>SJYX01024684.1:170179-226743 GCA_006410675.1 Oreotragus oreotragus
ATATCAATAACCTCAGATATGCAGATGACACCACCCTTATGGCAGAAAGTGAGGAGGAGCTAAAAAGCCTCTTGCTGAAAGTGGAAGAGGAGAGTGAAAGAGTTGGCTTAAAGCTCAACATTCAGAAAACTAAGATCACGGCATCTGGTCCCATCACGTTATGGCAAATAGATGGGGAAACAGTGGAAACAGTGTCAGATTTTATTTTGGGGGGCTCCAAAATCACTGCAGATGGTGACTGCACCCATGAAATTAAAAGACGCTTACTCCTTGGAAGAAAAGTTATGACCAACATAGATAGCTTATTGAAAAGCAGAGACATTACTTTGCCAACAAAGATCCGTCTAGTCAAGGCTATGGTTTTTCCAGTGGTAATGTATGGATGTGAGAGTTGGACTGGGAAGAAAGCTGGGCACAGAAGAATCGATGCTTTTGAACTGTGGTGTTGGAGAAGACTCTTGAGAGTCCCTTGGACTGCAAGGAGATCCAACCAGTCCATTCTGAAGGAGATCAGCCCTGGGTATTCTTTGGAAGGAATGATGCTAAAGCTGAACTCCAGTACTTTGGCCACCTGATGCGAAGAGTTGACTCATTGGAAAAGACTCTGATGCTGGGAGGGATTGGGGGCAGGAGGAGAAGGGGACGACAAAGGATGAGATGGCTAGTTGGCATCACCAACTCGATGGACATGAGTTTGAGTGACCTCCAGGAGATAGTGATGGACAGGGAGGCCTGGTGTGCTGTGATTCATGTGCTCGCAAAGAGTCAGACACGACTGAGTGACTGAACTGAAATGAAACATTTATACTAAAATTTTATTATATTTATATAAACAATTTTTAATGCATCTCTTACGGATGAAAGTGAAAGTGAAATAGCTGAGTCGTGTCTGACTCTGTGACCCCATGGACTGTAGCCTACCAGGCTCCTTCCTCCATGGGATTCTCCAGGCAAGAATACTGGAGTGGGTTGCCATTTACTTCTCCAGGGGATTTTCCCAACCCAGGGATTGAACCCAGGTCTCCCGCATTGCAGGCAGATGCTTTAACCTCTGAGCCAGCCCCCTTAAAATGCCTTGAAGAATTTAAGGACATGGAGATGTTTGTTTGCTGTAAATCCATTTTCTATCTGTATAACTTCTGGCACTATTAAGTCCAAGGTCATTCAGGTAGTCACGTTCCCCATTTCCTGTGATGATGAACGAGGCATTATATTTATATTTAGCTTTTCCTTTATATTTAGCTTTTCCGTATATGTTTGGTAGAATTGTGAAGCCATACAATCTTGGACTTTTTTCTTTTGGAAATTTATTAAATTAAAAGTTCAATTTCACTACTAGTGATTGGACTGTTCGAATTTTATGTTTCTTCTTGATTCAGTCTTGGCATTTCATGTTTCTAGAAATCTGTCCATTTCTTCCAAATTTGTCCAAATTGGTTGTCCAATTTGTTGGCATGCAACTGTTCAGAGTATTTTTTTATTTCTTATTTTCCTTATTTGGGTCCTCTCTCTTTTCTTCTTGGTGAGTCTGGCTAAGTTTATCAATTTTGTTTCTTCTTTTTAAAAAAAAAAATCAACTCCTTGTTTTATTGATCTTTTCTATTGTATTTTTGGCCTCTATTTTAGTTATTTCCTCTCTGATCTTTATTATTTCCTTTCTTCTGTTGACTTTGGGCTTTGTTCTTTTCTTTAGTTATATACTAATGTTCTTTTCTTTTTAGTTTTTCTGTATCTGTTGTAGGTTTTTGATTTGTGGTTACCATAGAGTTCATATATATTGATCAACATATACAATTTAAACCTGTAGTCATTTAAGTTCAAATACATTATTAAAGGTCTATATTTTTTACTCCCTTTTTCCATGTTGTGCACTTGATATCATATTTTACATAATAGTGTTCATCCCTTACCTGTTTATCGCAGTTATAGTTGCTTTTATAATGTTTTGTCTTTTAATCTTTGTACTGACTTAAGTGGTTGATCCTCAGTTCTGACTATATATTTGCCTTTTCTAATGGGATTTCTCTTTCCTATAGATTCTTCCTTCTTTTTCACTTAGACAAGACTTTTTAACATTTCTTCTAGGTTAGGTTTAGTATTAGGAACTCTTCATTTTTGCTTGTCTGAAAGGTTCTTGATCTCTTCTTCAATTTTAAATAATAATCTTTTTAGGTAGAGTACAGTAGGTTGCAGGTTTTTCCCTTTCAGTACTTTGAAAATATCATGCCACTCCTTTCTGATCTGCAGTTTCTACAGATAAATCAACTCATAGCTTTATGGGGATTCCATTGTATGTTCTGGAGAAGGACATGGCGACCCACTCCAGTATTCTTGCCTGGAGAATCCCAGGGATGGGGGAGCCTGGTAGGCTGCCGCCTATGGGGTCACACAGAGTCGGACACGACTGAAGTGACTTAGCAGCAGCAGCAGCAGCATTGTATGTTCATTCTGTTTTTCTTTTGCTGTTTTTAAAAGTCTCTCTTTAATTTTTACTAATTATGATAAGTCTTGGTGCGAATGTTTGGATTCATCTTGTTTGGAAGGTTCTGAGATTTCTGTATCTGGATATTCGTTTCCTTCTTAGGTTTAGGAAGTTTTCAACCATAATTTCCTCCAATAAATTTTCAATTATCTTTTCTCTCTCTTCTTCTTCTAAAATCCCTAAAAAGTATGTGATATGTTTATTTTTTTCCCCATAGACTTATTAAGTTGTTTTCATTAAAAATTTTTGTTTTTGCTATTCTGATTAGGTGATTTCCATTTTCCTATCTTCCAGATCACTCACGTGTTCTTCTGTCTAACTTAGTCTGCTATTCAATACCTCTAGCGTGCTTTTATTTCAATTATATTGAATTCTTCGTTTCTTATTGGGTGTTTTTTATATTTTATAATTCCCTGTTGAAATTTTCACTGTTTATCTATTTAGTTAACATTTTTATTAACAATGTTTTGAAGTCTTAATATGGTATATTGTTTATATCTGTTTCATTAATTTTTCAGATTTTTTTTCTTGTTCTTCAAATTGACAGCAGTTTCCCTGATTTTTCATTTTGCTTAACTTTCTCTGACTCTGAATTCAGGTGAAACAGTTACCTACTGTGGTCTTGAAGGGGTGCTGCTATGTGAGAGTGTCCCTCTGTAAATTGCATGTGTCCACTGCCTCTGACGGGAGAGCTGGATTTGGTGCGGATGCAAGTCACATCTTTCCTCAAAGTGTGCTGGCAGCTATCATCTTTGTGGGGGTGGAGGCTGGAGGTGCAGGGGCTAGAGCTGGAGCTGGGAGTGATGTGGAACTTCCCCTCTG
The DNA here is from genome assembly GCA_006410675.1 of Oreotragus oreotragus. Taxonomy (NCBI): domain Eukaryota; kingdom Metazoa; phylum Chordata; class Mammalia; order Artiodactyla; family Bovidae; genus Oreotragus; species Oreotragus oreotragus. The sequence goes on from SJYX01024684.1 coordinate 173,484, forward strand.
CTCAGTGGCCCTCAACGCCCTATTGGGGATGGGATCTGGTCCCTTATAGCTGGAGCTGCAGCCCTCAGGGTTGGGCTCTGGTTGGTTCTGTCCCCTTTAAGTGGAAGCTTTCTCCTTTCCCAGCAGCAGGAATCTTGCCCCAGAGGAGATGGAGTGTTGAAGGAAGGGAGGTTAATACAGACTCTTGGCTCCTGTCCACTACGGACAAAGGTTCAAGCTGTCTCTCATGCACTGTCTGTGCCTGCAATTGTTTCCCTTGCTTTGCTCAAATACTGCCTCTGGCTCAAGTCTCCTTTGTCCCTCACGGCTGATAACTGCTGTTAGCTTCCGCTACCTCTGCTTTGCTGTGGAGCCTCACAGTAGGGCAGGTGGGGCTTGTGTGAACTCTCTCAGCGTACATGGGGCATGAGCTGTGGTAGAGTGACTTCTGGTGTGCTCCTTGAGTAAACACTCTTTCCTGGGACCAGGACCCATTCTGTGCCCCATAGACAGGCTTTCTCTCCAGTCTTTGCAGCCCTAGGTCCCATCCATGCTGCCAGGTGGAGCGAGCAGGACTGGAGTGTTCCCTTGGCTGGGGAACTCGGCAACCACGATAGCTGTCCTCTCACCGCACTGTCCATCCTGTGTCCTCTCCCCACTCTCTCCTGGCGAGCAAAGTCCAGGTTCCTGCAGCCCCGTTATTCCCAGACAGCTTCCAACCAGACAAAGGGGTTCATCTCCCCTGTGTAAGACCCCAGAACTGGGGTGTCCAGTCTGCTCACTCCCCAGGGCGGGTCTCTGCCCTTTTCCTCTGAGTCCCCTTTCCAGGGTCATAAGTCTTAACCCAATCACTTTTCTTCCCTTTTCATCCAATTATGTGTAGATAATTTCTTCCAGTTTCCATTTAGTTTTCAGCCATGATTTTTCCACTGCTGCTGCTGCTGCTGCTGCTAAGTCACTTCAGTCGTGTCCGACTCTTAGCGACCCCATGGACTGCAGCCTACCAGGCTCCTCCGTCCATGGGCTTTTCCACGCAAGAGTACTGGAATGGGGTGCCATTGCCTTCTCTACACATAGATGTATTTTTGATGTGTTCATGGGGAGGAGGTGAGATCCATATCCTCCTAGTCCACCATCTTGATCAATCCTCCCATGTAATCCATATTGAACATCATCCCCACACCTTTGCTGACATTGCTCAATCAAACCAAGGTTCCCTTCTATTCTTATCCTAAAAGCTTCAGTTCAAGACCCACCTTCCAAGCGCCTTCTCTGAGACTCCTGAATATTAATGACTATGCATGCTCTTGCTTTCACATACCTTCATTTTTCCTTCTCAACTAAAAAGCAAGCCCCAGAAAACAGGAGTCACATCTCATAGATAATATTTTTGTATGTGCTCCTGCCTAGTTGGGTCTACCCTACTTGCCCATTTGTTTCCTGCTGGAGAAGATGAACAAATTTTATAATGTCTCTCTGACCTAGATCAAAACAGAAGCAGGAGGTCTTAGAAGGCAATACGATTAAAAAAAGATGTTGACAAAGCAGAGTAAAAGAAATGACAAGGGAAGAGTCAGTGAAAGAATGTGTTCCCAGAGAGATGGGAAGAAAAGTGTGGTTGGAAGGACACCAAAGGTTCTGGCTCTCCATGGAGGGTGATTCCAGAGGCACCACAGAGCCCTAGGAGGATCCTCAGACCTTGGGAGGTAAGCACAGTGCTTTTACTAATTGCAGTCAGAAGACAATCCTCACAGAACTAATTCATTCCTGGGAGCAAAGCTGTAGCCAAGCTAAGTAGGAGACTCATTGTCTTTCTGCAGCATGAATATTAGTGGGAGAAGGAGCTTGCTCAGACTCATAAAACGCACCCACTCCTGTTCATTCCAGTGGGAATAAATGCTACTGCCAGACAAAGCTCATAAGGCTGTGGGTCTTACTGTGGTTGCATAGCGGAAGTTTTAAAATACTTGCGAGTTTTAAAATACTAGGAATGTTTCAGACCCATCCCCAGAGACTTTGATTCAACTGATCTGGGTGGGAGCCTGGGCTCTGGTATTTGTTCATATCAGGTGATTCTAATGTGCCACCAGAGTTGAGAACTGTTATAATTGCCACCTCGGAAAAAAATTCAAGGACTTTGTGGGGGTGGGGAAGAGGGTGTGGTGAGAGGGTATGGATGCCTGGTGTTTTATCTCTTAAAACAGAAGGTTATAAACCTAGAATGGAAAATAGGACATAAGGTATAAACTGGTGACTACATGGACAGTGCTGAGAGTTGGTTTTATAAATGCCAACAAAGGGAAGAATACATCAGAAAAAGTTTTTCATGAAGCCAGGAAAGAATATCTCTAATTTGCCAGTATCATCAAAAAGACTCAGCTAAATTTTGGAAGGAAGAGAGAGGGAAAAACACTCAGACACAGTTGTAAAATCTGAAACCATGGGGGATAAAACAAAGCAGCAAGTGGTAAAAATGCCCAGAAAGTTTCAGGGAAAAATTAAAGGGAAACCAACTAGAATAAAAATGTTGAGCCTAAGGGGTCTGTACACCCATGCACAAAGTTTGAATGAGAGAGTGATTTAACTTGGAATTTTTATGCAATAAGGTGTGCCCTTAAGGGCTGTGTGTGTGCTCAGTTGCTTAGTCATGTCTGACTCTTTGTGACCCCATGGACTGTAGCCTGCCAGGCTCCTCTGTCAATGGGCCTGCAAGAATAGTGGAGTGGGTTGCCATTTCCTCCTGCAAGGAATCTTTCTGACCCAGGGACTGAACTCATATCTCCTGCATTGGCAGGCAGATTCTTTATTGCTGAGCCACTGGGACTGATCAAAAATGCCAGGTCTGGAATATGAGAATTCTAGGTTCAAATCCCGGCCTTATCACTTGTTAGCAAAGTAGCCTTGGGCAAGTTTCTTCACTTTCCCAAGCCTCGGTTTCTTCATAGGTAAAATGGAGAGATTTATACTATACCACAGGAATTACTGTTAGCTTAATATATGAACTCACAGATGTTAATACTCTAGCACTAAATGTGGCACATAGTAGTCATTTAATAAACACTAGCTTTTTACTAAAAGTGCTATTGTTAAGAATAAACCCTGGCCAACAGGAAAACTTTGTCCAGAGGAAAAAGGATGTGTTCAAAGGAGAGGGCTAAGTAGATCACAAAGATCATGTTGATTACAGACCCAAGAGTGGAAGTGTTTCAGAGAAAAGAGAGAAAATGATGAGGCTTTTTTTTTTTGTTTTTTAAATAAGTGCACTCCAAACTCCCACAGGTCAGGTAGAGGATATGGTTTGGTAACAGAGATTACAAAATGGGCACAGAAGTAAATATATAGTTGTAGTGAGGGACTTCAACCATGAGGACACCATCTGGAAGTCTTACTTGGCAAACACACAACCCTGGATACATTCTTGACTTACTTTGCTAAGAGTTTAAGCTCTGAGAAGGCAGATGAAGCAAGTAGGGAAACTACTTTTCTGGACTTAAATCAGACAAACTGAGATGGAGGGATGAGTAGGGGATGTGGAAATGATCAGGAACTTGAAAGAAAGTGGCCACTAAGCATTGTGAAACACTTAACAACAGAGGGAAAAAATATGGAGACAATAGAATTTGGTAGAAGCTTAGGTTAGAGAAACATTTCTAAACCTGAGCGACCAGACAGGCATGATCCCATGGAAAAGACAATGTGGAAAGCCCAAAAGTATTCTGGATTATAAAATAATGGCTAATTCAAGAGAGACATAAAGGAGGGAAGAAAATGTCTGAAAGCAAGACAGCAGGGTATGATGGTAGCCATGTGGATACAGAACAAAGGAAGAGCAAATCTTCATATAGCCAGGATTCTCACACAGTCACAGAGCCCACTGGTTTTCTGTTGATTGTTCTCTATCCAAAAGGACAGAAACAGGGTGAATACGTATAGTGAGGATGTAAAATTTTGTATCTTGAGGTAAAATGTACTAACAAGCAGAGACGTCACCCCAAATGTACTAAGATACTGACCAATGATTTTTTAAACCTCTCAATAAGTTAGAATCAAGTCCTAAATAGAGCTGTGCAAGTCTGGCTCCAGGCTTTTGATTAAACGCCCCTAGCAAGGTTGGGTGTTTCAACCACACACACACACACACCACAGCACAGCCCTCTCCCACCTTGCCTCCTGCTAGAAACTCCAGGGAGCTTGCTTTTGTGCTGCATCACGTAGCACTAAGCCTGCCATGGAAACAGTTAATTCTCTGATTTCCACTGGACTTCAGACAATTATTGGTGGTTTAGTTGCTAAGTCGTGTTCAACTCCTGCGGCCTCGTGGACAGCAGCCCCTGAAGCTCCTCTGTCCATGGGATTTCGACAAGATTACTACAGTGAGTTGACATGTCTTTCTCCAGGGGATCTTCCCAACCCAGGGATCAAACCTAGGTCTCCTGTATTGCAGGCAGTAACCAACTGAACCACCTGGGAAGCCCAAGAGGGCTTCACTTCTTTCAGTCAAGTTTGCCAGAGAATGAGAGGTATTGGTCTCTGGATCCCATCTCCAGTTCATTTTCTCAGAAAATTCTACTTGAAAATGGAAAAATATCTCTCTGGTTTGACTGAAGTTATTGGTACTTATTGTTCTCCACTCAAAGTGCTATCACAAAGTATGTTTCATTTTTAGTGGAATTCCATATAAAATCAATGCAGTTCAGAGAATTCCTCTGTCTGCTTTAGCTGGTATCTGAGCTATTGTTTTGCTGTTTTGTTTTTGTTTTAAGGAGAGGAGTTGGGAATGACCAAGCTAGTGGCAGCCTGAAACGAATACCCTTCTCTTGAGGTCTGATCTCTCAGGTACTTTCCCCAATGTTCACTGCCAAGGAATTTCATCCATTCTGATGTTTAACACAGCCATATCCTCTAGTCATCTCTGAGAACAGATAACGTGGCAGCCCTCAACAGAAATGATTGTTCTTAAGCTCAAACATAACAAAAATATTCTACACTTCTTAAAAGCATGCATGGAACAGCTTTCATTTCCTCATTCAACAGATTATATATCTTTAAAAAGCATTACGCTTTTAATCAGTGATAGAATTTAAATTGATAGAAAGGCCATAGTTATTTTATAATAGGAAACAATTACCTCCTAGTATCTATATGTCAAATGCAAAGAACATAATGGTTGTCAACTCACAAGGGAACTTAATTTAACACTTGACAGATGTTTAAAACTTTTGAGGCACATATCTGTCAAGCTTCAAAGAGGCCAAAAATGATGGTGTAAGTAAAAGAAAAGTTTAAACATTTTCTTCATTTCAACAGTTCTGGTTTATAATCTAGTTAAAAATATTCCTTTTAAAAAAATCACAGCAATTTAGTCAGTGCGTATTTATGCTGAAAATTCAGGTCCTTTTCCATCCATTTGAGAATTTGATGTAGTTCTGTTAGACAAAGCTGCAAAGAAACTGACATGTGAAGGCAAAGGGGACACCCTAAATCACCTAGCCCTTCCTTATTTCCCTGCATCCTTTTATTAAATTAATACCAGGAAATCAGAGCATGTAATTTCCTGGTTGGTGGAAACCCCTCTAACAGGAATATTTAGAGTTGATGTCTCCTTTAACTGGACTCCTTTTGTATTATATACAATGCAGAGGAAAATGCTATCATAACACTTCAATAGTTAAGTGACTTTATGAGAAAAATAGTTCCAAATGTTTCCTAAAAACTTCCAAACCGCACCAAAGAACATTATCGTAATATTATGTTTCCCCATTGCCTCCATTATTCAAGCCTGCCTCTCTTGAAATGATACTTGGATGAGAAACTTAGGTTTATGTAATGTATAAATTGTTTCAAAAGGAAAAGATTTGGCTGCATAATTATTATATATGTAGACATGCCAGATAATTTAATGTTTTCAAGAGTCTTTCTTTACTAATTGACAAAACAGTATATTTAACGCTTTTGGTGACTAGAGCTTTGGGAAAGAGCTTATTTTTGTGTCTCTAACCTGAACTACCCAAATAGACATTGTATAATTCTACTAAATTAAGTACTAAACACAAACAAAAACATAATAAATAACTACATATTACATTTAAAAGTTATGTATATTTTTGGTATAGTACATGTAACATATACATTTATATCTTTTATCAAAGTAACATAACAATACATTTCAGTGAGTCAGCATCAAAAAGAACTTAACGGCAGGTTCAGCCCTAATTGCAAGCTTACCCAATTTCAGGAAGCTTTGCAATCGGTTTTTTGGGGGAGATAATTAATTATAGGTGTACTCATGCTCAGTTACTCGGTCATGTCTTTCTCTTTGCGACCTCAGAGACTGTAACCCACCAGGCTCCTCTGTCCATGGGATTCCCTAGGCAAAAGTACTGGAGTAGGTTGCCATTTTCTCCTCCGGGAGTATTCCTGACCTAGGGATCGAACCTGCCTCTCCTGTGGCTCTAACATTGGCAGGCGGGTTCTTTACCACTGAGCCACATAAGATGCCCAATTACAGACAGTATGTTCAATAAACAGCCTCAAGGTAGAAACAGCCTAAATGCCCATCAATGGATAAACAAATGGTATATATATACCAAATATGGAATATTATTCAGCCATAAAAAGGAATGAAGTACTGACACGTGATGACAGGTGGATGGTCTCTGAAAAGCATTATGCTAAGGGTTCTAGCCAGACCAAAAAAAAAAATCACCTATTGTATGATTCCATTTATATGAATAGATAAATCCACAGAGACAGAACACAGACTGGCAATTGCTAGGGGCTGAGAAGAAGGAAGGATGTGGAGAAACTGTTTAAGGGATAAGGGCTTTTAATTTTCTTTTTTTAAAATGTTAATTGGAGGCTAATTATTTTACAGTATTGTGGTGGGTTCTGCCATACATTCACATGAATCAGCCATGGGTATACATGTGTTCTTCATAGATATGTTTTGAAGCTAGATCGAGGTGACGGCTGTACAACAGAATATGCTAAATGCCACTGCACTGTTTCTTTCAGAATAGTTCATTTTAAGTTATTTGAATTTTATCTCAGTACTTCTTTGGACAAAATCGAAATGACAGATATTGACTATTTACCCACAAGGAGCTGTCCTTCAGTGCTGACTGGACCATAAGTGTGGACACTCTCTGTGCTGGGGTCCTCTCACCCTCCACTCAAAGCTGGCTTGTCTTCAGGCCTGGGGGGTGGTGGGCATCTCAGATAGAGGGGGGGACCTGGTGGTGGCAACGAAGTATCACGGTTGCCAGGAGGAGATGCTGAAGGCCACAGGGGCAGGGACAGAAAACCAACAAGGGTCACTCTGTTCTGTTTAAACCTTGAAGAACATCCCTTCTTAAATTTTATGTACAATCTGCCACAGACACGTTTCAGATAACCATCTTAAGATGTAATATAATACTCATCAATTCCTAAGAAAAACAATTTTCTACGTTATTATCAAACCTTCTTAGACATGTGTAATGCATTCAGACAAAAAGAGAAAAGGATTCTGGAATTCTGGCAACTTGGTAAAATGGATACAGAAAGCTCCTGATAACAACTTGATGGTTCAATTCTCATTACATCTTTCTGCAACACAACACTTCAATAGCTAGATGATTTTAGAAGAAAAATATTCCACTGCTTCCATTTCAGAGAGAGTATTGACTTGAAATTAGAAGCACTTGGTTCAAATCTCAACTTTGCCACTTACTATGTGACCCTTGGTCAAAAAATCAATCTCTCTGAGCCTCAGTTTCTGTATCCTAAGAATGTTGATAATGCCTACATTTTTGTGAATTAAGTTATAATGGCTATGCCTAAAGAATGTCAAGTGCTTAAGAAATGTTTTTTTCCTAACCCCACCTGCTTCTTTCCCCAGTAAACAAATATTTATTCATTATCACTCATCGTGAATGTAATAAAAACTCAATAACCAAGAATAATTATTCTGTGACAATTATTGGTAATAATTATGGGAGTTTCTTCATTGTATTTTGAGACGTATTTCACGGCATTTAACATACACATAGAGAGAGAGCTTGGGGAGGGAGACAGACAATTAAAGGGCAAACAACTTGAAAATGTCATCAGAACAGTCGAATGAGTCAGTGAAGAGTCTGAGAGTTATTCCCCACAGTTGCGGTGACACAGTGACACAATGGCAGATCCCACCACAGGGGGACACAGAGCACGTTACTCACAGTAGGTATTAGTTTCATATCTAACTCGATTTCTAAATTTTTTTCTTTTTTGGTAGTTGAAAAGCAAGTATTAATACAGCTCTCAATATCAAAAGAACATTCAAAAAACAGAAGATAAAGTGGTGGAGTGTCCTTTTAAACAATTTACCCAATACTGAGTACTTTCCAAAATAAGAAGCAACTGCAGTGTGCCCAAAATTATGTGCAGTGGGGTATGAGAGCCTGAGAAGCGGACACCTTCTGCCTTGCCTCTAATGGCATAGCTGATTTTCTCTAAGATGCTGGCTTTGTGGAGAGAAGTTCCATTCTGCCTTGCCTGGCATAGCCGATTTTCTCTAAGATGCTGGCTTTGTGGAGAGAAGTTCCATTCTGCCTTGCCTGGCATAGCCGATTTTCTCTAAGATGCTGGCTTTGTGGAAAGAAGTTCCATTTGCCTAATGAACCAACTATATTATTGAATTTTACCCTGAGATTTGCTGGGGGTGATCTTTCAACTCTGACCCATGATACATGCAATAAGAATTTGAGCCTAGACAAATGAGAGAAAGGTCTGACTTAGTGATAACTCTGAATTGTAACATATTTAAACTATGATGTCATCATTCAGGTTCCCCATGTGTAAGATGAAGTGGTTGGAAGGATTCTTATAGTACCAACCCTCAGTGATCCTGAGAATATAACATAAATGCCCCTGCCCCACAAAAAGAAAGTGATGAATGTCTGAAAGACTGTTTTGCTCATATTTATGTAATGTTTCATATAGTGTCATACTGTCACCAAGACATTTGTAGAAATATAAAAACCGAGGTCTTGGCTAGTTACAAATTACTATGATTCTTTCAGGTACCTTACCCTCTGGGCTAAGTCTACCCAGTCTCTCTCTTTCAAAGGGAGAGTCAACATCTACCCCTTGTTTGGCATGTAACTGAAGCTCAATAAATATGTGTTGAATTACAAATGAAGATTAAGTACAGTAATACATGCGGAAATTCTAAAGGAAATCAACCTTGAATATGCATTGGAAGGACTGATGCTGAATTTGAAGCTCCAATACTTTGGCCACCTGATGTGAAGAGCTGACTCATTGGAAAAGACCCTGATGCTGGGAAAGATTGAAGGCAAAAGGAGAAGTGGGTGACAGAGGATGAGATGGTTGGATAGCATCATTGACCCAATGGACATGAATTTGAGCAAACTCTGGGAGATAGTATGGGACAGGAAAGCCTGGCATGCTGCAGTCCCTGGGGTTGCAAAGAGTCAGACACGACTTAGCAACTGAACAACAACTAAAATAAATGTGGGATTACCTTGTGGTCCATGAATAATCTTTTTTTTTTTTACTATCAGCAAATTTCTATCTTCCTTTTCACACAGCTCAGTCACCACTTCCTCAGGGAAGCCTTCCTTGATTGTTCTCCCTATGACAAACCTCCAATTATGTACTCTGATGGCACCATGTATCTATTACTTGAAGCATGTGATTGCATTGAACTTTTCCAGTTTAGTTTCTGAGCTGACTTGATTACTGTCCCTCACTCTGCTAAACTCTCAGATCATCAGATGAGGCCCTCATCTCACATGGTTCCCTCCTGCATCCCTAGCGGGCAGCGCAGTGCCTGCCACATTGTGGGCATACAACACATACTCTACCTATTGAAGGGAGCAGGGAAAAGAGAAAAACAGATATTAAAAAATATATATTAATTAAGAGAATATTCTTCCTGATCTCTGCTGTGTGGGTGGAGGTGGGAGGGTGGTGCAATGGCAACTACAGCAATCATCATAAAGCCTTGAGAAATTTGTATGTTTTCTTGTGGACTTACTATACACACATTTTTAAATGGAAACCGTATAGGAAATTTAACATGCATTTTATCCCTCGATAGAAATTAACTTTAAATTAAATTCAAAATTAAGGGACAGTGTGTGCATTTTAAATTATTTTCTAAAGGAGTCTGAAGGAGTACAAGATGGAGAGAGAGAGAGTTTAAGTAACAGTAAACACATATATTAAAAACACTTTTTTTTTTTACCAACTTTGTCAGAAAAATCATCCTTCGCCCTGGCATTGACTCTGGTGACAATTGAGACTTTTATAAATTTGACACCTAATAGGGACCAGAGAAATTATTCAGTTTTACCCCTTCAATTTTCAGGTGGGAAGCCCAAAGCCAAAAAGTGCCTTTTCTAAAAGTATGTTCATGAAAATTCAAGTTTCTTGAGATTTTAACATATTCTATGAGGAAAAAAAAAAAAAATCTGTGTTTCAGTAAGCTTTGGAAGCACGAGATTAAATAAAGTTAGGTAGATTTCTTTACTCAAAGAGTTGTATATGCCAACATGCTTTGTGAATAACCACAGGAGATAAAAGTATGCCAGGTTGTCTCCCTCCTCCACTTAAAATTTTTTTTTTCCCCCTTCGGCAGGTGGAACCACAGTTCCTGACAAAGAAATGGAGCCGCGTACCCCACGTTAGAAGCATGGAGTCTTAACCATTTCATGAGACTGTATCTACATCTATACCTACAGATACAGACAGGATGCATTTTAGGTAACCTTGCTCTAGAAAATTTAACTCATGGATACTTTTAGTATCCATGAGCTTATAGTCCCTGGCAGAAGGTCTTTGATATCATTCCATACAGTCACCATCTTTTTTCTGACTTCTGAGTCACTCCTATTTTTAAGTGGAGGTTTATTGGGACCAGGAAGGCAAAGGGACAACTGTGAACACTGTGCTACCCATTTCCAACACACTTACCAGCCAGCACTTCATTAGTTTTCTTAAGCTTCTTTCAAATGACATGGTTCCTTTATAAAGGTGACCCAGTGGGCTGAAGGCTTAAAAGCTTGTCCATTGGAAACCACGTGGTGGAATGTCACTGAAGCTACTTGTACACTTCTGGAAAGCTATGGCTGCCTTCCGAGGACACAGCCTACATTAGGAAATGTGTGCCACTCTTGTCAGCATGGTAAAAAGAGGGGATATATGTTATTGTTTACTAACAGTAAATATGGGATTTGTAAGTAATATGTCCCCCTTACTTCCATGGGCATTTTTTTCTTTAAATATTCCAGAAAAGTGAATGGAAGCTGACTTTTTGAGTATTTAAAAATGATTTTTAAACTTCAAAACAGAAAATGCTCAGTATTCAGTTTTAATTATATATTCTTAATAATATATAATTATATATACACAAACATACAAGCCTATGAGTATGAGAGCAAAGGTAACTGTACCACTCAGAATACAACAAATCCTCATGGCTATTGTTTTAAAAAAACTGCCCAGTGATTGTTTGACTTTATTATCACTTCTTTCTCCTTAAGTTGACTCAAGCAGAATCATTCTCCTGACAATGTTCATTTATTTCACCAGACTTACATATCTTCCTAAAAGAAGAAAATAATGTTTAAAATGGTTTTTTGTTTGCCCTACTCTTAAAAAAAATTCTTTTGTCTACTGTACACACTAAAAGTATCTATGCTAACGAGCTATATGTGTTACTAAGATCCTAAAATTTCATGGGTCAGGGATGGGGGAGCCTGGTGGGCTGCCGTCTATGGGGTCACACAGAGTCGGACACAACTGAAGTGACTTAGCAGCACAGCAGCATAAAGATAAGAGGATCTTGCAGAAGACTATAAGAAAATCCAATAACGAGAACAAAAGAAAAAAAACAGAAAGATAGGATGAAACAAAGTAAGAATTTATGAGGAAAGAAGCTGAAATAGGTCTAGGTCTTAAGTAAGTCTAGAAGCCCAAGAGTAGAGACTGAAAAGAGAGACTTCAGAGAAAGACATCAGGTGACAGGAAGAACTCAAACCAACTCAGAAAATGGCACCATCTTTGCACAGGGGGGCAGATTATCATTTTTCATTTTACATTGAAATAATTTCTCCTCCAAAATGTACTCCAGTTATGTTGATAACTGAAAATATGTGAGTATATTTCAGAGCTGTTCACACATTTATTTCCATCATTCATTCCTTCATTTATATCTTTAAGGAAGATACTGTGCTAGACACTGTCATAGCCCTTGAGAAATGTACAGTCCTATTTACCAAATATGCTCAAAATTGCTAAATTGGTGGGGTGGGGAGATGTGTATAAGAGACAGGCCAGGAGGAGATGCTGAAGGCCACAGGGGCAGGGACAGAAAACCAACAAGGGTCACTCTGTTCTGTTTAAACCTTGAAGAACATCCCTTCTTAAANTGGGGGGGAGGGTGTTGAGGAATTTTAACACATCACCAGAAGTCTGAATTCAAAACTAAACGTGAAGACTAAGCTGAGTAACAACCTAAGTCACAGTACGTAATAAGGCTGATTTCTTGGGGTGTTTCCCACACTATCTGTAAAAGAGATTTCTTAAAATGTCTTAAGAAATAACATCAGCCCTGATATAAGTGTAGTTTTTTGAGAGCACAGTTTGAAGAGCAACACTCATCTGAATGAATAAAGACAAAAGTATTCAGTATATATCTGCCATATACTGATAGTCTGCAATACACTCTCAGAATTAGATTGTATAAAGTACAATCTTTGCTCTTAAGGAATTTATGTCCTTAATAGGAAATAGAGTTAACCATTAGACAGACTTCAAACCCCACATTTGTTCTAAGTATTAGGAAATCTCATTAGTGTCTTTTTATTATTTATTTGGCTGTCCATATCTTACTTGCAGCACGTAGGATCTTTGATCTTTGCTGAGGAACACAGAATCTTTAGTTGTAGCATGTAGGATCCAGTTCCCTGACCAGGGATTAAACCCGGGTCCCCTGCATTGGAAACGTGGAGCCTTAGCCACTGGACCACAAGGGAAGTTCCTCATTAGTATGTTATACCTGGCATTGCTCTGTGGACACAGTGATAAAGTGTGGTCTTGACTTCAAGGTGCCCATAGTCTCGTGAAGTAAAGGAAGTAAAAGGACAATTTCAGTGTGGTGTGCTGAGGATTAGGATCAGAGTGGATTGGGGGTATGCAGGAGATGATCAGGAACCAGACTAGAGGGGGCTTCTTCGAGAAACTTTGCAAGTGAGCGTGAGTCCCTGGAGGAGCACATGGCAAGCAGAGGAAAGAAGCTGGGAAGGAGAGAGAAAGAAGACAGACAGAGAAACACAGAGAGAAAGCCAAGTTTGGGGAACTTGGTTCAGTAGGACAGAACTGTACCATTTCTGTGGGGGAGGGGTGGGGAGGTGGGTCAAGGGTGCTGGGAAACAAGAAAGATGAAAGATAATCATGAAGCCCCATATGCTCTGCCATGGAGACCAGCCTATGTTTAGATGGCAAGAAGTTACAGACGATTTTGAATGGGAGTTGGGAGAAAAGATGCCTTTTGGTTGATGGGGTTTTTTTCCAGGGAGACTTTCAACAGTATAAATGACACTTTAGTTCAGGACAGTCAGGCTGGGTGGAGAAAACAAAGGAACAAAGGGCTAGGCTGCATCCAGGCCCTAGGACCAGTGCTCAGCAAAGAACAGGGGAGGGGAGTCAGCCCAGCTTGGAGGCGGATAGTGACTGATGAGAAAGAAGTGAGATGAGAGGAGAGATTGTGGTGGAGAAGCTCTATACCAGGAGCTGACTGTGGCTCAGATCATGAACTCCTTATTACCAAATTCAGATTCAAATTGAAGAAAGTAGGGAAAACTGCTAGACCTGAATGGTATGACCTAAATCAAATTCCTTATGATTATACAGTAGAAGTGAGAAATAGATTTAAGGGCCTAGATCTGACAGATAGAGTGCCTGACGAACTATGGAATGAGGTTCGTGACATTGTACAGGAGACAGGGATTAAGACCATCCCCATGGAAAAGAAATGCAAAAAAGCAAAATGGCTGTCTGGGGAGGCCTTACAAATAGCTGTGAAAAGAAGAGAAGTGAAAAGCAAAGGAGAAAAGGAAAGATATAAGCATCTGAATGCAGAGTTCCAAAGAATAGCAAGAAGAGGNATTGTACAGGAGACAGGGATCAAGACCATCCCCATGGAAAAGAAATGCAAAAAAGCAAAATGGCTGTCTGGGGAGGCCTTACAAATAGCTGTGAAAAGAAGAGAGGTGAAAAGCAAAGGAGAAAAGGAAAGATATAAGCATCTGAATGCAGAGTTCCAAAGAACAGCAAGAAGAGGTAAGAAAGCCTTCTTCAGCGATCAATGCAAAGAAATAGAGGAAAACAACAGAATGGGAAAGACTAGAGATCTCTTCAAGAAAATTAGAGATATCAAGGGAACTGTCACTTTCTAGCTAACTGACCCACAGTCCTATAAGTCATCTACTGTATTATCAGTTAACAGTGAAGCAATCATTTGATAGAAGTTTCTTAAAAATTAATTGAACCTGCCTTTATTTTTATAGATGGTATAAAGGTACAAAGCCACATTTATGTAATTGTATCTGAAATTTTACTGCTTCAAGACAAAGGACAATGTCTATGAAAACCTTTCAGTGTATGCTACCTGTCAAATCTGGAAACAGAGCCCCACCATCTTATCAGTCTTGGTAGAGGAGTGGCATTTGCTAAATTATAGCAGGAGATGGGTTTTTTCGATTTGTTTTCTTTTTGGCTACTTAGATCAAAAGAAAGGTGTACACTTTATTTTTAATCCCATTACTTCACATGAGCCCAGACAGAACATCAAAGACAAGATATGCAGGTTTAACCATTAGCACCAACATAGTCCAAAGCTGAAAATCTCTTCCAGATAGTTACCTTACTTTGAAACAGATCACACTGTGGTGTTCACAGTCAACAATACTCTCTACTGTCTTATAATTTTAACTGTGCTTAAAAAGAAAAAAGTATCCAAGATATATGAATTTGCCCTACAGTATCAAGCATCAGTTTGGAGGGCAATCTAATATTATTAAAATAAAATGCAATTCACATACACTATTTTTTTTTTTTCAGTTGGCTCAGCCGTCCATCTCAATTTCATGAAAAGGAGGAAAGTGAATCAAATGCAGTTGCAAATCGTATTTGAGTCGGGCAATGCTTCTCCACATCTGAAGTCTATTGAGAGCTCATGAGTAAGAACTTGAGGAACAAATCCTTTCTGTTCAAAAGATGTGTCAGTGGAGAAATTCCCAGAAAATAGCACACAATTCATCAGAAATCACGCATTTCTCTTCCAAGTCAGATAATAAAAGAAAGTTGCAGTGTTGAAGTCTTTCCAAGGGGAAGAAATACAAGTATGCAAAATAATTCATAAATATTTTGCATTAGAACATATATCATAAGCAGTAGAGACATAAAAATATTTAACAACTAAATAGCCTGGGTATCAGTCATCAGATTGAACAGTGGCAAAGCAGCTGGTACAGATGCATTGGTATAGAGCCCCAGCGTCAAGTGTCCAAAATGGGTAGATGAAAAGAGCTGGTTTTGTGGAAATATGTGGTGCTTGACTTCATATTTCCCAGAAACACTGTTATCAGCATTATACCAGCAAGAACAACTGTTCATTAAGTTTCCAGCACTTGCAGTGTACTACCACTAGTATTTGGGATATAAAAAAGTATCTGTGGATGGGGTAGCACCTATGCTTCATGACTCCTCCATAGAGGAGACAAATTGCTCTGTACACCACAATACATAAAATAAACAAATTACAAAGTAACTCACAAGTTACCCACTTGCTTAGTGTTGAAGACTGGCCACAAATGTTCTAGAAATTCTGAAAAGAAAGCTCTAGCTCACGACCAGGAAAAAATGGAGTTAATTCATGGAAAAGAAGCAGCTAAATTTGGACTCAGATAAAAATTGGGAAGAGGAGAGGGCATCTTGGGGAAAAAAATAACTGAATGCCTACTACCAGAACTATGTGTGTATGTGTGTGTGTGTGAGAGAGAGAGAGAGACAGAGAGAGAATCAAATTACCCTCAATTAATCCTCTCAGAACTTTTTTTTAAATTCTGTTTTCCTAAAGAGGAAATCAAAGCTCAGGGAGATTAAATAACTTAAGACTATGCATCTATTAAGTGGTATATCCAAGGTTTGAAGCTACTTCTAGTCCATCTAAAGTTCGTGTTCTTTCCATATGTCACAGTGCATCAACTAGAAGGAAAGAGAGCAGAAAAGTCAGAAAGAAAGCAGAAAAGCAGAAAGAAATACGGACAATATACTCAAAACTTGGAGAAAGAAGGATGAATGTATCCACTGGAGTTCACAGAGGGGAATAGTAAGTGATGGGTCAGGCAGAAAGAGATCAGAGGGCATCAGGTGGCAGGTTGAGGAATGCAGCTTTCGTTTGTAGGTAGTAGTAACAAAAAAATTCAATGTAAAAGGGTTATATTGGGTGATGTTTCAAGAAGGTTAATTTACCCACAGGGTATAGGAAAGGTGAGTCGAGGAACAAAAGGAAACAGGTTAAAGTTAGACGCACAACAAAGTATAATAGGAAACTGTTGACACTATTCAGTCTTTATTATATTAATTCCAATAAAAACTGAAGAGTGCCAGGGACTTCCCTGGTGGTTCAGTGATTAAGACTTTGCATTTCCAATGCGGGGAAGGTGGGTTCAATCCCTGGTCAAGGAACTAAGATCCCATATGCTACTTAGGCAAAAATAATAATAATAATAATAATAATAATAATAATAAAGCAACAAATGTGAGACATACTTTCTAACTGGTTATGATACACGTTCACTGTTGATTTTACAATTGTGAAATTACTAAATTTGATCCTAGTCTGAGCTATTAAATTTCAAATGGAATTGAAGAGCTGTCTTTTAGTATTATACACGGAGAGTCATAACCAATCTCAATGACCAGGCTCTCCACATGGATGTAAATAAACAATGTACTAACACTATTAAACAAAACCTCCAGGACACAGGACCACCGGATGCAATCCTGAAACATGAGAAATGTTGCTAACATTATCAGACCGAAAGGCCATGTTAATTTTATCAACTTATGAGAGTTTTATGTTTCCACAGAGTGAAATATTAGCTAAACAAAAAATGCTATTAGCTAAATAAGAAAAGTTCAAGAAACCACTTTTCAAGGCCACCATACTCCAACTGTCCAAAAAGACCTTTGTTACAGAAAAATTCTTTTCATTATTTCCGAAGTTTTATTCTTTACTGGATTCTTCTGAGCATTCTGCCACTCAAGTCTTGTTCCAACACCATTTAAGGAGTTTTTGTTTTCCATTAGTTTTTTAAACTGAAGGGTAGATGATCCATGATTGTATCAAAGGCCTATTTCTACTCTTGCAACAGAATTAAACTTAAAACCATTATTTTAAATATGCATGTGAAAAGTATATAATGTGATACAGCCTACTTTAAGAAGAAGAGTTATCTCAAAAAACATGAATGACTGTTCAATTTTGAGGTAAATGAGCTTGATTCATTTTAAAATCTGGTAAAATCACATAATACAGAAAAGTAAGCAGAAAAGACTAAAGAAAAAGGGGCTTCTTTAGAAGGCTGCCCAGTTAACTTTCATTAAATATTCCTGGAAAACAGTTAATACATAGGGTCTTCTGCCACAGCTGGACAAGAGATCCAGCCTTAAAGCTCCATCCAAAGACAGTCAAGAGACTGCACAGAATCAGGAAGCAAAGGCAATGCTTATGTAATCTGTAGATAAAGTCTATCATTTTTTATGCCAAGTTGTAAGTCACCCACAATATTCATATCAGTATTTATTTCAGTTTGCTTTTCTGATTCATGATGAAATCATCATGTAAGGATAAAGGATCTTACAAATGTAAATAGAATTTACATGATTTGAAGATTTCTAAAATGCTAACTGGGTTCTATTTCACATGAGCTAAAGTCATTTTCTGACAACTGGCATCATTGTCATCTCTTTTTATTCCTAACAATATCCTATGGCATCTGTAAACTTCCAGCTTGATTTTTTTTTGGGGGGGGGGTCAAATATTTGATAAGTATTTCATTATAAAGAAAATTATGGGAAAGGCACGATGTTCAGGAAACTGTGTGTGGAGTCCTGGATTACCTGACTTATGCATCCTACAGCAGTCACTAAATGCTAGGGGCTTTCTGTCACTCCAGACAGTCAGATGAAGATTTTTTGTTCTCTATTTGTGAAACAATTTGCTTATTTGTCTCAAACTACCTTTTTTGGTGGAGAGATGATGAAGTACTTAATCCTTTTACTCAAAGCACAGTGTGAAACTAATAAGGTGAAGGTGAAGGTGAAGTCGCTCAGTCGTGTCTGACTCTTTGCGACCCCGTGGACTGTAACCTACTAGGCTTCTCCATCCATGGGATTCTTCAGGCAAGAATACTGGAGTGGATTGCCATTTCCTTCTCCAGGGGATCTTCCCAACCCAGGGATCGAACCCGGGTCTCCCGCATTGGAGGCAGACGCTTTTAACCGCTGAGCCACCAAAGAAAAAAAAAAGTAACGGCTTAACTGAAAATTGCAGTCCTTGGGAAACTTAAAGGATTTTAATGACAAGACATGTCAGGATTCCTTCTGCAGATAACACTATATTATCTCAATATTGGCCTAAATGAATATACATAGTTAGATGGGAAAACAAACAGTTAGACCAGTACATGCTTTGTGAATTAATAATAACAGCAACCCATACAAGTGGGTATTGTTGCTATTTAGTAACATTTTATGGTAGTACCCTTTCAGTGTTTATTGCTATTATTAGAAAGAGACTGTAGGAAATTGACATGTGCTTTTCATTTTGAAAATATATTTCTCATTCTTGAACTTTACCTGATATGGCATCAAGAGATGGAAAAACCAATCTATCATCCATTATTCAACAGCACAAAGCAACTGTAACTTGTGGTAAGTTCTTTCTTCACTACTAAGGGAAATACCAAATCATTCTATGCCATTGGATTAATTCTTGGGAAGTTCACTGAGTCTTTGAAGAATGAAATAAGTGGATGTTTCAACCAGATGATAGAATGCTATTTCTCACATTAGTTTGAAATCTATTTTAACACAGTGAAGACACAAAGTATGTACTAAATGCCCAGTGGATGCCTCCCAAGATTAGTTGCTGAATAATACAAAGGCCCTGGGGAGTCAATAAACTAACGTGGAGCTAGGTGTGCATACCTCAAACAACTTGGGAGTAACATAATACATTATACAGCCAAGTGATGAATTGAGTGATTAATACATATGGGCTATAGGAATTCAGAGAAGGGAAGGAACAATGTAGGATGGAGTAGCTCGGGAGGATTACATGCCAAATGGAGAGTGGGCCTTCTTTTGTCTTTCCTTTCTTTCAAATATTCGGTCACCTAAATGTCTCTTGAGCTCTTCCTCTATGCTAGGTCCAGTGGCAAACAAGGCAGAAAGAGTCCTGTGATGTCTCCAGACTATTCAAGAGTGGTGGAGGTGTGGGGAGGGTCAGTAACCCAAGAATTGCAGAAATAAAGTACTCCAATGAGTTACGGAAAAGTATTAAAATTCTACAAAGAAAATGTATGCAGCTTGCAGCTTAAACTATATCACTGTAATGACATGCTTCTTTAAAATAAACTGAGGTGCCCAAAGCCCCATGATTCAACTTGATTTTATTAGTGGACACACACACACACACAGATTCTTATTTGCAATATACATTTTTACAGTGCAACGTCTACTTTTCAACTCATAGTTAAAGTGATGGGGCAGCTGTATCTCTGGAAGAAAGTGAATAGACAGTTTGACTACTGGTGTTAGCATTTTCTGTAGCTATTCCTAGCACTGGGCAACACATGTTTTTAATAAACTTGTAAAAAACAGTGTAGATCTAGCTGTAAATGTATTTTGCTTGGTAACATAGACTGAATATAATGATTAGATTGACGGCTGTTGGGTTCCCCCACCCTGCTCAAAGAAATCACAGTAAAATATAAAGAGAAATAGTTTGAATGATGAGGGCCAAAACAGTATCATGATACCAATACTGTGTTGATAATTATTGTTTATGACAACAGTCAATTTACAGTAAAAAACAGGTTGCTGTTTCCTTTGTTCACAGCATTACATCTTTTATTTAGACTCTTAGAAATATCTAGCTCCACATGAAGTAGTCTATATCTATAATTAGAACTAGGCCATGAAATCAAATGTCTGTCAATATTGTGGTAAATAGCTAACAAACAGAATAAAAATTGAAGATGCTGATGCATGACTAGGGAGAATTATCCTTTCAAGTAATATATTTTATTTTCATTATTATCAATAAGATGCAATGACCACAAAAAATATGTAAGAGGTAAAAAAAAATATGTAAGAGGTAAAAAAAAATATGTAAGAGGTAAAAAAAAATATGTAAGAGGTAAAAAAAAATAAACAGAATAATAAGTACCATCTACTAATAGGACATTAACCTTCAGTGAGTTTTATTAGTACAAAAACATTTAAAAACTTTGCAAAGATACTCAATAGAAATTCTCTGAGCTTTTAAGCTTCACTTTCTAGGATTAACAGACATAGTGTATAAAAATCTATTTGTTAACAATTCCTTGTCCAAAGGCTCTTCCTTAATAGCTAAAGTAATAGTGGGAAGTTCTCATCCACAAGCCAATCACACAGAATATCAGAAGCCTAATAATGTCTCATGGCAAAATATCAGAGATCAATATTCCTCAGATTTGAAATACCTAAGCCAAATCTTGCATTTAGAATATCAAGAGAAATCTGTTGGACACACTGGTGAATGTAATTAATTAAGCCATTTATTTAATAAGGACAGTTCAGTTCAGTCGCTCATTCATGTCCAACTCTTTGCGACCCCATGGACTGCAGCACAACAGGCCTCCCTGTCCATCACCAACTCCAGGAATATATTCAAACTCATGTCCATTGAATCAGTGATGCTATCCAACAATCTGATCCTCTGTCATCCCTTTCTCCTCCCACCTTCAATATTTCCCAGCATCAGGGTCTTTTCCAATGAGACAGTGCTTCCCATCAAGTGGCCAAAGTACTGGAATTTCAGCTTCAGCATCAGTCCTTCCAATGAATATTCAGGACTGATTTCCTTAAGGATGGACTGGTTGGATCGCTTTGCAGCCCAAGGATCTCTCAAGAGTCTTCTCCAACACCACAGTTCAAAAGCATCAATTCTTTAGCGCTCAGCTTTCTTCACAGTTCAACTCTCATATCCATACATGACTACAGGAAAAACCATAGCCTTGACTAGATGGACCTTTGTTGGCAAACTAATGTCTCTGCTTTTTAATATGCAGTCTAGGTTGGTCATAACTTTCCTTCCAAGGAGCAAACATCTTTTAATTTCATGGCTGCAGTCACCGTTTGCAGTGATTTTGGAGACCAAAAAAATGAAGTCTGTCACTGTTTCCACTGTCTCCCCATCTATATGCCATGAAGTGGTGGGACCAGATGCCATGATCTTAGGCTTCTCCATGTTGAATTTTAAGCCAACTTTTTCACTCTCCTCTTTCACTTTCATTAGAGGCTCTTTAGTTCTTTGTTTTTCACCATAAGTGTGGTGTCATCTGCATATCTGAGGTTATTGATACTTCTCCCGGCAATCTTGATTCCAGCTTGTGCTTCATCCAGCCCAGTGTTTCTCATAATGTACTCTGCATATAAATTAAATAAGCAGAGCGATAATATACAGTCCTGATGTACTCCTTTTCAGATTTGGAACCAGTGTTGTTCCATGTCCAGTTCTGTTCCTTCCTGACCTGCATACAGGTTTCTCAAGAGGCAGGTCAGGTGGTCTGGTATTTCCATCTCTTTAAGAATTTTCCACAGTTTGTTGTGATCCACACAGTGAAGGCTTTGGCATATTCAATAAAGCAGAAGTAGATGTTTTTTTGGAACTCTCTTGCTTTTCGATAATCTAATAGATGTTGGCAATTGATCTCTGGTTCCTCTGCCGTTTCTAAAACCAGCTTAAACATCTGAAAGTTCACAGATTATGTATTGTTGAAGCCTGGCTTGGAGAATTTTGAGCATTACTTAACTAGCATGTGAGATGAGTGCATTTGTGTGGTAGTTTGAGCATTCTTTGGCATTGCCTTTTTTGGGGATTGGAATGAAAACTGACCTTTTTCCAGGACAGTGCGCACATAATATACTTAACTATATCATGGGTAATGTGAATGTGGGAGAGAAGGAAGGCATATGTATAAAAAAATTCTCTCTTCTAGAAACCCAAAATTTTGGAATGTTTACAGAGAACCACAAATGTATATATTGGCTTATCCAACACTACCAATAACATCTAGATTTGGAATTAAGTTGTAATAAACATTAGTACTGACTAATTTCACTGTCATTTATTTTTTTCTCTGACGACAAGACAAAGCTACTAAGAGATCTTTTAAACATTAACTATATGTAGGGGACAAGGTAAATTATTAGAACAAGAACAACCATCTTCAAGTTTTAGACAGGCTGTTGAGAGAAAAATGTTCTATTTGTCCCCAAAGGGAAACAGAACAATGAGGAAGCTATAAGAAGAGAGACTTTGGTTTCAGGGAAAAATAAATTCTAATAGTCAGAGTTGTCCAGAAATAAATCAGCCACTTTCATAGGTAATGAGTTCTCTGCTAGTATATGAAACAAATGTTGGCAGAGTATCTACCTAGTGGGAATGATGTGAAGAGTATTAAAACAGTTTAGAGAGCAAGCCTTTATAATTCAATGGATTAAAAGTTATTGGTAGATGATGGTAGAATTACAAAACACATAACTTCAAATTTGAGACAAGAATGGCAATTAATATTTTTAATTCTATTTTTCTTCATTCTTGTTTTAAATGATAGTAACTGAGGCTTGACAGTTTACTTAACTTTTATAGAAATCTATTAATGTTTCTCAAAATAGACTTACATCTCATTTTTGGTCAGCAGTCAGCTGTACTAGTGAAATTGGTTCATTTTCCTTTTAATCAGTGCACAACCCCCCCACAAACACACAATTTATTTTGTCTTCATTGTTTCAAAATTGTCCTTCAGATTTAAAAAAATATATAATAATATATCAAAAGTATCTTTCTGATGAGTAAATATGAACCTATTTCATTCTTTTTAACAACTGCATATTTATTCCACTGGATATATTAACATAATCTATACTAATGCATTTAGCTTGTTTATAAAATACTACGAAAAATTTTGTAGTGTTTTATAGTATTGTAATAGTATTTTATACTATTTTTATAAAAATATTTTATAGTATTGTAGTATACAATCATCCTTGTATATTCATCTTGATGTTATGATAGTATTTCTTTAGAAAAGATAACTATAAAGGAGATAGAGCATGCATATTATACATTTTGACAAAGTACCCAGTCACCTTACAGTTATAACAATAACTTAACAACCAGGTATGGAAGCACCCATTTCCTCATACTCTTCCCAATAACTTTGCATCTTCCTGATCATTACCATGTAAGAGATATCTTAATAGGACCACAGAGTTGCAAAACAGAACATGTTGTTTCTGCTCATAATCTAGTTAATGAGATAAAAAAATATACATAAAAAGAGAGCTAGTAACACAAAGCAGGATAAAATAGTTCAGAAAAAAAAATGCTATTTGAAGAGGCCAAGGTGATTGAGGATTTTTGCAGAGTGGGAAGGATTAAACGGAACTGTAAAGAATGGGCAGTCCCTGAAGGGCAAAGTTCAGGTCAGTTGCTCAGTCCTGTCCGACTCTTTGCGACCCCGTGAACCGCAGCACGCCAGGCCTCCCTGTCCATCACCAACTCACGGAGTTTACCCAAACTCGTGTCCATTGAGTGGGTGTGCCATCTAACCATCTCATCCTCTGCTGTCCCCTTCTCCTCCTGCCTTCAATCTTTCCCAACATCAGGGTCTTTTCCAATGAGTCAGCTCTTCGCACCAGGTGGCCAATAGTTTTGGAGTTTCAGCTTCAGCATCAGTCCTTCCAAAGAACACCCAGGACTGATTTCCTTTAGGATGGACTGGCTGGATCTCCTTACAGTCCAAGGGACTCTCAAGAATCTTCTCCAACACCACAGTACAAAAGCATCAATTCTTCGGCGCTCAGCTTTATAGTCCAACTCTCACATCCATATATGACTACTGAAGGGCAAAAGCAAGGGACAATCTGGGTGGAGGGTATGGCCATAAATGTCGATGTAACATCACTGGAGTTAGAGCAGAAATCTGAAGTAGGTGAAAGAGGGTCACATTTTATGCTTACATTGTGTTCTCTTTGGTATCAGTTATAATCACTCAAAATTATACACAGTTTTACATCCCATGTGCGTGCGAGCATGCTCAGTCATGTCTGAGTCTTGCCCACTAGGCTCCCCTATCTGTGGGATTTTATTTTTCAGGCAAGAATACTGGAGAGGCTTCCCATTTCCTCCTCCAGGGGATCTTCCCAACCCAAGGATTCAACTTGTGTCTCCTGCCTCTCCTCTACTGGCAGGGGGATTCTTTATCACTGAGGCAACTGTTTTACAATCTCCTATTAAATGTTTACCTGTTGACTGCCTATGGCCTCACAGCTCCAAAGGGATGAGTGACACATGTTCATTGCTGAGTCTTCAGAATTCGAGACCCGCCAGCACCTAGGAGACTCTCAGGACGGTGGGCTCATTGAAGGAATGAATGTCATGCTCACATCACTGAGAGGGGTAGGAAACATTAGGTTCAAGAGTGTGGATTTACAGGACTTATATGGAAATCAGAAGATGGTAACAAGATAAAACCAGGAGTGTGAGGTCATGAAACACGGTGGTTTATGGGAACCAAGTCTGGTCTTGTTATGCAAGATGAATGGATCTGGTGGCAGAACTAGAAGGCCAGCAAGGAGATGACCGCACTGGTACAGAGTTCAAGCATACAAAGCTGAGAATGGCTGGAAAGAGAATCCTGAATGGAAGAGCAAAAGCTGGGTGGCAAAGTAGCTAATGATGGCCACCATTTAACTGAGTGCTTAATTTGTGCTTATTTCTTGTTAAGGACTTTTATTTCTTCTTTTATCTTCTGAGATAGATATTATCCCAGGTTTTAAAAAGGGGGAAACAGAGATACAGAAAGGTTAGGAAACTCATTCAAAGCCACACACCTCCTAAGTCTCCCAGCCCAAAGCACTCCTGATTCTATGTCTGTAAAGCTTGTATTTTTTTCCTTTATCTCAAAGGAGTAAAAACATGGGCTCACACACAGGGGAGGTGATCCTGGTTATGTAGACATGCTGCACAGACACATTTCATGTTCAAATTCTGGTATTCCCAAGGAAAAAGAAAATGATCAAGTATGACCTATGTCAGGGTTTTCAAGACCAGTGATAGGGTCATGAAATCAACTTAGTGGGCCATGATCTTATCTTAAAAAAGAAGTGAAATAGATGATAAAAGTAGAAAAGTAAACAACATTGTAACCTCGTGTTGCTTCCATCTTCATTTTCAGAATGAAGACTCTGATGTTCAGAGTGGTAAAGCCAAGACTTCAAACTAGGGTTTTGCCTCCAACCCCAGGCTCCTCTTTACAGCACAGCACACATCATGGAAATGAAAAGCCAAGTTCACCAGAAGTGTCTCTTCTGGGCCTCACAGAGCCCAAGCTAGGTGAAGAGTTCATAAGCTTTCTGCCCTTCAGCATGTGCAACAACATCAAGGCCATTTCATTTTGCATCAAGGAACTAGAAAGAAACAAACCACTTCAGCTACAGCTGCACTCTAGCTACTCCACCAAAAGAAAAAAAAAAAATGATGCTGAAACAAAATCTCCCATGTCCAGGCTCAGGTCCTTAGAAGAAATCGAGAAAGAAGCCCCATAACCTGAAGCCTCAGCATAGAGGAGGTTCTTTGCTTACGTCCTAGTAAATAGACTATTAACAGAAAACTACAAAGGGAATCCTGTTTTCTCACTGACTTCTGCAGCCTCCCTGAATGTCAGCGCCGGAAGGCACCTCAGATCACGGAGTCCGCCCTCATGCTACAGAAGAAGTAACAGGAGCCCAGAGACATTAAGCAGGTGAAACCAAAGTCACGCAGCTAATAAGCAGCAGAGCTCCTAAGAGGGATAGAGTCTTACTAACATTCATGTTCTTAGATAAATCACAGCTTACTCATGAAATGTTAAAGAGGTGTGGATGGAGGGTCAAAAAGGAGTTGGCTGTGAGATCTTGCCTTGTTTAACTATAAGGCTGAAGATCTCTGGACATGTGAGCTGGCCTAGACTATAGGGCTGACACAGCCTTTTTGGATTGCTAGTCCTGACTCCTGCCCACAGGCACTGCATTGAGCTCAACCGTTCTGGGACCAATACCCCAATCCCTGTTCTGAGATGCCTCCCAGGGGACAGGATGCCAGCCCTCATCCCAATGTTAATAATGCCATTCACTCCCCTTTTCTTGCTTGGCTTCCTCTGAAATCAGATTCTTTCATTAGTTCATAATGTTGACAAGTGTGGTATCCACGGATCAAACAGATTGAAAATAATATGAATTTTAAAGATATTGTTTTATAATAAATATCCGTCTCTGGAAGCTGTTATTTAATAAAAGATTTTAAAATCCAAAATTGGCCCCCTAAAAGCTTGAAACTACATCCAACTTATGTTTGATGTTCTGTAACTAAGAAACAACTTGTGAAAAGGAAGAAGAAGATAAAAAATGAACTTAGGCTAGCAGAGTAGATGCCAAGTTTCAGTCCCATGAGCTGTGAAAACCTTCCAATCAGTCTGTAAATGAGGTAAAGAAGGATTCATGCATGGCTAAATATTTATTGTTGCTAAGTTTCATCACTGTTAATATACAGGTAATGGATGACTTTTTGTCCTTTGAAGTCAAACACCACCACTTAAACGGTGACAAGTATTCACCTCCCTGAAATGGACACACAAACACACATGCACACAGATACAACATTTGTACTGTTTTATCTTCTACAATTGATGACTCAAGTGGAATTTTTTAAAAAAGGAATTAAAAGAGGAAAACGGAAAAGATGATTAGCTTTCATTTTTTATCTTGGGTTTTACTCAGCAAAATGCAGTTTTTGAGGCCCTTTTATTTTTTTGGATGGGGATCATTTTTAAAGTCTTTATTAAATTTGTTACAATATAGATTCTGTTTTATGTTGTGTTTTATTGGCTGTGAGGCATGTGGAATTTTAGCTTCCCAGCCAGGGATGGAACCCAAACCCCCTGCACTGGAAGGCAAACTCTTAACCACTGGACTGCCAGGGAAGTCCCAGCCCTCTTATTCTTATCTTAGGATCTGTGAGGAAGTCAAGGCAATCAGGAACAAAGCAGGAAATGTGATGAGGCAGAAGGGCTGGAGCATCTGCTAGAAATGCTCACAAGGCCAGGGGCAGCACTAACGCAATGGGTGAGTAGGTACAAGAGTGGGATGTGTTAAACACACTACTTCCTTTACACTTTGAGCAAGATCTATTAAGAAGGTCCCGATGGTATAGCACATGGAGCCCTGCTGAACGTTATGTGGCAACCTGGATGGGGGAGTTGGGAGAGTGGGAAGAATGGATATATGTATATGTATAGCTGAGTCCCTTTGCTGTTTACCTGAAACTATCACAACATTGTCTGTTAATCAGCTATACTTCAAAATAAAATGTTTTTAAAAAATTAAAAAAAAGAAGGTCCCCCTACAAGTCTGTAATTACTCTAGATCTTGAGTCAGATCTGAAATTTCAGCCTTATCAAATACAAAGAAAGTGCAGTTCAGTTCAGTCACCCAGTTGTGTCTGACTTTTTGCGACCCCATGGACTGCAGCACACCAGGCTTCCCTGTCCATCATCAACTCCCAGAGTTTACCCAAACTCACGTCCATCAAGTCGGTGATGCCATCCAGCCATCTCATCCTCTGTCGTCCCCTTTTCCTATGCCTTCAATCTTTCCCAGTATCAGGGTCTATTTCAATGAATCAGTTCTTTGCATCAGGTGGCCAAAGTGTTAGAGCTTCAGCTTCAACATCAGTCCTTCCAATGAATATTTCCTTCAGGATTGACTNCGGTGATGCCATCCAGCCATCTCATCCTCTGTCGTCCCCTTTTCCTATGCCTTCAATCTTTCCCAGTATCAGGGTCTATTTCAATGAATCAGTTCTTTGCATCAGGTGGCCAAAGTGTTAGAGCTTCAGCTTCAACATCAGTCCTTCCAATGAATATTTCCTTCAGGATTGACTAGTCTGATCTCCTTGCAGTCCTGACTCCTGCACCACAGTTGCTCTCCTTAGATATATTCTAGGGTCAGTAAGTAGTAAAGAACCTGCCTGCTAATGCAGGAGACACGGGTTCTGTCCCTGGGTCAGGAAGATCCCCTGGTGAAGGAAATGGTAGCCCATTCCAGTATTCGTGCCTGGGAAATCTCATGGACAGAGGAGCCTGGTGGACTACAACTGATGGGGTCTCAAAAGAATCGGACATGACAGAACAACATTTTATACTAGCTTTATTTTAAAGGAAGTAGCTGGTGCTGGAATATCACCTTATGTTTTGATTTTTCAGTAAAAGCCAGAAATTTGGACTTGCATGTGAAATGTCAAGGCTTCCAAATGTTGGGAACTACTTCTGATTTGGTTTATTTTTGAATGAGTGTGTAGTCTGAACAAAACATGTCTGTAAGCTTGGATGAATCCTGAGGCTTACCAGTTCATGATGGCGGCCAGTCAAACCTTAAACCAAAACTTCAGCATCACTGCCCCCCTCCACTACTTCATTCTTTTCCATAGAGTCTCTCAAAAATCCTACATATATCTTACTTGTTTATCATCGGCCTTTCTTTCCTCCAACCATTACACAAAAATAGAAGTTCCTTGGGGATAAAGAATTTGGTTTGTGTGTGTGTGACTATAGGCCTATATCCAAGAACAGTACAAGATACATTCAGAATAGTAACTGCACAACAGGAGTTGAATGAATGAATGGTCATATCTTAATCTTCACTCTCTCCCTCGAGGGCTGAATCAGTCCGTTAGGTCACAGAGTAACGAGGAGAGTGAAGTCTATAAGTTCAAGTCCTATAGCGAGTCACAGTTTTTCTGGACGGAGTCCAACAGACCTGGCTTTGACAATCTACAAAAAAACAGGGTAAATAACACGTGAGAGAGGCAGTGGTGCTGAAGAGTCTAAAGACTTCAAAAGACTCACTAAAGCCATAACAAGTGTCTTCCCGTAAAACATCCTGCAACGGCAAAGCAATTTCTCTCTCAAGAAATTTTTGACAAGGTGAATTTCTGTATCTTAAGATGTTTTAATTTCCATCTGGAGATCCATCCAAAATTACACCTTTGTGCAATACCTGAACAAAGGCAATTAGAGTCAATTTCTAATAATGGTCCTAAAGCAGCCACACGGCCTACAAAGTGTTTTTAAATACAAGGTGAACGTGACATTGAATTTCTCTCTTTAACCAGAACAACATAAAACATAAAAGAGAATGTGCATGTGTGCTGCCACTTAAAAGCAAATTGATTGGTTATCAGTTTCAGTTCAGTTGAGTTGCTCAGTTGTGTCTAGCTCTTTGTGACCCCATGGACTGCAGCAAGCCAGGCCTCCCTGTTCATCACCAACTCCCAGAGTTAACTCAAACTCATGTCCATTGAGTCAGTGCTGCCATCCAACCAGCTCATCCTCTGTCATCCCCTTCTACTCCTGCCTTCAATCTTTCCTAACATCAGGGTCTTTTCAAATGACTGGTTATATGGTAATTAAATCAACAGAAATAATAAAATTGGAAAATTCACTTTCGGCATGTTTAAAAAATTTATTGAGCAATTTCATTATCTATCTGCCTTGCTCTCTAAAAAACTGTTATCTTTCCTATTTTAAACTATCACTACCTGCTATTCATCAAGTGGCTGAGAGACCAAAATGTGCAAGAGGCAAGGTACTAAATGGGAACAAGACATAAGACATACCATTTTTGCCTTCACAGAGCTTTCAGTCTCCTATGGGAACCAGAGATTAAATAAATACTCAAAAGATCACAATGATCCTGACTACCCATCTCCCACCTAGACAGGTCCCAACCCCCAGAAATCTGACCTAAAGTTCTGTGTCAGTGTTGCCTGCCCTTCCTTTCAATATGACCATAGCAGATGTCTCCTAACCAATGAGATTTCTATGTTGATTTCTAAAGCTATAATAACTGCAGGAAAACTATTATACTTCCCCCAGGTTCCTTAAATGAATTCTTTTCAGGATTCAGTAACTAGCAAAACTTCCCAAGAAATGCTGAGAAGAAATTCCCATGTGGAAATACAATCCATGGAGCACAGTGTGGATGGTGAGGATTCAGTATTTAGGAAGAACTTTTCTAAGAGAAACAAAATAGATTACTCAGTTGCGAAAGCAGGCTACCCAAGGTCAGTCGAAAGCCACAAAAATAAGTTAGGGGAGAAAAACTCCAAGGTAAAGAATGAAACAGAAACTTTAGGAAAAGTTTCTTCTTTTCACACTCTTTCCTGGAATTGTCCTCTTCCAGTGTCTAGCCTTCTTTTGGACTTGATCTTTGGTCCGATTCCCCTTTCACTCTATGCCCCTAGTTTCGAACTCAAATTTCAAAGGGGCTCAGCATATATAACATATATAGGTGAAGTGAGTTGGTTGGGTACTCCAGCAAAAAAAAAAAAAAAAAAACACCCTAGTTTCTACTGGTGCAACCCTTTCTTAATCCGGCATATTGCAGCTATCTAATATTATGCGAAATTTTAAACTTTGGCTTGAGTAAAACATAGCAGTGCAAATTAAATAAAACATATTTTAGAGATCTATGTAGTCTAAAGCAGAAGTCCCCATCCTTTTTGCTCCAGGGACGAGTTTTGAGGAAGACAATTTTTCCATGGACTGTGGGGTGAAGGGGTATAATGGGGAGTGAGGTGGTCAGGGGGATGGTTTCGGATGATTCAAGCCCATTACATTTACAGTGCACTTTATTTCTATTATTATTACATAAGCTCCACTTCATATTATCAGGCATTAAATCCCTGAGGCTGGGGACCCCTGGTCTAAAAAACACCAGTTTTGAGCTTCTAACATGATCATATCAATGCTGAAATCAAACTGATTATATTCTTTGTAGCCAAAGATGGAGAAGCTCTTACAGTCAGCAAAAACAAGACCGCAAGCTGACTATGGCTCAGATCATGAACTCCTTATTGCCAAATTCAGACTTAAATTGAAGAAAGTAGGGAAAACCACTAGACCATTCAGGTATGACCTAAATCCAATCCCTTACAATTACACAGTGGAAGTGACAAATAGATTCAAGGGATTATATCTGATAGACAGAGTGCCTGAAAAACTATGGATGGAGATTAATGACATTGTACAGGAGGCAGTGATCAAAACCATCCCCAAGAAAAAGAAATGCAAAAAGGCAAAATGGTTGTCTGAGGAGACCTTACAAATAGCTGAGAAAAGGAGAAGCAAAAGGCAAAGGAGAAAAGGAAAGATATACCCATTTGAATGTAGAGTTCCAAAGAATAGCAAGGAGAGATAAGAAAGCTTTCCTAAGTGATCAATGCAAACAAATAGAGGAAAACAACAGAATGGGAAAGACTAGAGAGCTCTTCAAGAAAATTAGATATACCTAGGGAAAATTTCATGCAAAGAAGGGCACAATAAAAGACAGAAATGGTATGGACCAAACAGAAGTAAAAGATATTAAGAAGAGGTGGCAAGAATACACAGAAGAATTATCAAGATCTATCTTCATAACCACAATGGTGTGATCACTCACCTAGAGACAGACATTCTGGAATGTGAAGTCAAGTGGACCTTAGGAAGCATTACTATGAAAAAAGCTAGTGGAGGTAATGGAATTCCAGTTGAGTTATTTCAAATCCTGGAAGATGATGCTGTGAAAGTGCTGCACTCAATATGCCAGCAAATTTGGAAAAGTCAGCAGTGGCCACAGGACTGGAAAAAGTCAGTTTTAATTCCACTCCCAAAGAAAGGCAATGCCAAAGAATGCTCAAACTACCACACAATTGCACTCATCTCACAAGCTAGCAAAGTAATGCAGAAAATTCTCTAAGCCAGGCTTCAACAGTACATGAACCATGAACTTCCAGATGTTCAAGCTGGATTTAGAAAAGGCAGGGGAACCAAAGATGAAACTGCAAACATCTGTTAGATCACCAAAAAAGCAAGAGAATACCAGAAAAACCTCTACTTCTGCTTTATTGACTATGCCAAAGCCTTTGACTGTCTAGATCACCACAAACTGTGGAAAATCCTTCAAGAGACAGGAATACCAGACCACCTGATCTGCCTTGTGAGAAATCCGTACGCAGGTCAGGAAGCAACAGTTAGAACTGGACATGGAAAAACAGACTGGTTCCAAATTGGGAAAGGAGTACATCAAGGCTGTATATTGTCACCCTGCTTATTTAACTTCTATGCAAAGTACAACATGAGAAATGCTAGGCTGGATGAAGCACAAGCTGGAATCAAGATTGCCGGGAAAAATATCAATAACCTCAGACATGCAGATGACACCATCATTATGGTAGAAAGCAAAGAAGAACTAAAGAGCCTCTTGATGAAAGTGAAAGAGGAGAGTGAAAAAACTGGCTTAAAACTCAACATTCAGAAAACTAAGATCATGGCATCTGGTCCCATCACTTAATGGCAAATAGATGGGGAAACAGTGGAAATAGTCACAGACTTTATTTTCTTGGGCTCCAAAATCAATGCAGATGGTGACTGCAGCCATGAAGTTAAAAGATGCTTGCTCCTTGGGAGAAAAGCTATGACCAACCTAGATAGCATATTAAAAAGCAGACACATTACTTTGCCGAAAGGTCCGTCTAGTCAAAGCTATGGTTTTTCTAGTAGTCATGTATGGATGTGAGAGTTGGACTATAAAGAAAGCTGAGTGCTGGAGAATTGAAGCTTTTGAACTGTGGTGTTGGAGAAGACACTTGAGAGTCCCTTGGACTGCAAAAAGATTCAACCAGTCCATCTTAAAAGAAATCAGTCCTGAATATTCATTGGAAGGACTGATGCTGAAGCTGAAACTCCAATATTTTGGCCATCTGATACAAAGAACTGACTCACTGGAAAAGATCCTGATACTGGGGAAGACTGAAGGCAAGAGGAAAGGGGAGATGAGATGGTTGGATGGGATCACTAACCCTATGGACATGAGTTTGAGTAAGCTCTGGGAGTTTGTGATAGACAGGGAAGCCTGGCATGCTGCAGACCATGGGGTCACAAAGAGTCAGACATGACTGAGGGACTGAACTGAACTGAACTCATATCATGACAAGTTTAAAAATGTGTAACTTTAGCTCTGAGATCCTCTAGAGTTGTAATACCTGCATTCAACTTATAACTCGGTGTATCCAGAGGTGTTCATGCCTCCCAGTCTTAACTTTGGAATTCAAAGCTGTTTCCAACAATTCCATTCACTTCTGAATTTTTTATCCTCTTCAGTGGTGCCACCTGTCACCTTAGGGTCCACCTTCCCCTTCCATCCCTCTTGGCCATCTCTATCCAGTCAAGCACCAAGCCGCACAGTCTCCTCAATTCCTTGTCCTTATCACTTTATCTCTTCCAAACCAAGCAATTAGCATCTTACTTCAACTACACAATAACCTTCTAATAGGTTTCTTCAGCTCAACTTCATCAACTCTACTGCATTCAAATGTAAAACAAGGAAAGTTGATGTTGTATCAACCCTGCCCAGATGTCTCGTTGGCTCTCAGTATCCTGGATACTGAGGATAAAACCTAACTTCTTAGCACTGCAAACAGAGCTCTCAGATTCTGGCCTCTAAGTACTCACTCAGCCTTGTCTCCACTCATTCCAACCACACACCATAGCCTTGCAGAACTCCTTGTCTATCAGTAAATGTATGGGGCTTCCTCAGTGGCTCAGAGGTAAAGAATCTGCCTGCAATGCAGGAGACACAGGAGATGTGGGTTTGATTCCTAGGTCAGGAAGATCCCCTAGAAGAAGGCATGGCAATCCACTCCAGTATTCTTGCCTGGAGAATTCCATGGATAGAGGAGCCTGGCTGACTGCAATCCATGGGGTCACAAAGAATCAGATACTACTGAAATGACTAGGCACATGAATGTATCATGGTTTTTATGCCCCTATTTTTTAAACCCTCTCTCCTCTTTGCCTGAAATACCTTTTTCTCTAGTACTCTGACCTACCTAGTCACCTTCTATTCATCTTTTAAACTTCAGCTCAAGCCATCTCTGTCTTCCCCAGGAAGATTTAGGTATTCCTTTGAGTCCATGGGTACCCAAGCAAACACAATCCATTAAGGATAGGAAAAGAATCGTATCATTCATCTTTATATCAGAGCATCAAGAACACCATCTGGCACAGTGTTGGCTTCATAAATATTTGTTAAATTTAAAAAAAAATGAGTTAAGGGTTTTTAGAAGAAAGAATGCTGCTAGGGAAGAGAAGGAAAGGAATGAAGGATCTGCATTTGGATGATCTCTGTTCTAGATTATTGACAAAATTTTTACCTAGTACACCAAGTAATCAAGTCACACCTCACGCCTATGCAACTTTCTGGGGCTTCCGGGTGAACTTACAATGAATCTAAATGTCTCACTATCACAGAGCCATGCTCACCTCACCAGCCCTGTTTACGTCAACTCTCCCCTTCTTATCTAGGTCTCTCTTCACTCATAAAATGTGTACACTTGATATTCCTTCTTCTGGGAATGCTCCTCCCCCTACTGCCTTCTTGGCACTCAGGTATTAGGTAAAAGGCCATCTTCTCAGAAAAGTCTACCAGATCATCTTCTAATCTAGTTACCAGCCACCACTACCACTCCTGCTCCGTCATACTTTTCCTGTTACTCTATTATCTTTTCTTGATAGCTCTCAACAGTGTCTGAAATTGCCTTATTTTTAGTCTCCATCATCAGAAGGTAAATTTTATTCACTACTTTGTGCCCAACATTATTATTATATATTTTTTACTTTTGGAGGGAATAATATTTACATTTTGTGAATTCTTATCAGCTCCCAAGACATACTAGAAAACAAATTTATCAATCCATACAATTTGGCTCCACTTTTTAAAAAAGTTTGAGTAATAATGAATATATGTAACATACAAATGTATATGTAGATACAAGAATAATCTAATCCAAGCACCTTAATCAAACCAAAGTATAAAGTTGCTATCAGACCCAGATATTCTCATAATAATGCCTTTCCCTACAAACAAAATTTGTAATCTCCTCTTGTAGATAGGAGTGATTTTGCTAAGGTATAATTTTTACATCATTCTGAACAACACTTCTGCATGGAGAAATTGTATGACTTGTCTTTTAAGAAAAGAAAATTATTGAAAATTAAACTTTCAAAACCACTGTTTTTGACTCCAAAATAACTGTTAAAGTCCGAGCATGTAAACAGAAACAAATTAACAATTACCATTTCACAGCTCTCAAAATGTTTATAAACATAAAGCCTATATCTTTCTAAAAATATGAATGTCAAGACTTTTTTAATGGTTTGATATACCTTTAGGTAAATCACTATTGAAAAATAATTTTAGAGAGTCATGTCATCATATAATAAAGTAAGATTATGTTAGTGAATTGGTCTTTTCAACAGCCTTGAAGGTACAGTTCTCAATATAGTATGCTTGAGAAATTGTTGTTGTTCTTTAGTTGCTAAGTCGTGACTGATTCTTTTGTAGTCCCCCAGGACTGTAGCCGGCCAGGTTCCTGTCCATGGGATTTCCCAAGCAGGAATACAGGAGTGGGTTGTCATTTCCTTCTCCAGGGCATATTTCTGACCTAGGATTGAACCAGTGTCTCCTGCTTTGGCAGGTGGATTCTTTACCACTGAGCCACTAGGGAAGCCTGTCCTTTTTAAGGACAAACATTTAAAATTGAAGTGTTTATATAATGTGGAAAAACATGGTCAACATATTTTGAAATCATCTAATTTTACTTTTAATAGCTAAGAAGTTTGAGAAAACAGTATTTATTTTTGTACCAGAAACTCCACTCTTTTTAAAACTCAGAGCTTAGGTAAAATAATTTTCATCAATACACAAGGATCATTACATATCCACTCTGGTTCCCTTCTGAGCAAGGCTACTTTTGAATCTACAGATTCCTTCCATTTTTGTTCTTTCTTTGAATTGTCCTGCTAATCAGATGGTCTGAAATAAAATCTCCAATTTGTAAAACTGTATAATTAAAACCTAAATATAAATTATGGTCAACTCTATTAGCACGTAATAATGCAAAGCGATGATGAAGATAATAATAAATGACAAAATCTCTTCTTCGTCTCCTAACATTAATTGAGTGCTTATTATGTTTCAAGTGCTGATAAGCCTTACTTTGGTGTAAAGCATATGAAGTAGTCACTATTAATACTACTGTTGGACAGACCAGGAAACTGTGGCATAAACCGGTTAAGCAGTTGTCCCAGCTGTCCCACTCCACCTGAAATTCGTGGAGTGTAAACCCTCAGATTATGTGGGTTTGCTAGTAAGCATTAGAAACTTTGCTAGTAAGCACTATATTTATGAGTTAATACATGGGAATCTTTTAAAACAGGCTGCATAGGGTAAGCTCTTACTGTTAGCAGTTATACATTGTTTTATGAATAATCATCCATTTCACCTTCAGAGATATATCCTCCTTATTTAAAAATATAGTAATAAACAAGATTTTACTGAGGGCTCTGTAACTTGTCTAAAAATGATACAACAATTTAAGAGTCACAATATCTCAATGTAATAATGGGTAACACTTGTTGAGTTTTGACATAGTAGAGACAATTATTATCATCAATTTCCACGTAAGACTTGGGAGTTAGAAGGAAGCTGAGTGACTTTCTCATGGTTCAATTCTCAACAAAAGCATCTCTCTTGTCTTATGAGAGATTCATTCCATGTGGTTCAGGAACAAAACCACAACTCTTTGACCAAGATCAATTCTTACAACTTTCCCCTTCAAGGTCAGGGAGTGGAGTGGGATGAGGTACAGTGGGAAAGGAATTCACAAAGTTCCTGAAAGGTCAAACAAGTATACCTCTAGCCCTAAGGGGCTGTAATTGGTTCAGGGATGTTATTTTAGCTAATTAGATTCATTCTCAGGATATTTTTGCCAGTAAGGCTACTGGACAAAGTATCACTGGTGTATTTTGCTGTTAAGACACAAAACTGGTACAACTAGAAGCCTTCTTACCAACCAGAAGAAAAAAGCCATTCTGAAGGACAAAGAAAAAGATAAAACTCTGCTGAGAGTGCGTAAGCCTCTCATCCAGCCATCCATGATTCAGGGTTAACCCTAGATTACTCAGATGTCTAATCAAATAAATTACGACCCCTATTTCAAATTATGGCTGAACTGGTTGAAACTGGGTTTCTGTCAATCGCAAATTTCCATCACCAAAGAGCCCTGGTATTTTTTTTTTTTCATAATTCTGTTTTTAAAAACATTAAATACCAAATACCTCTATAACCTAAACATCAACTTGATTTATCCAGAGGAAACGTGGAATTTTAACAATGGAATTCTGATATGTGAGATAAGTAAGTGTATAATTAATGTTAGTTAAAATAGTTTTTGAACATTAAAGTATCTCAGAGCAGGTTCTTTTTTATTTTAAACATCCCTAAAAAGTTTTAGGGAACCTTAGCAATTGATGCTCTAGAGGATAAATAACCACATAAAACATAAAGAGCCCCACCTGACAGTTCTAGAGGAGTTGAAACCATTTCTATCCTTTTGAAAACATCCTTGAAGTCACCATTCTTTAACAACACAACTTCTTCAGGAAAGAGAATCAATGTGCCTTAGTAATCTGAATAAAACATTCAATTGCCATGAAAATTAACATCTAAGCCCTGAATTCAGGGTATGCCTAATGAAAATCAGGCAGAAAAGCTAATGGGAAATTTAACACAGGCCAAATGTCATTATTGTTGTGAAGAATATACTATAATTAAAATGTTTCTGAGTCCTTGGCCAGTGACCTACAGTAATAATGCTTTGTTGACCTTATTATAAAAAATAATTTTTCATTACTAATTCAGTAAAAGAGTCCCCTTTTCAGGCTTCAGGCATAAATAAAAAAGCAAAAATTAGCACCTGATGCTTCACTGCAGCACAAGAAGTAATACAAAAACACTGACTGGTCAAGGAGGAAACAATTTCAAAGCCACAGTGAACAAGGAAAGGGAGAAAATAAAAACAGAGCTATTTTATAGCAGAAAAAATAAAACCAGTAGACGTCTCTGATTCTGGCAAAAGATAAAGGAGACATGCAAAAAGCATTGGATTTCATTCATTCTATGTTACCCACATTCTGAAAAATACAGGGGCTGTGGTCTGTGCATTAGAAGGCAGATTGATTACATTCAGTTTGGATAGAAAGAACATTTCTTTCGAATGATTATGGTGCTTAAACTTATTTAGAAAACTACTCTCTACAATAACATTTGAGTATTATAAGAAAATATACTGTCTCCCTGGAGGTCTCTGTAATGGGATTTCACCTGTGAGCTCAGTCTGCCATTTATCCATGGGAACTGGCATTTCTGCAGCCATGAAATTAGAAGACGCTTACTCCTTGGAAGAAAAGATGACCAAACTAGATAGTATATTCAAAAGCAGAGACATTACTTTGCCGACTAAGGTCTGTCTAGTCAAGGCTATGGTTTTTCCTGTGGTCATGTATGGATGTGAGAGTTGGACTGTAAAGGAGGCTGAGTGTCGAAGAACTGATGCTTTTGAACTGGGGTGTTGGAGAAGACTCTTGAGAGTCCCTTGGACTGCAAGGAGATCCAACCAGTCCATTCTGAAGATCAACTCTGGGATTTCTTTGGAAGGAATGATGCTAAAGCTGAAACTCTAGTACTTTGGCCACCTCATGCGAAGAGTTGACTCATTGGAAAAGACTCTGATGCTGGGAGGGATTGGGGGCAGGAGGAGAAGGGGACAACCGAGGATGAGAAGGCTGGATGGCATCACGGACTCGATGGACGTGAGTCTGAGTGAACTCCGAGAGATGGTGATGAACAGGGAGGCCTGGTGTGCTGCGATTCATGGGGTCACAAAGAGTCAGACACAACTAAGCGACTGAACTGAACTGAACTGAAGAAACATAAGCTGGAATCAAGATTGCCGGGAAAAATATCAATAACCTCAGATATGCTGATGACACCACCCTTATGGCAGAAAGTGAAGAGGAGCTAAAAAGCCTCCTGATGAAAGTGAAAGAGGAGAGCAAAAAAGTTGGCTTAAAGCTCAACATTCAGAAAACGAAGATCATGGCATCTGGTCCCATCACTTCATGGGATGACTCATTGGAAAAGACTCTGATGCTGGGAGGGCTTGGAGGCAGGAGGAAAAGGGAATGACAGAGGATGAGATGGCTGGATGGCATCACTGAGTTGATGGACGTGAGTCTGAGTGAACTCTGGGAGTTGGTGATGGACAGGGAAGCCTGGCATGCTGCGATTCATGGGGTCGCAAAGAGTCAGACACAACTGAGTGACTGAACTGAGCTGAACTGATGATACACAAATGACATGTATGGACTAAGTGTGAAAATATGCTTTGAGCCAAGAATTCTGACTAGTTTTATACACCCTAAGGTTTAAACTTTATATTAGAAGTAAAATTTGGCTGGTTCATACTGACCTTGAGTTTAAGTGTTAAAACTACCTTCTGACATTGAAAGTTATTTTTGAGTAATCTGACATCTACCATCATCTACTTTTTATTTCTTTTTTGTAAATGATGTCATATTTTTACTTGGATTTCCAAATGATTTTCTGACTGTTTAAAGACAGTGGATTTACTAAGATATGTCTGTTTTGTTGGAGGTGGATTAAATTTTCCTAATATACAGTGTGCTTTTTCAATAGGTAGGCTTAGATCATGTATTTTAGAAATGCTTTCTATAGTTATATTTTCAAATATGCATTCTGTTCTACCATTTTGACTTTCTTCTTTTGGACTCTATGTCTAAGATTCACTTTACTTGTCTTCTGAATCTATGATTTTGTCTCTAATCCTGTTGATATTTTTCTCTCTTTTGGCTTAATTTTGCTTGCTTTTCTCACTTCTTTCCTGCCTATCTCTTGTTGTGCTTTCCATAATATCTATTATATATATATATATACATTTTGCTTCAACGTACCTCTCTTTCCTCCCTCCTCCATTGCATTATTATTAATCATGTATAATGGACTATTGTAATGAAGTGTAATTGAAGTGAAAGTCACTCAGTCATGTCCAGCTTTTTGCGACCCCCTTAGACCATACAGTCCATGGAATTCTCCAGCTCGAAATACTGGGGTGGGTAAGCTTTCCCTTCTTCAGGGGATCATTTCTACGCAGGGATTGAACCCAGGTCTCCGGCATTGTAGGCAGATTCTTTACCAGCTGAGCCACCAGGGGTGTCCATTATCATAGTGATTATATCTTTGTTAGTTAGAAGTATATCAATATAGCTATATCATTATTATTTTATACAGTTGTCTTTTAAATCAAGTAAGAGAAGAAATAAGTAAAAAATGCATTTATATTATGTTATACATTTACCTATGTGCATAGATGGAATAATGACTCCCCAAAGATGTTCATGTCTTAATCCTCAAAACCTGTGATTATGTTAGGTTATATAACAAAGAAAAATTAAGGTTCTAGATAGAATTAAGACTATTCAGCTGCTGACTTTAAGAGAGGGGAGACTATTCTGCATTAGCCCAGTGGATACGATATAATCCCAGTGTTTTTAAAAATGGAAAAGGGAAGCAGAAGAGAAAATTAGAGTGATATGAGAAGGACCCAACCCACCATTTCTGTCTCTTAAGATGTAGGGAGAGAAGCACAAATCAAGGAATACAGATAGCTTATAGAAGCTGAATGAGGGAACTTAGTGGGTTTCCCCCTAGAACTACCAGGAAAGAACGTAGACCAGCTGACACCTATATTTTAGCCCAGTGCGATCTGTTTTGGACTTCTACACTCATGAGATAGTGTTTTTGCATCATTTTAGGCTGCTAAGTCTTTGGTAACCTGTGAACTAAAGCCATGACTTCCCTGGTGGCTCAGACAGTAAGACGTCTGCCTACAAAGCAGGAGACCCGGGTTCAATCCCTGGGTTGGAAAGATCTCCTGCAGAAGGAAATGGCAACCCACTCCAGTATTCTTGTCTGGAAAATCCCTTGGACGGAGGGACCTGGTAGGCTACAGTCCATGGGGTTGCAAAGAGTCGGACACGACTGAGTGACTTCACTTTCTAACTAAAGCCATAAGAAACTAACAGACTATGTAATTATCTTTACCATGTTCTTTGCCTTTTCTTTTTATTTATTTATTTATTTATTTTTTTGTTGTTTGCTTTTTCATGTGAATTTCTTTCTTTCTTTCTTTATTTTTTCAGCCAGGGGGGTATCTTTTAGAATTTATTGTAAAAGTAGATCTGCAAGCATCAGTTTCTCTGTCTTTAAAAAATCTGGGTATGTTTTCATTTCACCTTCATTTTTGGATAGTTTTACTAGATATGTACTTTTTAGTTGACTTTTTTTCTTATCTTAGCATTTTGAATATATCATACCACTTTCTTCCGGCCTCCATTGTTGTGATGAAGCTGTAAATCTTACTGAGGGTCCTTTATGGTGAATCGCTTTTCTCTTGCTATGTGGAAAAACTTCTTTTTGTCCCTTGGCAGTTTGAATATGATGTGTCTAGGTATGGATCTGTTTGAATTTATTCTACTTAGGGCTTGTTGAGCTTCTTGGCTGTGTGGATTAATGTTTTTCATCAAATGTGGGAAGTTTTCGGTCATTACTG
Organism: Oreotragus oreotragus; assembly: GCA_006410675.1. NCBI lineage: Eukaryota > Metazoa > Chordata > Mammalia > Artiodactyla > Bovidae > Oreotragus > Oreotragus oreotragus. The sequence continues at coordinate 215,395 of SJYX01024684.1, forward strand.
TGTGTGTGCTAAGTTGCTTCAGTTGTGTCTGACTGTTGGTGACCCCATGAACTGTAGCCTGCCAGGCTCTTCTGTCCATGAGATTCTCCAGGCATGAATACTGAAGTGGGTTGCCATGCCCTCATTCAGGGGATCTTTCTGACTCAGGGACCGAATGCGTGTCTCTTATATCTCCTGCGTTGGCAGATGGGTTCTTTACCACTAGGATCACTTGGGAAACCTCGTCATTACTATTTAAAATCTTTTTCTGTGCCCCACTACACAGCCTTTTTCTCTTTAAAAATGGCACCTCTGTGTATGCCCCTCTGAACTTCACCTGGTTCAGTGTGGTGTCTTCAGCCTTCTTTTGTACGCCCCTGGTTTCTTCACCCAGCGCTGTACCTCCTTGGAAGGTGATCCCTTCATTTTGGCTGATGCTTTTGATATTTGCTACTCCAGATACCCACAGGCACCTTCCATCTTTTTCTCTCTCTTCCCCAGCATGTGATATATATTCAAAGTCAGTCCTGTCTACAACAGGTCTCATTCAGGGTGAGGTCCTCACCTTCTGGGGGAATATTTTGCTGGTGATTTCTGAGGTTTTTTTTTTTACTGCTACACCCCTCTGTGTACTCCTTTGCTCTCTCATTTCTGCATTCTGCTCAGCTGTTTTTTAAAACACTATTTCAGTTTAGACTTCGTGGGATTTTTGTTTTTCCCAGGTGCATGAAAACTGAGTTTGTGGCTTTAAAAACTCTGGTTTTTGTTGTTGTTTTTTTCCTCCTGTATTTTTTCAAGAGAAGTCGTGGGAAGATTCATTAAATGAACACTATAGCTGTACCAGATAGCCCCCATATATGTTAAAAATTTTTTCTTTTGTATTTAAAAAATCTATTTACAATGTTCAGAAGAAAGACAAGACAAAAACAAAGTGGGCCCAGAGTTGCAGTCAGATGTTGTGTCTGTCATTTTTTCACTTTGGTGCACAACATTCAAGGGGCTTGGAGTGTGATGTTACAAGAGATTGGTCGCATGTCTAAGGTGCATTTTGAGCAGGTTGAGGAAAACCCCTTAACAGGACCTACATCAAATATGAAACTGTTATCATTTCTTGGTGAATTCTTCAGTTAATCTTAGAGAAATAAGTCAAAGATGCAAAGAAAGAGAAAAGGCAATGGAATTCTGCAAACAGAATAGAAGATACAAGTGGAGATGATGTTTTGGGCTAATGAGTAGGACAGAAAAAAAGTGATTTCTTTCTCTGATTAGACAAGCAAGCACACAGAAGTGATCAAATGGGTTTTTGATGTAAAGCATAGTTTCAGGGACTTCCCTGTGGCTCAGTGGTGAAAAATTCATGAGCCAATGCAAGAGATACAGGTTCCATCCCTGTTCCTGGAAGATCCCGCATGCCGTGGAGCAACTAAGCCTGTGTACCACAACTGCTGAACCTGTGCCCTGGAGCTCATGTGGTGCAACTACTGAAGACCACATGCCCTAGATCCCATGCTGCACAAAAGAGGCCCCCACAATGGGAAACCTGAGCACTGCACCTAGGGAGTAGCTCCCACTCACTGCAACGAGGGAAAAGCCCACACGGCAGTGAAGGCCCAGCACAGCCAAAAATAAATACGTAAACACAATTATTAAAAAAACAGTTTCAGAGCCTTGTGATATTTCCAGAAAACTTTCATCTTACATTTGTAAACCAAGAGCAAGTTGTTTCAATTGATATACTTCAGTTTAAGTGGTATCATGTAATTTTTAAAAGTCTTGCTATGTATGTTATACTGTGTATTTAGCTACTACTCATTTTAATAGGAACTTCCCAGGTGCTGCTAGTGGTAAAGAACCTGCCTGCCAATGCAGGAGATATAAGAGACTCAGGTTCAATCCCTGGGTCTGTAAGATCCCATGGAGAAGGAAACGGCAATCCACTCCAGTATTCTTGCTTGGAGAACCCCATGGACAGAGGAGCTTGGTGGGCTACAGTCCATAGGGTCACAAAGAGTCAGACATGACTGAAGCGACTAAGCATGCATGCACATTTTAACAGAAAAGCCATCAATGACTGGATTATCAACCTCATCATATGTCTGTTATCTTTTCCAAACTCATTGCATTTCTAGTGTTGTATGCATCACCATCCATCAGAAGACAAGGTCAGTTCTGCAAGTCTTGTGCTTTGAAAAAAGAACCAACCAGCCTCTTTAGCAACAAAAATGTCAGGAAGACCTAAAGAGCTTGATATCAGACATACTAATAGAAGCTAGAGGAGATCTGTTTGTGGAATGGGGTCCTCTCCATAATCTCCATATCCCAGCATAGATAGCTGCTTACTAATTTTTGACTGCTGAGTCTAGACATAATAACTCCTGATGAACTCACCCAGACAAGATGGGAAGGCCTACCATGGAATGCTGGGATGGGATTCAAGAGAGTGACAGCAAAGGCTGGTTCTGTAACGTGATCTTGCCAGATGGAGTGTTTCATCCTAGGTTAAAAGGTCAGTGCTATGATCTCATTCTTTTTTTTGCAAACATTGTAATGAATGACTTTATTATAGGGATTAAGATCTATGATTAAAGTGATGTAATGTCAACAATCCTTTTTTAATCCTATATTGATTCAACAACTGCTTTGTATATGCTTTGGTTTAGTTAAATATGATGGAATAGTTTGTAGACCTCTGAATTCCAACAACAACAGAGGACATACTTACAGTGCAGCTGTGGAACTGATAATCTTTCTTTATGACAGTGTTATAGAATGGAGTTATATTGTTAATCTGAATACAACAGGCATGTCTCTTCATTTGTCTACTATATTAAAATATATTTATATTTAAAAATCATGTATTTTTTTGTTTTGAAAACACTTAAACTTTGAATCACAGACCAGTTTGTTTCATGATTTTTTTTAAGGAAACTTTATATAATGAATATATAATGAATAATACAACCCACTGATAATTTGTATCAGTATTAAAAAATGATTATTTGGGGGACTTTTATAATTCCTTATGATAAGTGATGCCTGCATATGAATGCTGCTCTTGAAATGGGTTCAGGTCATTTAAAAAATAATAGCATGGGTGTTCCTCCTCACTTACTGGCTAAATTCTGGATCAACACACTCTGAGTGGCAAAGCTAAGAGAATATAGTGGAGAAATGGTGAGTGGGTGAGAAATAGGGGGAATTGAGATAGATGCTCTGAAGTCCTGTGATACCTGAAAGGATTTTAGAACAAAAATGTAAAAAGCACACTAGGTTGCTAAGTTTACATTGTGCCACACCCTCCTCCCATCCCCAACACAAAACACAAGGCTGTATATTTATTACTTCAGGAAACAGCACAATAGCAGGGCTACCTGTATCATCTGCCTTGAAGTCACAGTCTGCCTGCCTCATCCCACTCCCACACCTACAGTCCCTTCTGATAAAAACGAGGGAGGCCAGATTCCTTTGTGGGGTTTTGGGCAAAAGCCATGTTCTACAGAGGAACTCCATAGGCAATGGTGACAAACTGATCAGTTTGATCCTTCATAATGGATTCCATTTCCATGCAGAAATGGAAATTGCATCCCAATGTTTGCTGAGACATGGGCTGCTGCTCCATGGGGCCTGCCCCTACCCAAGTCTTTGGGATCAAGAGGGACTGAACAGTCAAGAGGAAGAGGATTACTTGTGAAAATTAACATGCTCCTGAATCTCTGTGAGAGACCCTTGTCACTGAAGGTCACCAGACTTGTCTCTTGTAACCCTGAAAACCACTCTGTACACCAGCAACTAGGTATCTGCTTTAGGGTCTCTGTCTGTATTCCATGTTTATTTCCAGACCAGAGAGAGCTTGCAGAAAGAAAAGAAGTTGCAGAAAGAAAAAAGAGGACACACTTTGGACTCCCCGAGTTCAGATTCTTGCCCTTGAGCTCAATATCAGCCACCGTCAGATCATTTAGTTCAGATAATACAATTACAGTCTGTCCTGATTACCCCACAGAGTTCTTACAAGGGTTCAATAAAATCAGAGCATATCAAACATTAATGTAGCAAATGAAGATTTTTGAAAGTTATAAATGATTGTAAATTTCATTTCTTAGTTCACCAAATGTTTTCAAATATTTTGCATCCTCTGAGCTGCACAGTAAGATGAGGGATCATCAGAAGGTGCTTAATAAATGCTTGTTTCATGTATGACCACCCTAAAATCATGACCCTTGTAATTCATTCAGGACTGGAGCCATGTTTAGAGAACAGAACAAAGAAAAATTCAAGTCACTAACAAATCAAATGCAGAACTCTACTGAACTGAACTGAAGGCAGCTCTTACTAAAATCCCTTTCCCCTCCTGTTCTTTCAGTTCAGTTCAGTTCAGTTCAGTCGCTCAGTCGTGTCCAACTCTTTGCAACCCCATGAATTGCCGCACGCCAGGCCTCCCTGTCCATCACCAACTCCCGGAGTTCACTCAAACTCATGTCCATCATGTCGGTGATGCCATCCAGCCATCTCATCCTCTGTCATCCCTCTCTCCTCCTGCCCCCAACCTCTCCCAGAATCAGTCTTTTCCAATGAGTTGACTCTTCGCATGAGGTAGCCAAAGTATTGGAGTTTCAGCTTCAGCATCAGTCCTTCCAATGAACACGCAGGACTGATCTCCTTTAGAATGAACTGTTTGGATCTCCTTGCAGTCCAACGGATTCTCAAGTCTTCTCCAACACCACAATTCAAAAGCATCAATTCTTCACTTTCACATCCATACATGACTACTGGAAAAAACATAGCCTTGACTAGATGGACCTTTGTTGGCAAGGTAATATCTCTGCTTTTGAATATGCTATCTGGGTTGGTCATAACTTTCCTTCCAAGGAGTAAACGTCTTTTAATTTCATGGCTGCAATCACCATCTGCAGTGATTTTGGAGCTCAAAAAAATAAAGTCTGACACTGCTTCCACTGTTTCCCCATCTATTTCCCATGAAGTGATGGGACCAGATGCCATGATCTTTGTTTTCTGAATGTTGAGCTTTAAGCCAACTTTTTCACTTTCCTCTTTCACTTTCATCAAGAGGCTTTTTAGTTCCTCTTCACTTTCTGCCATAAAGGTGGTGTCATCTGCATATCTGAGGTTATTGATATTTCTCCTGGCAATCTTGATTCCAGCTTGTGCTTCTTCCAGTCCAGCGTTTCTCANTCCACTTTCACCTTCATCAAGAGGCTTTTTAGTTCCTCTTCACTTTCTGCCATAAAGGTGGTGTCATCTGCATATCTGAGGTTATTGATATTTCTCCTGGCAATCTTGATTCCAGCTTGTGCTTCCTCCAGCCCAGCGTTTCTCATGATGTACTCCGCATAGAAGTTAAATAAGCAGGGTGACAATATACAGTCTTGACGTACTCCTTTTCCTATTGAGGGTACTACACTAAATAAAATAAGCCAATCACAAATGTAAACCCTTTAAGATTCCACTTATATGAGGCAACTAAAGTAGTCAAACTCTTTAAACATAAAATAGAACAGTGGTTGCTAGAGGCTAGGGCAAGGAGAGTTGATTAATGGGTATAGAGTTTCAGTTTCCCAAGAAGAAAAAATTAGAGACCTGTTTCATAACTATGTGAATACACTTAACACTACTGTATTACACATTGAAAAGGTTAAGATAGTATATTTTAAATTGTGATTTTTACCCCAGTAAAAAAATTAAGGAGATTATCCTGATTTATTTAGATGGGTTCAGTGTAATCATGTGCTGTGTTTAGTCGCTCCGTCATGTCTGACTCTTTGCAACCCCATGGACTGTAGCCCACCAGGCTGCTCTGTCCATGGGGATCCTCCAGACAATACTGAGTGTGTTGCTATGCCCTCCTCCAGGGCAACATAATCACATCCATACATGTATGATTTGAGTGAGTGATTATGTTGCCCTGGAGGAGGACATAGAGTCCTCAAAAGTGAAAGCAGGAAGCAGAAGAGGAGGTCAAAGAAATGCAACATGAGATGTATTTGACCTGTATTGCTCCTTTAAAGGAGGGCGTAGGGGTGGGCCGAGAGCCAAGGAGTGCGGCCAGCCTCTAGAAGCTGGGAAAGCAAGGGAATGGACTCTCCTCTAGAAAGGAATGTAGCCCTGTAGACAACCTTGACTTTACTCCAGTAAGACCCATGTCAGCCTTCTGACCTACAGAACTTCAAGGTAATAAACTTGTGTTATTTTAAACAACAACCAAAAAACATAGTTAATACCCCAGGTCTTCTCCCCAATTGGTAAAGCCAGACCAACCATCCCTACTTCCATGACGGAAAGTAGTTTACTCTCTGGAGAAAATGACATAGCAAGATTTCAGACTTAGAGGGCCAGAATAGACACATCAAGAGCTCATGTTTATAGGCTTGGGTGGTGAGACCTCTTGCCCCCTCCCCTTATGTGGCTCACTCAAATCCTCACAGACAGGCCTTTACCCCAAAAAAAATATGAACAAAAGAGGACCTTTTGGAGAAATAGAAAGATCCAAGAAAAAAAGATTTGCAGATTCTGTTATTTAGGAGTCAGCACCTGAAACATCTGGGTTCCTACCCCAAAACCTATAGTGAAGCCCACTAGGTAAACAAGTTTCCAGTCTACTTTTTATAGCCTCACTCCCAAATATCAACAGGCTATTAAAGTCTCACCATAAGAGAAAAGCCTCTAACATTAAAATCAGGGGCCAAAACAAGCTGATAAAAAGAGGAAACACAAATCAAGCTGATTAAAAAAAGAAAAGTATGAAGAGCAGGCAAAAACTATTCCACAGCAAACTAATTCAATTCATATTCTCAAGTGAAAACAGAAAAGATTATTTCCATGAAATAAGACCAGGATCCCATTTTTAAATGAAATATTCAGAGGCCAATAAAAAATTAAATTTGAAAAATATGCTGGCAGCAATTAAAGTTCAAAAAGTACTAAGAAAACCTCTTGCAGGGGAAAAAACACAAAGTTAGAAGATAGCTAAGAAATATACATAAGAAAATTTAAAAATTAAGCCAGTAAGTCCAAATATCCAACTAACAAACACAGAAAATAGAGAAAAGGGTGTAGGAAAGGAAATTATCAAAGAAACCATAAAAGAAAAATTTCTAAATTAGAAGACATGAGTTTCTGAATTGAAAGGATCAGGTATATCGATAAACTGTAAGATATATGTTCAATATGGATTTCAGAATTCTGGGGATAAAGAGTCAAACATTCTCCAGAGAAATCAAACAGTTCACACACAACCAACTAGAAAACAAAATGGCCTGAGAAACAGCTACATAAGTCTCAAAAAATTCAGTCATAAAAAAAAAATATATTGTCACAATAAAGCAAACACTAAATATGTATTTAACCACAGACTGTGGCATGACTGCATGAGACAAGAAGTGTAGCTGAGTACTGAGGGCAAAGAGTTGTGTATGAGCGGTGATTCCTCAGAAGAACAAGTGTGTAAGTCTAAAACTAAAAAAAAATTCAGTGAATGCACTTAAAGCATGCATCAAGCCATTTAGAAATTGGAAGGTGAGTATCAGAAAATATAACTAAAAGAGTTGAAAGATACTCTTTGGATAAAGGAGCAATGGGGATATGAGAAGAACAGGAGCGGCTGCACTATTTTAATTGTCAACAATGTACATGCAATTACCACAAAATAAGTAAAATAAATGAATAAACGGATGGAAGGAAGACAGGGAAGAAGGAAGGAAAGAATATTTAACAGAGAAAATCTACAAACTATTACACAGTGGAGATCTCCAATGTTCATCTATACAGAAAGAATGAAAATAGCAACTGTTCTAACATTATGCAAATAGATCCTTGTGAATTGGAACAAAATTTCCAATTACAGCACCATACATGAATTCCAAAAGTGCTATGTCACCAACATACTTGATAAATAGTACTGGATGCTTCAAAGATGACCCTAAAGACATTATCATCAAATATGGTATGTAAAGAATTGGAAGGAAATTATCCTGAAGTAGGAAAAAGTATTACTTGTAAAATTATGTTTCATATAAATATGTTCTTATTAAATACACATGGGTAAGTTAATTAATTAAATGGCATAAGTATGTACTTGACTAATACTTCTATATCCCTAAAACATCCCTTATACATTGAAATTGACCACAAAAATTGTTTTGTTCTTCTCAGTGGGAAAACATGAGAAATGTAAACTAAACATAAAAGGTACATAAAGAAATTAATTCCATTTACCTGAATCATCTTATTTCTCTTTATCAGTCTTCCAATCTACAAGAAAATAGGAAGTAAATTAAAGTACATTCTTCTGGTAACGAGCTGCTTATAAGGGGAGAAAAAAACAACTAATAAAATCCAAGGGAACTATTTNCCCATGGACAGAGGAGCTTGGTGGGCTACAGTCCATAGGGTCACAAAGAGTCAGACATGACTGAAGCGACTAAGCATGCATGCACATTTTAACAGAAAAGCCATCAATGACTGGATTATCAACCTCATCATATGTCTGTTATCTTTTCCAAACTCATTGCATTTCTAGTGTTGTATGCATCACCATCCATCAGAAGACAAGGTCAGTTCTGCAAGTCTTGTGCTTTGAAAAAAGAACCAACCAGCCTCTTTAGCAACAAAAATGTCAGGAAGACCTAAAGAGCTTGATATCAGACATACTAATAGAAGCTAGAGGAGATCTGTTTGTGGAATGGGGTCCTCTCCATAATCTCCATATCCCAGCATAGATAGCTGCTTACTAATTTTTGACTGCTGAGTCTAGACATAATAACTCCTGATGAACTCACCCAGACAAGATGGGAAGGCCTACCATGGAATGCTGGGATGGGATTCAAGAGAGTGACAGCAAAGGCTGGTTCTGTAACGTGATCTTGCCAGATGGAGTGTTTCATCCTAGGTTAAAAGGTCAGTGCTATGATCTCATTCTTTTTTTTGCAAACATTGTAATGAATGACTTTATTATAGGGATTAAGATCTATGATTAAAGTGATGTAATGTCAACAATCCTTTTTTAATCCTATATTGATTCAACAACTGCTTTGTATATGCTTTGGTTTAGTTAAATATGATGGAATAGTTTGTAGACCTCTGAATTCCAACAACAACAGAGGACATACTTACAGTGCAGCTGTGGAACTGATAATCTTTCTTTATGACAGTGTTATAGAATGGAGTTATATTGTTAATCTGAATACAACAGGCATGTCTCTTCATTTGTCTACTATATTAAAATATATTTATATTTAAAAATCATGTATTTTTTTGTTTTGAAAACACTTAAACTTTGAATCACAGACCAGTTTGTTTCATGATTTTTTTTAAGGAAACTTTATATAATGAATATATAATGAATAATACAACCCACTGATAATTTGTATCAGTATTAAAAAATGATTATTTGGGGGACTTTTATAATTCCTTATGATAAGTGATGCCTGCATATGAATGCTGCTCTTGAAATGGGTTCAGGTCATTTAAAAAATAATAGCATGGGTGTTCCTCCTCACTTACTGGCTAAATTCTGGATCAACACACTCTGAGTGGCAAAGCTAAGAGAATATAGTGGAGAAATGGTGAGTGGGTGAGAAATAGGGGGAATTGAGATAGATGCTCTGAAGTCCTGTGATACCTGAAAGGATTTTAGAACAAAAATGTAAAAAGCACACTAGGTTGCTAAGTTTACATTGTGCCACACCCTCCTCCCATCCCCAACACAAAACACAAGGCTGTATATTTATTACTTCAGGAAACAGCACAATAGCAGGGCTACCTGTATCATCTGCCTTGAAGTCACAGTCTGCCTGCCTCATCCCACTCCCACACCTACAGTCCCTTCTGATAAAAACGAGGGAGGCCAGATTCCTTTGTGGGGTTTTGGGCAAAAGCCATGTTCTACAGAGGAACTCCATAGGCAATGGTGACAAACTGATCAGTTTGATCCTTCATAATGGATTCCATTTCCATGCAGAAATGGAAATTGCATCCCAAAGTTTGCTGAGACATGGGCTGCTGCTCCATGGGGCCTGCCCCTACCCAAGTCTTTGGGATCAAGAGGGACTGAACAGTCAAGAGGAAGAGGATTACTTGTGAAAATTAACATGCTCCTGAATCTCTGTGAGAGACCCTTGTCACTGAAGGTCACCAGACTTGTCTCTTGTAACCCTGAAAACCACTCTGTACACCAGCAACTAGGTATCTGCTTTAGGGTCTCTGTCTGTATTCCATGTTTATTTCCAGACCAGAGAGAGCTTGCAGAAAGAAAAGAAGTTGCAGAAAGAAAAAAGAGGACACACTTTGGACTCCCTGAGTTCAGATTCTTGCCCTTGAGCTCAGTATCAGCCACCGTCAGATCATTTAGTTCAGATAATACAATTACAGTCTGTCCTGATTACCCCACAGAGTTCTTACAAGGGTTCAATAAAATCAGAGCATATCAAACATTAATGTATCAAATGAAGATTTTTGAAAGTTATAAATGATTGTAAATTTCATTTCTTAGTTCACCAAATGTTTTCAAATATTTTGCATCCTCTGAGCTGCACAGTAAGATGAGGGATCATCAGAAGGTGCTTAATAAATGCTTGTTTCATGTATGACCACCCTAAAATCATGACCCTTGTAATTCATTCAGGACTGGAGCCATGTTTAGAGAACAGAACAAAGAAAAATTCAAGTCACTAACAAATCAAATGCAGAACTCTACTGAACTGAACTGAAGGCAGCTCTTACTAAAATCCCTTTCCCCTCCTGTTCTTTCAGTTCAGTTCAGTTCAGTTCAGTCGCTCAGTCGTGTCCAACTCTTTGCAACCCCATGAACTGCCGCACGCCAGGCCTCCCTGTCCATCACCAACTCCTGGAGTTCACTCAAACTCATGTCCATCATGTCGGTGATGCCATCCAGCCATCTCATCCTCTGTCATCCCTCTCTCCTCCTGCCCCCAACCTCTCCCAGAATCAGTCTTTTCCAATGAGTTGACTCTTCGCATGAGGTAGCCAAAGTATTGGAGTTTCAGCTTCAGCATCAGTCCTTCCAATGAACACGCAGGACTGATCTCCTTTAGAATGAACTGTTTGGATCTCCTTGCAGTCCAACGGATTCTCAAGTCTTCTCCAACACCACAATTCAAAAGCATCAATTCTTCACTTTCACATCCATACATGACTACTGGAAAAAACATAGCCTTGACTAGATGGACCTTTGTTGGCAAGGTAATATCTCTGCTTTTGAATATGCTATCTGGGTTGGTCATAACTTTCCTTCCAAGGAGTAAGCGTCTTTTAATTTCATGGCTGCAATCACCATCTGCAGTGATTTTGGAGCTCAAAAAAATAAAGTCTGACACTGCTTCCACTGTTTCCCCATCT
>SJYX01024684.1:230885-241844 GCA_006410675.1 Oreotragus oreotragus
ATTTAGGTCATACCTGAATGGTCTAGTGGTTTTCCCTACTTTCTTCAATTTCAGTCTGAATTTGGCAATAAGGAGTTCATGATCTGAGCCATAGTCAGCTCCTGGTCTTGTTTTTGCTGACTGTATAGAGCTTCTCCATTTTTGGCTGCAAAGAATATAATCTATTTGATTTTGGTGTTGACCATCTCGTGATGTCCATGTGTAGAGTCTTTTCTTGTGTTGTTGGAAGAGGGTGTTTGCTATGACCAGTGTGTTCTCTTGGCAGAACCCTATTAACCTTTGCCCTGCTTTATTCTGTACTCCAAGGCCAAATTTGCCTGCTACTCCAGGTGTTTCTTGACTTCCTACTTTTGCCTTCCAGTCCCCTATAATGAAAGGGACATCTTTTTTGGGTGTTAGTTCTTGAAGATTTTGTAGGTCTTCATAGCACTGTTCAACTTCAACTTCTTCAGCATCACTAGTTGAGGCAGAGACTTGGATTGCCAAGATATTGAATGGTTTGCCTTGGAAATGAACAAAGATCATTCTGTCGTTTTTAGGATTGCATCCAAGTACTGCATTTCTGGTTCTTTTGTTGACCATGATGGCTACTCCATTTCTTCTAAGGGATTCCTGCCCACAGTAGTGGATATAATGGTCATCTGAGTTAAATTCACCCATTCCAGTCCATTTTAGTTTGCTGATTCCTAGAATGTCAGTGTTCACTCTTGTCATCTCCTGTTTGACCACTTTCAATTTGCCTTGATTCATGGGCTTAACATCCAGGTTCCTATGCAATGTTGCTTTTTACAGCATCGAACCTTGCTTCTATCACCAGTCCCATCCACTGCTGGGTGTTGTTTATGCTTTGGTTCCATCCCTTCATTCTTTCTGGAGTTATTTCTCCACTGATCTCCAGTAGTGTATTGGGCACCTACTAACCTGGGGAGTTCATCTTTCAGTATCCTATCTTTTTGCCTTTTCATACTGTTCATGGGGTTCTCAAGGCAAGAATACTGAAGTGTTTTGCCATTCCCTTCTCCAGTGGACCACATTCTGTCAGACCTCTCCACCATAACCCGTCCATCTTGGGAAGCCCCACAGGACATGGCTTATTTTCATTGAGTTAGGCTGTGGTCCATGTGATCAGATTGGCCTGTTGTCTGTGACTGTGGTTTCAGTCTGTCTGCCCTCTGATGCCGTCTCTCAGTGCCTACCATCCTACTTGGGTTTCTCTTACCTTGGATGTGGGTTATCTCCTCACGGCAACAGCTAGTTGCAGTTCGGTGTTTTTGCAGGAGAAGATGAACACACATTCTTTTACTCTGCCATCTCATCTCCCACTCCTGTGTTCCTGTCTCACTCAGGAAGATTCAGTTCGGTTCAGTTCAGTTCAGTCGCTCAGTCGTGTCCGACTCTTTGCGACCCCATGAATCGCCACACGCCAGGCCTCCCTGTCCCTCACCATCCTCAGAGTTCACTCAAACTCACATCTATCGAGTCAGTGATGCCATCCAGCCATCTCATCCTCTGTCATCCCCTTCTCCTCCTGCACCCAATCCCTTCCAGCATCAGAGTCTTTTCCAATGAGTCAGCTCTTCACATGAGGTGGCCAAAGTTCATTCCTTCCAAAGAACACCCAGGGCTGATCTCCTTTAGGATGGACTGGTTGGATCTCCTTGCAGTCCAAGGGACTCTCAGGAGTCTTCTCCAACACCACAGTTCAAAAGCATCAATTCTTTGGCACTCAGCCTTCTTCACAGTCCAACTCTCACATCCATACATGACCACAGGAAAAACTATAGCCTTGGCTAGACGGACCTTAGTCGGCAAAGTAATCTCTCTGCTCAGTTTTCTTCACAGTCCAACTCTCAGAGATTAACTGTACCTAAAACAATCAAGGTGGCACTGGTCAGACCACCAATGATCAATTTGAAGATGACTGTCCCAGCTGACTGTGCTGTTTCTGCATGTAGCTCCCTCCTTCTATCCAACCAGCTCTTGCCCCACTGGTTGCCATTTGGTGGAGTCGGCCTATGCACTGATGTTCGCCACTCCCACCCCTAGTTGCCAGCATCTGAAATGAAGCAAACTTCCCTGGTCCACCAACCTGGCCTGTTTATTGGCTTTTAGGGAGCAGCCAGACTCCACTCCTTTTGGTAACAATTTCATAGCATGATTAGATGGAGAATAACAGGCTCAGCAAATATCTATTACATTCCTGTTAGGAAACTGGCTCCAGGAATGAGCTGAAAAGGCAAAGCTGCACTACTTGATTGTTGAAGACTGGTGGGGAGATTGGGGGAGCATTTTTCCAGAAATGTTTGTGAATGCTAGAGAAAGTGAAAAGTACTGTAGCAAAATAATAATAATAATATTCAACTACTTTCTTAAATATAATTCAGTGAAATTTTGGCAAGTGTATAATCATCTAACCATGATCCATTAACCCCAAAAGTTCCACCGTGTTCCTTTTCTACCAGTTCTTGTCAACTGCTGGTTGACTTTCTCTATCTACGGTACCATCTTTTTTTAGAACAATGTGTAAATAGAAGTAAAGGGTATGTAGTCTTTTCTTATGTGTAATAATTCATTCTTTTTATTGCTGAGTAGTACTCCATTGTACATACATAGCAAATCTGTTTATCTACTCTCCAGTTAATGGGCATTTAAAGTATTTTCAAGCTTGGCTACCATGAATAAAGCTGTTATGAACATTCATGTAGAGGTCTCTATGTGAACATAGATTTTTGTTTCTCTTGTGTACATACCTAGGATTTGGGTTGATGTGTTACATGGTAGGTTATTATTACTCTTAAAAGAAGCTGCCCTGCTGGTTTCCAGAGTAACTGCATGAGGGTTTAGTTGCTCCATATTCTTGTTGCCACTTGGTATTGTCAGTTGTTTTGATTGTGGTCATTTATGTATCTTTTCTGATGGTGTATTTGTCCAAATCTTTAGCCCATTTCTAATTGGGTTTTATGAGTTGTTATCATGAGTTGTATTTTTCCTATTAAGTCTTATTATTGAGTAAAATTTCTTTATGTATTCTAGACACAAGTGCTTTATTGAATGTATATTTTCAAAATATTTTCCAGCCAGTCTATAGCTCATTTGTTTTTCTACTTTCTTGATAGTGTTTTTTTTTTTAAAGAGTAGAAGTATGTAATTTTGATGACATCCGACTTACCAATTTTCTTCTTTTATAGATTGTGAGATATCTTTGCCTAACTAATGCAAGGTCACTGTTACTGTTTGAAACGTGTACTCACTCTGGCCCAAACTAGTATGCTGAAGTCTTAACCCTGACTACCTTGGAATGTAACCTTATGTGGAGACAGAATCTCTGTAAAGGTAAGCAAGTTAAAATGAGTTTATTAGGGTGAGTCATAACAGATTTACTTCCCTGGTGGCTCAAATGGTAAAGCGTCTGCCTACAATGTGGGAGACCCGGGTTCAATCTCTGCATTGGGATGATCTCCTGGAGAAGGAAATGGCAACCCACTCCAGTACTCTTGCCTGGAAAACCCCATGGATGGAGGAATCTGGTAGGCTACAGTCCATGGGGTTCCAAAGAGTCGGACACGACTTCACTTTCACTTTCATAACAGATTATTCCTATAAGGAAAAGAAATTTGTAGACACACACCTGCACACATACACAGAGAGAATGTGATATATCTATAGACCAAAGCATCCCACAAATGTTAGCACAGCATTAGAAGAAGAGAAAGGCATTGCACAGATTATTCCTCACAGCTCTCAGAAGGAGCTAGTCTTTCCAACACCTTGACCTTGGGCTGTCACTCTCCAGAGTTGTGATATATTTCTGTTGTTTCAGCCATTCAGTTTGTGGTACTTTGTTATAACAGTCCTAGCAAACTTATATAGTCACTAAGTTTCTCCTACTTTTTAACTAGAGGTCCTGTAGCATTTTTGTAAGATTAATACAGCAGAGATATGAAAAAGTTCCTGAGATCAAAATGATTTTAAAGAGCTGGATGATGCTTGTAGCAATAAAATTTTTATAGGAATATAGAAAATATGCCTTAGTTTTGGCAAGCAGAGAGAAGTGGATTTCGTCTTTGTGAAAACTAATTTCACTGAAGCCATGAAAGTTGGGCATTGTCTCACTGTAATTTAATGAACTGGAAATACAATTTTGGGGGACCAAAAGCTTCAGTTTGCTGAACCATCATTCTTTCATTCCATTCTGAGGAAATCCACTGCTTCTTCATAGGTAGTGTCCAAATATAAGGTTTTGGAATTAAGGAGCAAAGTGTTGAATGGAGTGCTTAGTAGCTAAGATAGGCAATGAGCTTGTGTTAGATTTTTCACAGAGGCCACTCACTGAATGGAGTTTCAGATCTCAGCAGTGTTTGGTTATTTAATCTAACTGCTTACAAACATAGGAAATTCAAAAAATTCAACTAGCAATTATGACTCACTCACCATATATTCAACATTGTCAAAATAAGCAGAAGGCCAAAATGTGAAGACCTAGTGCTTCAGAAATCTGCAGTACATTGGATTTCAGCCATTGTGTTTATTAAGGACACCAGTCCTGCATCTTCCTGGGTTTCTATGGTAGTTTTTGGAGATCAGTGCTCATGTTGGGATCTCAGTAAAGGTTTAGAAGCATGCTGGATGGCAGAAGATGCCAATTATTATTCAAAGAAGTGCTGCAGGGTTAAAAAAAATGAATGATACATCAATAAGGATGATGATATCTCATTTCTGTGAGTTGAATGGAAGGAAGTACTGTAATTGTGTTTTACTAATGAGGAAACAGAAATAGAGAGAGTCTATAGGGACATATTCAGAAATACCAGCAATATTTAGCCAAAGCTTTCAATTAAAATTTTTACCGTATTATTTTGGCCAGAAGTATCTTCTTCACTGTTACAGAATCTTTGCTCATCCGGATATATGGAAGACTATTGTTCTGCAAATTTCCAATCCCTGTCTTCCCCCAGCCTCCGTGGGTGCTGTGGCTGCCTTCACATCCTGCTGGGCTTGACTCTGACTCAGTGACCTGATTGCTTTAGGCAACGGGATGTCAATGGAGGTGAGCAAAGGCTTGAAATGTGCTTGCCCACGTGGTTTTGGTCTCCAGAGCTCCTGACTCTCACCATGAGAAGAGCATGATGTGGACACGGCTCATGTAAGAAGGATGAAAGGCATGGAGCAGACATGGATGCAGCCTGCAGTTGGGAGTCAGGCCCAGGTTAGCCAGGCCACGTCAGCCGAGTCCACAGATGTGTGAGGGAGCAGCATGCTTCTGCAAGCCACTGAAGTGTCCAGGTTACTTGTCAGGTATCTTTGTTTAGGTAGTACTGCATTAATACGTACTTTTGTAAAATGCAAAATAGTTATAGGTAACGCAGTGTAGTCCTCAGTGCTAATGTGCTGTATGTGATGTGTTGTGCTCGGTTGCTCAGTAGTGTCTGACTCTTTATGACTCCATTCTGTAGCCCACCAGACTCCTCTGTCCATGGAATTTTCCAGGCAAGAATACTGGAGTTGGTTGCCATTTCCTACTACAAGGGATCTTCCCAATCCAGGGATTGAACTTGTGTCTCTATGTCTTCTGCATTGGCAGGTGGATTCTTTACCACTACATAGACTGGAAACAATGAGAATTGAGGTTGAATGGTCTGAAGAACTGGCACAGGACTAGAATTCAGAAAACCTGGGTGCAGTGGTTTTTCTATGTTTAATGATATTAGCTTAGTTTATGAAATGCTGACCACATGCCGGGCATTTTTTCTAGCAGTTTTATTAACTCATTTAATTTTCACAACAACCCTATGAGGCACATTTATTGATATCCCTAGCTAAGAAATGAGGAAACTTAGGCACAGAGAAATTAAGAAATCAACTGAGGTCTCACAGTAAGTGGCTGGACTGAGATTGGCACCTGGACAGGCAGTGTAATGGATGCTGTCATGCACCACCCAGATGCCTGGTCACAACTGAGGTGCTCATTTTCCCAGCTGCTGGGAGAGCAGGCTCTTGATGCCTCTCAGCTGAGTCCCTCTCTGGAATTTGGCCAAAGGAAGTTGCCTCTCTCAAACTACATTCTTTCTTGGGGATAGTACATCCAATGTCTGGTCAATATGTGGCCAAAACCCTGGTCAAAACTTCTTTGTCTACATTAAGGATGACTTGAATTCCCTTCCAACTCAGGAACTCTCAGCAAGATCAGACTACTCCTTTCATCAGCTCTGCCCAATCCTGCTTCCCTCGTTTCCTAAAAGGTGTTTCTGACAATGTTCCCTAACAAGCCTACATACCCACCTCAGTCTAATTCAAGAAAGTTAGTCTGAAATAGCTGCACTCCTGAGTCTGAGTTTCTAGCTATTACAGAGTACTGCAAGCCACCACTTGGAGTTTCATTATAAAGGAGGAACGATAATACCCATCTTATTGAGAGGGTTGAAAATTGTAGTATTTTACATTCATTTTCACTCTGGAGAAAGTGGCGATCTGGCTTCTGTCCCCTACCTGTTTTCTCACTCTTTGAAAGCTCTCACCACTAAGGTCATCAATGGCTTTTAATGACAAAACCTAATTGATATTGTTTACACTGGACTCTACTGAATTTGATTTTATCATCACTTGTGAACTTGGTCTTTTGATGATTGTTTTTCACAAGATTCCAATTCTTCTCTTATTCAACTACCACCTGCATATTCGTGACTCCCTACTCCAACTTTCCCAAGCTTTGGAATAATTGTTCCACAAGCAGTTGATCATGCGTTGCTACTTGTCTTCCAAGTTCTTCAAACTCAGCATTTCCAAAGTGAAATCACTGTTTTCTCCAGCAAACTTGTTCCTCCTTCTGTATTTTGTTTTCATCAGTGATGTCATCCTTCCAGGCGACCGTTCAAACACAAGAGTGTTTTTCTTGCATATTTCCTCCTCCTCGCCCCCACACTAAATAAGCCTGACTAATTTTCTCTTATCCCCAAACTTCTCCACTATGTCCCTCACTCCAGTCCTTCTGTCATTGCCTTCCCTGAGGCTTCGTCAGCTCTGGTTTGAGCAATTGCAATAACTTCCTAAGTGGTCTTCTTGCTCCCAGTCTTGCTTTTTCAAATTCATCATCCAAACCACAGCACATGTGATCTACCTAAAAAGAGACTATGATCATGCCGTTCTTCTGCTTAAAACTCCTCAGTAGCCCCCATTTTCTGTAAGATTTTGCCAAACTTCTTACAATAAAATTTTTTTTCATGATCTGAATCAGTGCAGTACAGTGCAGTGGGTAAGATGTGGGTTTAGAACCAGACAGTAGGATAAAATCCTGGGTCCTTTGCTTATGAGTGGTGTGGCCTTGGGCAATACAGTTAACCTCGCTAAGAGAGTGGGGATATAATAAAAGCATTTACCTGAGGCAATTATTCACCAAAATTTCCACCCATTACCTGATGTTTTCCAGCCTTTTGTGAAGTTAGGTTGGGACCATGTGATAATCAAGTGGGAGTGGGGCTGATGTAAGTCCTGTGACTGGCCTCCTTCTTTCCTCTTTTCCTGCTGTGATGGCTTTGGAGGCCATGTGTTCATGGAGGCACTGGACCATGTGCTCCCTGAGGACGCAAGACGCTTCCCTGTGGACACATGGCATTTCCTTGTGGCACCTCCAGCCCCGTACATATAAGGTGGTCAACAAATGTTTGCTGAATAAATCAGCACCCACTAGGAAGCTTGGAAAAGGGAGTATCTTTCTCTTAAAAACATGCAGAATAGATTTAAACCCTTGTACTATACTAATCTGCTGGGGCTGCCATAACAAAATACCACAGACTGGATGGCTTAAACAACGATTAATTTTCTCCGTTTTGTAGGTTAGAAAGCCAAGACCAAGGTGTTAACAGGTTTTATTCTGAGGCTGCTCTCTTTGGCTGGCAGATGGCTGCCTTCTTGCTGTGTCCTCCCATGGTCTTTCTACAGTATATCCAAGTGTCTGGTGTTGCGCTGTGTCTAAATCTGTTCTTTTTATGATTATGAGGATACCAGCCATGTTGGATTAGGGCCTAATTGAACTGAATTACCTCTTTAAAGTATTTATGGTTACAATCTGAGGTTCTAGGGATTAGGACTTCAACACAGGAATTATTAGGACCCAATACAGTCCATAAAAACCCTCATGTGGGGACTACCCTGTTCACTTCAACAGATAGGGGATCGTCTTCTCTTAGAAGAAAAAAAAATCTTGTAGTGAGAATGATCAAGATAGAAGAAAGTAATGCTTGTTGTTGATATGACATGACAGCAGCCCACATCTACTGTCTATGCACTATGTACAAGATCTTATGCTAAATTCTGAAAGTACATTGTCTCTTTCAATCTCAAAATTGAAGTACAGGAAAGTAGAAGAAATTGTTCTAGGACATACAGCTAATAAGTGGTAGAGTTGGGGTTTAGTATTTGAATCCATTTATATTGCCCTACTCCCCATCACAAGTGCCCTGGGAGAGAGCATATGCTTTTATTAAAAAAAAAACAAAACTGGTGATAGAATAGCAAACATTTATACACTGTTCTCTGCGTGGCAGTACTCTCTTAAGTACTTTGTGAAAGCTAACTCATTTATAACCTCACAATAATGCCACGAGTTGGGGGCTGCGTTGTCACTGTCCCATGGCCAGGAGTCCCAGCAAGGAGGAGGCACAAGAAGATTTGAACCTAGGAAAGTCCACCTGCTACACTAAACCAGTGCTTGAGATGCAGGTTTAGTAACTTTGCCAAGAGCATGCCTCTTAGAAGGAACATGACTGGGCCTTGAACCTTGGCAGCTCTGCAGAACCTGCACTCCTTTCATCACTCCAAAATGTGCCTATCTGCACGCTGGGTTTTTCTCCACATCTTTCATGATGTGAAGAGCTCTGCTGACTCTTATTTCAAGGAAAGGGCTTTAATGCTTAAAAAACCAGAGTTGGAGGAAATGCTCCTTGTGATGTTGTTGGAGTAAACTCTCATTTTCCTCAGCCTAACTAGCTGCATGTTTAAAATCTCAAAACATAATCATCTTTAACAAATCTGATGGGTTAAATCGGGAAGGAGTGGGAGGCTTCAGCAGGCTGGCAGTTGTGTGCAGACTGTTTGACTTCTTTATATTTATAAAAGTAGTGTCTGTCACAAGGCCTCTGGGAACACTTGACAATGTAAAATACAAACTAGAAAAACATGTTGACATAACTGTCTGCCTTAAAGAATTTTTCCATAATCATAGCCTTAACATAAAAAGTCCCACTTGGCATCCCTCCCCAGGCAGAAGTTGGAGTGGACAGATGAGACTTTCCTTATGCTTAGAAGTTAGCCTGAAATTCTCTGTCCAAACAAGTTCATTTCAGACTGGAGCTCCCAATAGGCAGCATGTCCAGCCTTCCTTCTCCTTCTGCTTTTCCCCAACCAGGAGCATGATCCACTGCCCACTCCCCTTCTCCACCTGCAGACATCGGTGGCTTGGCTGTGCTGTCCCCTCTTGGAGTCTTCAGTGGTCCTCCTGCCCAACTCTAAGGCCATAAGACCCCGTCAAGATCTGGATCCAGCCAAGTCCTTGGCTTCTTGTTATTCCCTATGGCCTCCACAGTGCCCCCACATTTGTGTCTGTGCTGTCTTGACTGCTGGTTACTTCCTGCTGCTGTCTGAGGTCCATGAGTTGTGATCTGAGTAGGCCAGTTTGAGAGGACTTGATGAGCACAGGTGACCTGTTTTGCTTTAGGNGCCAAGTCCTTGGCTTCTTGTTATTCCCTATGGCCTCCACAGTGCCCCCACATTTGTGTCTGTGCTGTCTTGACTGCTGGTTACTTCCTGCTGCTGTCTGAGGTCCATGAGTTGTGATCTGAGTAGGCCAGTTTGAGAGGACTTGATGAGCACAGGTGACCTGTTTTGCTTTAGGAGCCTGCAGTGTTTTATCTGCAAGTTCAGGGTCCTTTTATAGAGTCCACGTTGTTACTGGTGTTCATTTCTTGACTTTTATCTCAAAATTCCAAAAAAGAGCAGAATCTGGAGATAAAAGCAAGAATGTATCCAGAGCAGGCATCAACAAAAGGAGATTGCATCTCTTCTTCTACTTAAAGATTTTCCATGTTGCCTGACTTGTCAAAAAAAAGACTCAGTTCATTCATTCAGTCATGTCTGACTCTTTGCAACCCCATGGACAGCAGCACGCCAGGCTTCCTTGTCCTTCACCAACTCCTGCAACTTACACAAACTCATGTCCATAGAGTCAGTGATGCCATCCAACCATCTCATCCTCTGTCATCCCCTTCTCCTCCTGCCTTCAATCTTTCCAGCATCAGAGTCTTTGCAAATGAGTCAGCTCTTTGCATCAGGTGGCCAAAGTATTGGAGTTTCAACTTCAACATCAGTCCTTCCAATGAACATTCAGGACTGATGTCCTTTAGGATGGACTGGTTGGATCTCCTTGCAGTCCAAGGGTCTCTCAAGAGTCTTCTCCAACACCACAGTTCAAAAGCATCAGTTCTTTGGCACTCAGCTTTCTTTCTTTCTTTCTTTCTTTTTTTTTTTTACTTTACTTTACTTTACAGTACTCTATTGGTTTTGGCATACACTGACATGAATCTGCCACGGGTGTACACGAACTCCCAAACATGAAACCCCCTCCCACCTTCCACCCCACATCATCCCTCCGGATCATCCCCATACACCAGCCCCAAGCATCCTGCATCCTGCATCGAACATAGACTGGCAATTCATTTCTTACATGATAGTATACATATTTCAATGCTATTCTCCCAAATCATCCCACCCCCTCCCTCTTCCTCTCCCTCAGCCTCAGAGTCCAAATGTCCACTCTACACATCTGTGTCTCTTTTGCTGTCTTGCATACAGGGTCCTCATTACCATCTTTCTAAATTCCATATATATGTGTTAGTATACTGTATTGGTGTTTTTCTTTCTGGCTTACTTCACTCTGTATAATTGGTTCCAGTTTCATCCATCTTATTA
>SJYX01024684.1:244479-254557 GCA_006410675.1 Oreotragus oreotragus
TGACTTCAGGCTCTACTACAAAGCCACAGTCATCAAGACAGTATGGTATTGGCACAAAGACAGAAATATAGATCAATGGAACAAAATAGAAAGCCCAGAGATAAATCCACACACATATGGACACCTTATCTTTGACAAAGGAGGCAAGAATATACAATGGAGTAAAGACAATCTCTTTAACAAGTGGTGCTGGGAAGACTTGTCAACCACTTGTAAAAGAGTGAAACTAGATCACTTTCTAACACCACACACAAAAATAAACTCAGCTTTCTTTATAGTCCAATTCACACATCCATACATGATGACTGGAAAAACCATAGCTTTGACTAGATGGACCTTTGTTGGGAAAGTAATGTTTCTGTTTTTTAAAATGCTGTCTAGGTTGGTCATAGCTCCTCTTCCAAGGAGCAAGTGTCTTTTAATTTCATGGCTGCAGTCACCATCTGCAGTAATTTTGGAGCCCCCTTAAATAAAGTGTCTCACAATTTCCATTGTTTCCCCATCTATTAGCCATGAAGTGATAGGACCAGATGTCATGATCTTAGCTTTCTGAATGTTGAGTTTTAAGCCAACTTTTTCACTTTCCTCTTTCACTTTCAAGAGGCTCTTTAGTTCTTCTTCACTTTCTGCTATAAGTATAGTGTCATCTGCATATCTGAGGTTATTGATATTGCTCCCAGAAATCTTGATTGCAGCTTGTGCTTCAACCAGCCAAAAGTTTCTCATGATGTACTCTGCATAGAAGTTAAATAAACAGGGTGACAATACACAGCCTTGAGGTACTCCTTTCCCCATTTGGAGCCATTCTGTTTTTCCATGTCCAGTTCTAACTGTTGCTTCTTGACCTGTATACAGATTTCTCAGGAGACAGGTCAGGTGGTCTGGTAGTCTCATCTCTTTAAGAATTTTCCACAGTTTGTTGTGATCCACACAGTCAAAGGCTTTGGCATAGTCAATAAAGCAGAAGTAGATGTTTTTCTGAAACTCTCTTGCTTTTTCAATGACCCAACAGATGTTGGCAATCTCATCTCTGGTTCCTGTGCCTTTTGTAAATCCAGCTTGAACATCTGGAAGTTCACAATTCACGTATTGTTGAAGCCTGGTGGAGAATTTTGAGCATTGCTTTACTAGCATGTGATATGAGTGCAATTGTGTGGTAGTTTGAGCATTCTTTGGCATTGCCTTTCTTTGGAATTGGAATGAAAGCAGATCTTTTCCAGTCCTGTTGCCACTGCTGGGTTTTCCAATTTGCTGGTGTGTTGAGTGAAGCACTTTAACAGCATCATCTTTTAGGATTTGAAATAGCTCAACTGGAATTCTGTCACCTCCACTTGCTTTGTTTGTAGTGATGCTTTCTAAGGCCCACTTGACTTTGTATTCCAGGATGTCTGGGTCAAGGTGAGTGATCACACCATTGTGGTTATCTGGGTCGTGAAGATCTTTTTTGTATAGTTCTTCTGTGTATTCTTGCCACCTCTTCTTAATAACTTCTGCTTGATAGGTCCATACCATTTCTGTCCTTTATTGTGGTCATCTTTCCATGACCACAATGATACCATTACTTTGGTATCTCTAATTTTCTTGAAGAGATCTCTAGTCTTTCCCATTCTAGTGTTTTCCTCTATTTCTTTGCATTGATCACTGAGGAAGGCTTTCTTATCTCTTCTTGCTATTCTTTGGAACTCTGCATTCAGATGGGTATATCTTTCCTTTTCTCTTTTGCTTTTGCATATTTTCTTTTCTCAGGTATCTGTAAGGCCTCCTCAGACAACCATTTGGCCTTTTTGCATTTCTTTCTCTTGAGGATGGTCTTGATCCCTGCCTCTTGTACAATGGTCATGAACCTTGGCCCATAGTTCTTCAGGCACTCTGTCTATCAGATCTAATCCCTTGAATCTGTCACTTCCACTGTATAATTGTAAGGGATTTGATTTAGGTCATAACTGAATGGTCTAGTGATTTTCCCTACTTTCTTCAATTTAAGTCTGAATTTGGAAATAAGGAGTTCATCATCTGAACCACAGCCAGCTCCCAGTCTTGTCTTTGCTGACTGTATAGAGCTTCTCCATCTTTGGCTGCAAAGAATATAATCAATCTGATTTTGGTATTGAACATCTGGTGATGTCCATGTGTAGAGTCTTCTTGTGTTCTTGGAAGAGGGTATTCGCTATGACCAGTGATGTCTCTAGGCAAAACTGGTAGCCTTTGACCTGCTTCGTTTTGTACTGTAAGGTCAAATTTGCCTGTTACTCCAGGTGTTTCTTGACTTCCTACTTTTGTATTCCAGTCCCCTATAATGAAAAGGACATCTTTTTTGGGTGTTAGTTCTAGAAGGTCTTGTAGGTCTTTATAGAACTGTTCAACTTCAGCTTCTTCAGCATTACTGGTTGGGGCATAGTTTGGATTACTGTGACATTGAATGGAGAGGAACAGAGATAATTCTATTGTTTTTGAGTCCTGCATTTCAGACTCTTCTGTTGACTCTGATGGCTACTCCATTTCTTCTAAGGGATTCTTGACCACAGTAGCAGATATAACAATGGTATAACACTATAAGCCACAGTAGTATATATAATAGTCATCTGAGTTAAATTCATGTATTCCAGTCCATTTTAGTTCACTGGTTCCTAAAATGTTGATGTTCACTCTTGCCTTCTCCTGTTTGACCACTTCCAATTTGTCTTGACTCGTGGACCTGAGATTCCAGGTTCTTATGCAGGTATTGTTCTTTACAACATCGGACTTTACTTCCATCCCCAGTCACATCTACAACTGGGTGTTGATTTTACTTTGGCTCTGTCCCTTCATTCTTTCTGGAGTTATTTTTCCACTGATCTCCAGTAGCATATTGGGCACCTACTATCCTGGGTAGTTCATCTTTCAGTGTCCTATCTTTTTGCCTTTTCATAGTGTCCATGGGGTTCTCAAGGCAAGAATACTGAAGTGATTTGCCATTCCCTTCTCTAGTGGACCATGTTTTTTAGAACTCTCCACCATGACCCATTTATCTTGGGTGGCCCTACATGCATGGCTCATAGTTTCATTGAGTTAGACAGGGCTATGGTCCATGTGATCAGACTGGTTAGTTTTCTGATTGTGGTTTTCATCCTTTCTGCCCTCCTATGGAAAAAGTTAAGAGGCTCATGGAAACTTCCTGATAGCAGAGACTGAGGGGGAAACTGGGTCTTGTTCTGATGGGTGGGGCCATGTTCAGTATATCTTTAATCCATTTTCTGTTGATGGGTGGGGCTGTATTCCTGCCCTGTTGTTTGCCCTAAGGCCAAATATGGTGGAGATAATGAAGATAATGGCGACCTCCTTCAAACAGTCCCATGCAAGCATGGCTGCACTCAGTGGCCCCAACCCTGCAGCAGGCCACCACTGACCCATGTCTCCCCCAGGGACTCCTGGACACTCACAGGCCAGCCTGGGTCTGTCTCTTGTTGGGTCACTGTTCCTTTCTCCTGGGTCCTGGTGTGCACAAGCTTTTGTCTGTGCCCTCCAAGAGTCTGTTTCCCCAGTCCTGTGTAAGTTCTGGTGACTCTATGGTCAGGTTAATGGCAACCTCCTCCAAGAGGGCTTATGCCATACCCAGGTCTACTGTACTCAGAGCCCCTGCCCCTGCAGCAGTCTACTGCTG
Source organism: Oreotragus oreotragus (assembly GCA_006410675.1). Classification (NCBI taxonomy): domain Eukaryota; kingdom Metazoa; phylum Chordata; class Mammalia; order Artiodactyla; family Bovidae; genus Oreotragus; species Oreotragus oreotragus. Next base: position 248,120 of record SJYX01024684.1, read on the forward strand.
ACCCATACCTCTGCAGGACACAGTCAAACACAGTTCTGGTTCAGTCTCTGTGGGGTCTCTGGGTCCTGTGTGCACAAAGTTTGTTTGAGACCTCTGAGTATCTCTGGCAGGTTATGGGGTTTGATTCTAAATGTGATTTTGCCCCTTCTACCATCTTTCTGGGGCTTCTCCTTTGCCCTTGGACTTGGGTTATCTTTTTTTGGTGGGATCCAACATTCTCCTGTTGATGGTTGTTCAGCAGTGAGTTGTAATTTTGGAGTTCTTGCAGGAGAAGATGAGTGCACGTTCTCATAAAAGACTGCAGTGAAACAAATTGTTGGAGAGAAACTTGGAACAAAATTTTTAAGTAAATGTTTTTACTGTGGTAAGATATACATGATNGAGCCAACAGGCATCTAAGAAACACTTTCGATTAAACCAGATCACCTCTCTTTAAATGCCAACTGACGCTTGGGTTCAGCTATGACCTGCTTTGGGCTTCCCTGGTGGCTCGGGTGGCATGGAATCTGCCTGCAATGCAGGAGACCGCGGTTCAACCCCTGGGTTAGGAGGATCCCCTGGAGAAGGGAATGGCTACCCACTCCATATTCTTGCCTGGAGAATTCCAGGGACAGAGGAGCCTGGCAGGCTACAGTCCGTGGGGTCGTGAAGAATCAGACACGACTGAGTGACTTCCCTTTCACTTTTCACTTTCATGCATTGGAGAAGGAAATGGCAACCCACTCCAGTGTTCTTGCCTGGAGAATCCCAGAGATGGGGGAGCCTGGTGGGCTGCTGTCTATGGGGTCACACAGAGTTGGACACGACTGAAGTGACTTAGCAGCAGCAGCATACATGACATAAAGCTTTTGGCAATGACATTTTGGCAATTTTTATGTATACAGTTTTACGACAATAGCTACATTCACAATGTTGTGCAACAATCCCCCCCATCTAGCTCCAAAGCCTTTTCATCTTCTTGAAACTCAACTCGAACATCAACTCCCCATCCTCATTACTTCCCCACCAAGCCTAGTGACCCATATTCTACTCTGTCTCTATGAATTTGCCTCTTCTGGATATCTCATAAAAAAATCAGACAATATTTGTGTTTTGGTATCTGACATTTCACTTAACATGATATTTTCAAGGTTCTTCCAAGTTGCAGCACGTTTCAGAGTTTATTCCATTTTAAGGCTAATATTCCACTGTATATACACCATATTTTCTTTATCCATTCATCGATAGATGGAAATGTAGGTTATTTCCAAATCTTGGCTAGTGAATCATGCTGCAATGAATACAGATATGCAGAGTGCAGATATCCCTGTAAGATACTGTCTTTAATCCTTTTGAGTGTATTCCTGAGAGTAGAGTTGCTTTGAGTGTTTTCCTGGAAAGTCTATGTTTAATTTTTTGATGAATTGTCATGACTTCTATTTACCTCTTTACTCTGTGCTTTTCTTCATCTTCACCCTATTCACAGGCCCTTAGTTCTGTATTTGTGCCTTTTTAGATACCCCAAGAAGAAGGACAGAATTAGTTTAGAAAGCACTTGCTGGACAGGGCATGTGAGACGGGCCTCTGTTCAACCAGCCTTTAGATGGAGCCTTTGGTCAAGGACTAGTATTTTGGATGAGTTGTGTCCACATTATTGATGTAATGTGATAAAACTAACTCTGAACAGTAGACTGTGGATATTGTAAACATTCCTCAAAATTAGGCCATATCTAGGCACTCTAGGAAACACCAATTCACAAGGAAAACCCCAGAGGGAATTATAGACCAGTGAGGATTTATTCAATCTGGGATGTAACTTATTGCCTTTCTACAGTGCTGTGGTCTATCTTTTATCTTTAAGTCCACCTCTTCACTACTTGGCAGAGCTTGATGTCATTTGGAAACCTCAAAGACTTCATTGAACAAATGAAAGAATTTGTGAATCCTGAAGATTCATAAGTTAGAATGTAGAGTTCAGTATATTATGGAATACTTCAATCTTGATTTTAAAATGCCTTCCCCCCTACCTCCCCTTGCAGCCTGTAGCCAGTGATTTGGAAGAAGCAAGGAAAAGGGAGCAGACAGTTCTTGCTTGAATGGTACCATCATATACTGGCTTTGTACCCTTGGGCCTTGGAAGAAATCTAAAACTGACTCCTATGGATGCCTTCCTGGTTTGCTTGGTTAAAAACTCTGATTACAACTGTCTTGACAGGGATGGTGTATTCTCTTTCTTTTCTACAATTTTCTCCCTCAGTCCCACTTTTTCTGCACAGGTCTCCCTCAGTCTATTCTGCACAGGTTTTCACTATTTGAAGTCCAATTACTCTCTCAGGCAGTGGTCAAAATGATTCCAGTCACCTGCTCACTTATGGTCCATGGGAACCCGTCATGCTTTCCCTGCTCTGACAAATTCTGAACATTGGGCTGCTCCTGATGTGGTCCTGTGTTCTGTGCAGGCCACTTTTGCTGTCCCTCTCATGAATCAGCCACAGTCCTTTGTACCCCTATAACTGCAGGGACACATGAAGGTTCTCCAGGTGGCCTGCTGAAGCTTTTAACCCTAGGCTTGAGCTGAGGGAAGAGTACCCATCCCTTCCCATAAGGGTGAGTCAGGGAATCAGTTATTTTCTCCAAATACGTTGAGGGCTTCTTCTGCATCAACACTCTCAACTCTTTGACGTCATCATATTATGAGGGTGGGTTTGCCTGACACTCTTAGTATTCATTGTATTTTGGCGCCTCAGTTGAAACTTCTAATTAACATCTTATTAACCTTTCTCTTTATTTGCTTTGCATCTAAAGCATTTCCCAAACTATATTAAAGCTCCCCCCATGTCATTATTACTGTTCTTTCCAGTTGTTTTTGAGGTGAAACCCTGCATAGACTTGTAGAAAATCTGAATTGTTATAGTGAAGTATGTAAACTACCGTGCACAATATGTGGTGGAGAGTGAGTACTCAAATGTTAGTTCTTTTGATACTAATCAAGAAATCCCATACACCAATACCACCAGTTTCACAAAAAGTCTTTGAGAACTGAAAAGTTGATATTGAATGTAAATGAATATGATTAATACAATTTTTTCAAAATTCAATTGTTTGCTTGAAAGGTGGGATTTTATTATTGGAAACAAAATACTGTCAGTGATTTTCTTGAAGTGATGAGCTCACTTTGTACATTTTGGAGAAACTGCCTGCCAAATACCCAAGCCTGAAAAACCATGGATCTATCAGTAGTTCTGTCATATAAAAATTATGTTCCATGAAAAATGTGACCAGTTCAACATGCAGTTCAAACTGGTGTGCACAGGCTTTTCCTTGAAACAACCATTGCTCTTTGGTTTGCAGAAGTGCTTTGGATGTGTACTTCCTATTTCACCACACAGAGTTTTAAAATGATGTATATTCATGAATTGAAATTTTATGAAATTAATAATTTTGGCTGCTTCAAGGATATTCTTAAGTGAAATTGACATTTAAAAATTAGGGTACCTCTTGGAGAAGAATATTACTACTTGCAGAGTTTGGATTGCTAAGGTGGTTTTAAGCACCAGTGCTTTCGCACCATCCCTACAAATCTCAACACAGTGAAAAAGGCAAACAATCTATTATTATTTTGAAAATGGTTTTGGCTTTGTGGACTCCCTAGTCTCATGGACCCCCAGGGAGCCACAGACCACATTTTGAGAATTTCTGATCTAGAACATTCTCTCAATCTTATTTTTTTAAAAATAACCTTTTGTGACATTGACATTTTTGGCCAGTTTGGGTCAACTTATTTATAAAATGTCCCACAGTTTGCATTTTCTGATAATTTCCTCATGCTTAGCTTTCAGATTAAATATTTTTGGCAATAATAATATAGAGGTGATATGTACTTCTTATGCTACTACATCAAGAAACACTTACTGTTTGTTTGTCCCAATACTGGTAATTCTATGTTTGATTACTTGATTATAGGGGTGCCTGACAGATCTCTTGAGAGTAAAGGTACTAATTCCCTTTGAAATTAGTAGCACTTAGAAATTGACACATAATCACCTGTGAAATTATGCTTGGAGACCGTGGGGTATTTTGTTCTGCAAAATGGTTTTAGCATTTCATTGATAATCTTTGTCTAAATCATGATAATGTTGGAGACTGCAAAGTGGTGATTATTCCTTTTACATTTATTCACAGGAGGTATTATATAAAGAATAATATCGCCTGTTTCATTCCATCTATTTCTCTTTATAGACTCATAGATTCTTTTCTTTTTAACAATTCAATAAATTAATTGGGCAAATGAGAACCTTTTAAAAGTGCTATTGTGTTCTTTAACATGTTTCCATTAGTCTTTAAGCATTTCCTTGCTTTCTGGTAGACAGCATTTAAGAATCACTTTCCGAGGGGTGGTCCTAAGATGGTGGGGAGACCACTTTCTCCCCCACAAATTCATCAAAAGAACATTTAAATGCTGAGCAAATTCCAAAAAACAACTTCTGAATGCTGGCAGAGGACATCAGGCACCCCAAAATGCAGCTCATTGTCTTCAAAAAGAGGTAGGAAAAAATATAAAAGACAAAAAAAAAAAAAAAAAAAAAGAGAGACAAAAGAGATAAGGAGGAAGCTCCGTTCCAGGAAGGGAGTCTTAAAAAGAGACAAGTTTCTAAACACCAGGAAACACTCTCACTGCTGAGTCTGTGGTGAGCCTTGGAAGCACAGAGGGCAACATAAAANTAGGAAAAAATATAAAAGACAAAAAAAAAAAAAAAAAAATGAGAGACAAAAGAGATAAGGAGGAAGCTCCGTTCCAGGAAGGGAGTCTTAAAAAGAGACAAGTTTCTAAACACCAGGAAACACTCTCACTGCTGAGTCTGTGGTGAGCCTTGGAAGCACAGAGGGCAACATAAAAGGGAGGAAAAATAAATGAATAATTAAAACCCACAGATTATGAGCCCAATGGTAACTCCCTCAGTGGAGAAGCAGTGCAGACGCCTGCATCTGCCACTAGCAAGTGGTGGCTGGGCAGGGAGGAGCGGGCTGCATTGCTTTTTAAGAATCAGGCCCAAATGCCCTGAGGGTAACCAGAGCGAACTAACTTGGGCTAGCAAACCAGACTGTGGGATAGCTACCAAGTGAAAAGCTCTAACATAAGACACCACCAGGAACACACAGAGAACAAAGGATGGAACAGAATAGCTGGCTGCAGACCATCCCCTTCCGGTGACAGGCAGCCAGAGCCTGAAGGGCTGGAAGGGGGCAATAGCAGCCCCAGAGAGACATTAACTACGAAACTGCAAACACACTTCTTTGCTAACTAAGGCTTCATGGGGTTCTGGACAGTCATCATCTGCCTGAGAAGGTGTACCAGTTGTACACCCAGAAAACTGAGCAGCAGGGACAGGAGAGGCGATAAGTGGCACCGACTATGCTCGCCAAACACCTAAGCAATTGGGCCTGGGAAGGGCACAAAATGCAGGCCCAACTGAATCTGCACCTCTGAGGTCCAACTGAGTGCCTGAGCCCGAGTGGCTTAGACCTGGGAGGTGCATGCAGCCCAGGGCCGGCCTCAGATGGTTCCTGGTGGAGCAACTTAGAGCCTGAGCTGTGTGTGCTGTGACCAGGGGCAGGCCCAGCGCGACTGAACAAGTGAGCCTAAAAAAAAGTGTCTATCACTGCCTCCCTTGTGTCAGGGTGGAAATCAGACACTGAAGAGACCAGCAAACAGAAGCAGCTAAAACAGAGGGAACTGCCTTGGAAGTGACAGGTACAATAGATTAAAACCCTGTTGTTGGTACTGACTACATAGGAAGGGGCTATAGATCTTGAGAAATATAAGCCAGACCAAGGGTGCCTTCCCTGGTGGCTCAGATGGTAAAGCGTCTGTCTACAATGTAGGAGACCTGGGTTCGAGCCCTGGGTTGGGAAGATCCCCTGGAGAAGGAAATGGCAATCCACTCCAGTACTATTGCCTGGAAAATCCCATGGACAGAGGAGCCTTGTAGGCTACAGTCTATGGGGCCGCAAAGAGTCAGACATGACTGAGCGACTTCACTTCACTTTAAGGAACTATCTGAAAATGAACTGACCCCGCACTGCTCACAACAACACCAGAGAAAGTCCTAGATATATCTTTACTATTTTTATGATTATTCTTTTTTTTTTCTTTTCTTTTTCTCCTTTTTTTAACTTTAAAAAATATTTAAGTCCTCTATTACTCCTTTAATTTTCATTTTTATAACCTACTATTACTTTTCAAAAAATACCCTACTTTTAAAGCAAATTTCATATATATATATATTTAAATAATTCTTGGGACTTATTTTCTTCTTCTTCTTTTCTTTAATATTGTATTCTTGAAAATCCAACCTCTACTCTAGATTTTTAATCTTTGCTCTTTGTTATCAATTTTGTACCTTCAAAAATCCAATCTTCAGTACCCATTTTTACTTGAGAGCGAGATTACTGGCTTGA
>SJYX01024684.1:263529-275507 GCA_006410675.1 Oreotragus oreotragus
ATGGCTAACAAACACATGAAAAGATGCTCAACATCAGTCATTATCTGAGAAATGAAAATCAAGACCACAATGAAGTAGCATTTCACACCAGTCAGAATGGCTGAGATCCAAAAGTCTACAAGCAATAAATGCTGGAGAGGGTGTGGAGAAAAGGGAACCCTTTTACACTGTTGGTGGGAATGCAAACTAGTACAGCGACTATGGAGAACAGTGTGGAGATTTCTTAAAAAACTGGAAATAGAACTGCCTTATGACCCAGCAACCCCACTTCTGGGCATACACACCGAGGAAACCAGAATTGAAAGAGACACGTGCACCCCAATGTTCATTGCAGCACTGTTTATAATAGCCAGGATATGGAAGCAACCCAGATGTCCATCAGTAGATGAATGTATAAGAAAGCTGTGGTACATATACACAATGGAGTATTACTCAGCCATTAAAAAGAATACATTTGAATCAGTTCCAATGAGGTGGATGAAACTGGAGCCGATTATACAGAGTGAAATAAGTCAGAAAGAAAAACACCAATACAGTATACTAACACATATATATGGAATAGAAAGATGGTAATGATAACCCTGTATGTGAGACAGCAAAAGAGACACATGTATAGAATAGTCTTTTGAACTCTGTGAGAGAAGGCAAGGGTGGGATGATTTGGGAGAATGGCATTTAAACATGTATAATATCATATGTGAAATGAATCGCCAGTCTAGGTTCGATGCAGTATACAGGATGCTTTGGGCTGGTGCACTGAGATGACCCAGAGAGATGGTATGGGGAGGAAGGCGGGAGGGGGGTTCAGGATTGGGAACACGTGTACACCCGTGGCAGATTCATGTTGATGTATGGCGAAACCTATACAGTATTGTAAAGTAAAATAAAAAATAAAACATTCTGAATTAAAAAAAGAATCACTTTTCTTTTCCTTGGATCAATCTTGGAATCAGCTGTGTTTCCCATGAGCTTTGGTTCCCTTTAGTGGGGATGGTATTTGGAAATCAAGTCTGAGTACTGTTTGTATTCATTGCTGTCAGGATGTCATTGTTTTTAGATCCATTAAATAGATAGAGATACAATAAGTGTTTTTCAAAACGATCAGTTCAGAATTACTTATACAGGCAACAACATGGTTAAGTTTCAAAAACATTACACTCAATAAAAGAACCCTTTAAAAAGTTCTGTAGAGATGAACCAGAAGTCCGACCCGGCTGAGCCCAACCTAGAACAACTAAGCCACAGCCCACCTTCAGAACTGTAAGTGAGAAATAAAACAGTGTTTTTCTCATGCTACTGAGATTTTGGGATTGTTGTGCAGTGTTGTTGCAGCCAAAATCTGAGGAATAAGAAGGAAAGCCTAAAGAGTATGCGGGTTTGAAAGTTATGTTGTGTATGTGGGTGCTGAGTCTTTGTGACCCCATGTACTGCAGCCTGCCAGGCTCCTCTGTCCAGGGGATTTTCCAGGCAAGAACACTGGAGTGGGTTGCCATTTCCTTCTCCAGGGGATCTTCCTGACCCAGGGATGAAACCCGTGTCTCTTGTGTCTCCTGCCTTGGTGGGTATACTGTTCAGTTCAGTCTCTCAGTTGTGTCCGACTCTTTGCGACTCCATGAATTGCAGCATGCCAGGTCTCCCTGTCCATCACCAACTCCCAGAGTTCACTCAAACTCACATCCATTGAGTTGGTGATGCCATCCAGCCTTCTCATCCTTTGTTGTCCCTTTCTCCTCCTGCCCCCAATCCCTCCCAGCATCAGTCTCTTCCAATGAGTCAACTCTTCGTATGAGGTGACCAAACTACTGGAGTCTCAGCTTTAGCATCATTCCTTCCAAAGAAAACCCAGGGCTGATCTCCTTTAGAATGGACTGGTTGGATCTCCTTGCAGTCCAAGGGACTCTCAAAAGTCTTCTTCAACACCACACTTCAAAAGCATCAGTTCTTCTGCACACAGCTTTCTTCATAGTCCAACTCTCACATCCATACATGACTACTGGAAAAACCATAGCCTTGACTATATGGACCTTTGTTAGCAAAGTAATGTCTCTGCTTTTGAATATGCTCTCTAGGTTGGTCATAACTTTCCTTCCAAGGAGTAAAGTGAAAGTGAAAGTGAAGTCGCTCAGTCATGTCTGACTCTTTGCGATGCCATGGACTGTAGCCTATCAGGTTCCTCCATCCATGGGATTTTCCAGGCAAGAGCGCTGGAGTGGATTCCATTTCCTTCTCTAGGGGATCTTCCCGACCCAGGAATCAAACCCAAGTCTCCCACCTTGCAGGCAGACACTTTACCATCTGAGCCACCAGGGAAGCGTCTTTTAATTTCATTGCTGCAATCACCATCTGCAGTGATTTTGGAGCCCCCATATATAAAGCCTGACACTGTTTCCACTGTTTCCCCATCTAATTCCCATGAAGTGATGGGACCAGATGCCATGATCTTAGTTTTCTGAATGTTGAGCTTTAAGCCACCTGGGAAAAATTTTGAAAGTTAAGAAAGTGCTTCAAGGAGGGGTAGCAATGAATGGTTTCAAATACTGCTATTAACTCTGTTATTGATACTTTGTAGGCTGAGAATGGACACTGATTTTAGCAACAAGGAGCTATCAGTGAACTTAACAAGAAATCAGTGTCAGGGACTTGGGGATGGGTGGGTAGAAACTATGATTAGAGCAGATCTGAGAGAGAATGGGAGATGAGGCATTGGAGACAATGAGTTTAGAAAAATCTTGTTAGGAGTTTTGGTGAAAAGAAATAGAGAAGGAAAAGTATGGTCTAAAGAAAGTTTTGTTTTAAATTTAAGATGGAAGAAATAGCAGCATGTTTGTATGGTGACGGGGCAGCCTAGAAGAGAAGTGATGGCACTGTTACCAGATAAAACTTGGGCCCACTCATCTTTGCATAAAGCCAAACTACTGACACCAGTGGTGGTGAAGCAAAGTGAAGTGTCTATTGCGGGGCACCAAGCAAGGAATCCAGGACAGCTAGCGCTTAAAAGACCTGGACTCCCGGAAGGCTTTCAGGGAAAGTCTTTAAAGACAGGGTGGGGAGGGAGGGTTGTTTGGTGTGTGATCAGCTTGTGGACATTCTTCTGATCAGTTGGTGGTGAGGTAATTGGGAGTCAGCATCATCAACCTGATTCCAACCAGTCTGGGGTCAACATGCTTGTGGGCAGTGTACAGTTAATTTCTTCCACTGGTGGGCATTTCAGAATCTGTAAAACAGCTCAAAGGGCATGGCTCAGAATATTATCTATAGCCCTTAAGGAGGAACCAAAGGTCCTTGATTTTGTTTGTTTAATGGCTAAACAATCATTATTTTGTCTTGCTTGATTGTTTTCCTTTCTGCATTTTCTTACTTCTCTGATTAAATTTATTCTTTGACTAGAGTTTTTCTACAGACAAAAGGCAGGTTGAAGACATGGGGAGGGGGTCCTGTTCTAGGAAGTTCCCATAGGGTCCTGCCTGGTTACAATGCTGCTGTCAGGGGTGTTGCTGGAGTGATCTCCTAGAGGGGAAGGAATGAGTGGTCTCTTTCTCCACAGTCTTCTTATGGGGAGACTCTAATGAAACTCTGTCTGTACAGCATTGCCCACAACACTTGTTTCTCCATAAATGATAGTCGAATTTACTGGAGTTGAACATATTTTCAAAAAGACTGGTGAAGAGCAGTACAATGCTTCAGGGCCTGAAACCCAATTCAGTTGATGTCCTCAGCTCTAAATCTGATGCAGGCCTCATACCTGCTAAATACTCAGATCAGCACTTTCAGCCTTAATTCAGAAATCTTCCATTTAAATACCACTTATGAAGAAGTGGCAAATTTCAACCAAAAAAAAAAAAAAAAAAAAAAAAGAACAATGGGCCAGCAACTGCAGCTTCTAATCCATCAAATTGCAGTGGGAAAACACACTCCAAACTAGTAATGGTTTTTGGTTTGGTTCAATCAGATTTATTTCCCTCAAAATGGAATTCCTATCTCTCTGCAGATTATCCTTTTTTTCCAATAAAAACTTTACTACCAGCATCATCCTGTTCCCTAAAGACAATTTGAAACCACTGTATCTGTGCTTCCTACATGACCTGTGGTAGCAATCATCTGAAAGCCCCACAGTATTGTTCACTTCCTCAACCATCTACAAGGATTTCGGGAATGACTGCCATGCGCAAAGTGCTGGGCAAGTTCTCTGGATACCAAGTCCTCTGGGATGTAACTCACTTTCATATCATCCCTGGAGCCAGATTCTCAGTAGGAATGGGAATACTAACTTGTCTATTCTCCATCTAGCCAATCTATGGTACGGGTCAAAAGTGAGAAATATGTCAGCGAGTGTTCCCAGATGAAGGAAAATTGCCAGATATACAACAAACAAATGAAAAGCAGATACCTTGTTATATTTGAATTTCAGACAAAGAATGACCATTTTTTCCAGTATATGAATGTCCTAAATACTGCATGTCTCTTGAGACTCTGATGAGCCTTCTCTTGCTAGCATTCCTCAGTTGGCTTACCCCTGGAAGACTTGACCACTTCAAAATATCTCACTCCTTCAGAATAAGTGCTCTGCTTTCATAGCATCCAAGCTCTCGTATTTTTGGAAATTAAAGGCTGAGAGATGGAATTAGATCTCCAGATTGCAAGTGTAGAAAAATGTATGAGTAGAAGCTTATGTGAAACCAAGCAGAAATGGATGAAACACTGTTGCTTCCCTCCGCTTTCCTGTTCTAGTTGCTCTGTATGTTTTCTGCCACAGAAGTGCAAGTCTCTCAGCACTAGGGTTAACAACATATGTCCTTGGATGTGCCACTGTGACTTCAGAGTTAGAGGGAAGTTTTGTTGGCTGTGTCCTTGCTGGTGTGCAAGCAAGGCCTCCATTCCTGTTTTCTCTTCTGGAGGCACTGGCACTGTCCCATAAGACAGATTCTGCCTGTGCAACTTCTGTCTATGTGGGGAGTGCATTCCTGGGGCTTCCTCCTCCACCCTCTGTCTAGATTCCTCTGGTTCCCTCTGTCTAATTCTCAAGGGCTCAACTGAGCTGGAGGGAGCTGGGTTCCCAGGTGTGGGAGTAGCTGACTGAGATGACATGCCCACATAAAAGGAACAAACCTAAAACATTTGCTGTGTTAGTATAAGCAGGAAGTTAAGCCAGGGAAAGTGCCCAGTCTTCCTTGTTATATTTTTCTCGTGGAAAGTCCTTGGATGTGCCACTGTGACTTCAGAGTTAGAGGGAAGTTTTGTTGGCTGTGTCCTTGCTGGTGTGCAAGCAAGGCCTCCATTCCTGTTTTCTCTTCTGGAGGCACTGGCACTGTCCCATAAGACAGATTCTGCCTGTGCAACTTCTGTCTATGTGGGGAGCGCATTCCTGGGGCTTCCTCCTCCACCCTCTGTCTAGATTCCTCTGGTTCCCTCTGTCTAATTCTCAAGAGCGCAACTGAGCTGGAGGGAGCTGGGTTCCCAGGTGTGGGAGTAGCTGACTGAGATGACATGTCCACATGAAAGGAACAAACCTAAAACATTTGCTGTGTTAGTATAAGCAGGAAGCTAAGCCAGGGAAAGTGCCCAGTCTTCCTTGTTATATTTTCCTCGTGGAAAGGTGTGCTGGTGGAGGGGCAGGTGGATCCTCAGACCTTCCTGCTGAGGTAGCCCCAATGAAAATCTACCACCATATAATGGGGGGAGGCATTTGGGGAGAAGGGGAAGAGTTGGGAGTGGACAGGTGTTGAGTATAGAGTTAGGGTGAGAAAAATGGAGAAAAGATGGTAAATTTTCACTTTTGTTAGAAAGATCCGAAATAATTCACAAACCTTTTTTGCAGCAAGATTCATCAAGGGTAGATTTTGTCTTAAAAAAAGAAAAAAGGATGGAGGTAGAAAAAGCAAGATTATTTACCAGTAAAATGTCAGCAACAAAAAAAGAGATAGATACAGGAAAATAATATTTTAAAGTAACTCTTTGGTCTTGACATTAGAGTAAAACTATGGTAAAAATCAGCCAGTGGGCTTCTGTTGAGTTCACATGAATTACTTTGTAACTGCTGCGTAATATTTCCTGATCAATGTGATTCTAGTCGTGATCAGTAGCGTCATGGTGCTTCATTAATACATTTTTAAAAAAAGAACAAGGGATTTGTGATATTCAGCATACATAAAGCAGGTGTNAAATCAGCCAGTGGGCTTCTGTTGAGTTCACATGAATTACTTTGTAACTGCTGTGTAATATTTCCTGATCAATGTGATTCTAGTCGTGATCAGTAGAGTCATGGTGCTTCATTAATACATTTTTAAAAAAAGAACAAGGGATTTGTGATATTCAGCATTCAGATACATAAAGCAGAGTGTAAACTGTTAATTTCACTTTTAATATGCATATTTTTAGTATTCAAAGAATTCAATGAAGATACAGGTTTTTAATCATTTAAAAGGGAAGAAAGAAAAAAAACACAAAAGGGAAATCCCAGCCCACATGCACGTTTCTTCTATCTATTCATGCTCATCCTGGCATGAGTTTCATCTGGTTTTGTTCATGGTTGCTTTATCATCTAAATAAATAGTGTTAAAGAGAATGCGTCTTTAACACTACAGGGTTGTGGAAACCATTTTCTTCATATACACAAATTTAAATGATTAATATCACAGTTATTTTGAAAGTGAAGTCACTCAGTAGTGTCTGACTCTTTGCAACCCCATGGACTGTAGCTCCTCCATCCATGGGATTTTCCAGGCAAGAATACTGGAGTGGGTTGCCATTTCCTTCTCTGGTGGTCACGTATGGATGTGAGAGTTGGACTATAAAGAAAGCTGAGTGCAGAAGAATTGATACTTTTGAATTGTGGTGTTGGGGAAGATTCTTGAGAGTCCCTTGGACTGCAAGGAGATTCAACCAGTCCATCCTAAAAGAGATAAGTCCTGGGTGTTCATGAATATTTCAGACTTTTAGAATATATTGCTTGTTATGTATTTATTCTAATGCCTCATGGAGAAGGCAATGGCAACCCACTCCAGTACTCTTGCCTGGAAAATCCCATGGGCGGAGGACCCTCGTGGGCTGCAGTCCATGGGGTCGCTAAGTCCTGTCTCTTATACACATCTGGTGTTCATGGGAAGGACTGATGTTGAAGCTGAAACTCCAATACTTTGGCCACCTGATGTGAAGAGCTGACTCACTGGAAAAGACCCTGATGCTGGGAAAGATTGAGGGCAGGAGGAGAAGGGGATGACAGAGGATGAGGTGGCTGGATGGCATTACCGACTCAATGAACGTGGGTTTGGGTGGACTCTGGGAGATGGTGATGGACAGGGAGGCCTGGTGTGCTGTGGTTCATGGGGTTGCAAAGAGTTGGACACAACTGAGCAAATGAATTGAACTGAACTGAACAGTTATTTTCTAAAACCATTCACTATTATTTTGCAAAATGTCACACATAGCACAAGGTGTTGGTTCTAAAGAGAAGGAAACTGGAACGTGTAATTTCCCTGCTGAGAGAATTTTGTGGACTTGAAAAGACTGGAGATGCCTGCAGGGAATCCATGTGAGTTGCATTCTACTGCATCACCTTCTGATAGCCTTGGAATATTAAAAAAAAGGGTGATTTTCAACTGTTCTAAAAACTACTTAAAATGGAGTTGGTAAATTTTTTTCCTCCCTTTTAAAAATTGTACATAAAATATATGGTCTTAACCATTTTAAAGTATATATGAACCATACACTGAATGTGGCTTTAAGTATATTTACATTTTTATGTAACCATCAGCCTTATCCATCTCCAGAGTTACTTTCATGTTGAAAAACTGAAACTCTGTACCCACTGAACAAAAATTCCCATTTCCCCTCTCCCCGATTAAAAATTGTACATAAAATATATGGTCTTAACCATTTTAAAGTATATATGAACCATACACTGAATGTGGCTTTAAGTATATTTACATTTTTATGTAACCATCAGCCTTATCCATCTACAGAATTACTTTCATGTTGAAAAACTGAAACTTTGTACCCACTGAACAAAAATTCCCATTTCCTCTCTCCCCATCTTTTCATATTTTCTGACTATGCTAGGTAAGTCATATAAGTGGAATTATATAGTATTTGTCTTTTTGTGACTGGCTTATTTTACTTAGCATAATGTCCTCAAAGTTCATCCATGTTGCAGCGTGTGTCAGAATTCCCTTCCTTTTAAGGTGGAATAGTGAACACAGGGCCTTTGTATGTTCTATTTGGCTACCTTCTTTTCTCTGAAACTTCATCACCCAGTCCTCACTTCCACATCACTCTGCAGGAAAATCTGACTTTCCAGGCCACTCAGGTCCACTGATTATATGATCTGTAGGGACTCTGCAGCTCTCTCTGATGTCAGAGAGCATGGCTATGATCCTACATTGGTCTTGTGATTACATGTTTAATACCCATCTCCTCCTTTGGACTGTGAGCTCTATGAGGGTAAAGGCAGTGTCTTTCTTTCTTGTCACTGATCAATTCCTGGTGTCCACAGAGGGTCTAGTACTTGCCATTCAAAAATATTTATTGAATTCATTCATGAATTTTTGGTTGTGTGACTTTTAAAATAGGGCTTCCCTGGTGGAAATAGAGATAAATAATAACAGCTTCTGTGGAAGGTGGTTTACCTGCTTTGAAGGTTTTGTTATCAAGATTAAATGTATTCTCATGGGAATGTCAAACCACATGGTACACAAATGCCAGTCTGTATTTATTATAGAGATCACTGGGGATGAGATGAGATGATTCCATAGAAAATCTTTAGCTCAGAGGTGAGCTAAAAAATCATACAATTTCAAAGGGAAATCTAAGATGGATAAAAGCTTCCACAAGAGAGTAATATGCCAACTGACAATATTTGACACTGCTCAGCCTTTCCAACATGCAAATTTATTAATTATTTATGTCACTTTCTTTTCTACCTTTGAATCCAAAGAGAACTTTAAAGAGTGGCTTTCTTGTCATGCTGCTCCTGCTTGCTGTGGGTGACAGACAACTGGTGACAGCATTCAAGGCAGCCAGTCTCCTCTGATACGATGTGATTGTTGTCTTTTCAGCTTATTTTATCTGATTCACCACAGCCAAAACCTGAGCCTGCAAAACCACACTGGCCTTGGCTTAGAAGACATTTGGTTATTAGCTTATCAAAGACGGCATCCCTGAATAGCAGCACTGGAAAAATACTTTTCTAAAAAATATAATATAATATTATATATATTAAATACATATATATAAAACAAGGGCTTCCCAGGTGGCTCAAGTGGTAAAGAATCTGCCTGCCAATGAAGGGGCAGGAGATGTAAGTTTGATCCCTGGGTTGGGAAGATCCCCTGGAGAAAGAAATGCAACCCATTCCAGTGTTCTTGCCTGGAGAATCTCATGGACAGAGGAACTTGGGCTACATTCCATGGGGTTGCAAAGAGTCAGACACCATAGACACCACTGAGCATGCCTCTAAGCAGATGCTTTAAGCTCTGAGCCACCAGGGAAGCCTATATATATATAACATTGTATTTGTTCTCCTGACAAAAATTTTCAGTATCTATTGAGCAACATATAGGGCTGTATGTACCACAGTTTATACGTGTGTGTGACTAGCAAGGATGGCCAAAGCAAAAACAAAAAACCTACAGAAATGTCTTGAGCTTTTAAATGAAAAGCTGACTATGTCAAATCACGACCCAGAGCCACAGTGCCGAATAATTTTTTATATTTTTCACACAGCAGTGTGTTTGCCAGAAAAGTTCATTAATGCTTTTGAACTGTGGTGTTGGAGAAGACTCTTGAGAGTCCCTTGGACTGCAAGGAGATCCAACCAGTCCATCCTAAAGGAAATTGGTCCTGAATATTCATTGGAAGGACTGATGCTGAGGCTGAAATTCCAATATTTTGGCCACCTGGTGTGAAGAACTGACTCACTGTAAAAGACCCTGATGCTGGGAAAGATTGAAAGTAGGAGAAGGGGACGACACAGGATGAGATGGTTGGATGGCGTGTTTCAGTCCACGGGGTCGCAAAGAGTCAGACATGACTGAACGACTGAACTGAACTGAATGAGAAGGAAGAGCTTATTTAAAGAGATTTTTCATGAGATAAAACATTTTTTGTGACTTGGCAATGGATCTGATATGAGTGGCATACTAATATTTATAAAATAGATATGCTTCAGATATTCTGGTTCCATTTTGAGGATTAACAAAATCTGCTGACGTTACATGTCATACTCACCTTCCTGGTTCCAGTTCTCTTTTTCCTTTTGCTCCTTCTTTGGTGGTCTTTACTCACCAGTGGAGACGGAGTTCCCTGTGAGGAGCGGAAGAGCTGCAGCTTCCTGTGAACTTACAGGGCCTCTTCACCCACTATGGTGGCGACACGGTGCTCCCCAGGTGGGTAGTGTCACCTCCCCGGATACCACCTGTAACATAGAGCATCACATTAACTTTTTATAAAGGTACATTTCTGAAAGGTCTAAATTTAGCATTAGGGAGGACTGTCCATGGACTGAGTCTTATACCAACATGGCCTTTGAGATTATGTGAAGAAAAAGGTTAAAGTAATACAGTCATAATGTCTCCCTTTGTGTAGAGAAGGATGTCTCTCTCTACTGAGCTTTGAATAAGGGATGTTCCTATCAAAGAGGATGAATGGATTCTGCCCTCTGTGCAGTCTTTCCTCTACTGCCATTGTTAAAGTTGCTAATTCCCATCATGGAATTAATTCCAGCTTTGGCTTCATTAACCCCATGTTCTTACCAGTCATTAGTTAGGATGTCACTTAGAATATTTTGCGGAGGCGGTCCTAAGATGGCAGAGGAATAGGACGGGGAGACCACTTTCTCCCCCACAAATTCATCAAAAGAACATTTAAGCGCTGAGTAAATTCCACAAAACAACTTCTGAATGCCAGCAGAGGACATCAGGTACCCAGAAAAGAGGCCATTGTCTTCAAAAGGAGGTAGGAAAAAATATAAAAGACAAAAAGACAAAAGAGGTAGGAACAGAGCTCCATCCCAGGAAGGGAGTCTTAAAAAAGAGAGGATTCTCCCCCACAAATTCATCAAAAGAACATTTAAGCGCTGAGTAAATTCCACAAAACAACTTCTGAATGCCAGCAGAGGACATCAGGTACCCAGAAAAGAGGCCATTGTCTTCAAAAGGAGGTAGGAAAAAATATAAAAGACAAAAAGACAAAAGAGGTAGGAACAGAGCTCCATCCCAGGAAGGGAGTCTTAAAAAAGAGAGGTTTCCAAACACCAGGAAACACTCACTGCTGAGTCTGTGGTGAACCTTGGAACCACAGAGGGCAACATAACCGGGAGGAAAAATAAACAAATAATTAAACCCCACAGTTTATGTGCCCAATGGTAACTCCCCCAGTGGAGAAGCAGTGCAGATGCCCGCACCCCACACTAGCAAGCAAGGGCTGGGCAGGGAGGCAAGGGCTGGGCAGGGAGGCACAGGCTGCGTTGCTTAGAGTAAGGAGCGGGCCTGAATGCCCCAAGGGCAATCTGAGGGAACTAACTTGGGCTAGCAAACCAGACTATGGGATAGCTACCATGTGAAAAGCCCTAACCTAAAACACCACCAGGCCCACTCACAGAACAAAGGACTGACTAGAGCTACTTGAAAAGCCTTAACCTAGGACTGGTTCCAAATAGGAAAAGGAGTATGTCAAGGTTGTATACTGTCACCCTGCTTATTTAACTTATATGCAGAGTACATCATGAGAAACGCTGGGCTGGAAGAAACACAAGCTGGAATCAAGATTGCTGGGAGAAATATCAATAACCTCAGATATGCAGATGACACCACCCTTATGGCAGAAAGTGAAGAGGAACTAAAAAGCCTCTTGATGAAAGTGAAAGAGGTGAATGAAAAAGTTGGCTTAAAGCTCAACATTCAGAAAATAAAGATCATGGCATCCGGTCCCATCACTTCATGGGAAATAGATGGGGAAACAGTGGAAACAGTGTCAGACTTTATTTT
>SJYX01024685.1:0-20500 GCA_006410675.1 Oreotragus oreotragus
GAGGATCCTGCTGTGATTTATGTCGGAGAGTGTTTTGCCTATGTTCTCCTCTAGGAGTTTTATAGTTTCTGGTCTTACATTTAGATCTTTAATCCATTTTGAGTTTATTTTTGTGTGTGGTGTTAGAAAGTGATCTAGTTTCATTCTTTTACAAGTGGTTGACCAGTTTTCCCAGCACCACTTGTTAAAGAGATTGTCTTTACTCCATTGTATATTCTTGCCTCCTTTGTCAAAGATAAGGTGTCCATATGTGTGTGGATTTATCTCTGGGCTTTCTATTTTGTTCCATTGATCTATATTTCTGTCTTTGTGCCAGTACCACACTGTCTTGATGACTGTGGCTTTGTAGTAGAGCCTGAAGTCAGGTAAGTTGATTCCTCCAGTTCCATTCTTCTTTCTCAAAATTGCTAAAATTTTAACTTTAAATGATTACACCATGATTCCAAAACTAAGATTTGTCTTAAAGCTGTACTCCTCAACTCAACACCAACCATATCATGAAAGTTTTTTTTTTTTCCACAGATATATTTAAAACTGACGTCATTATATTGAGGAAAGCAAATATCTATCTGAACGACTGAACATCACAGTGGGAAGAGAAGATAACAGTGCAGATGTCCTCAGCTGAAAATTTCAGCTTCTATTTCTAGATGGCTTTCTTCTTTATGCTAATTATTTGTAACAGGGCTACGTGTCATTTTCTTTGATTGTGGATGGAGAGAATGACAAGGGATGAACCTCTTGAGATGACAGCCTCCTTTAAATCAAGGAGAATCTCTTTCTTAGCAAGCATGAAGATTAAACAGACTAATGAATCAATGCCTTCGACCATCCACTCCTGAGAGAACACATCAGACCTCATCAACAATGGTCAGGTTGGGGAACATTCTTTCCTGGCAACTGGCAAGTCTCTTATTGTGTTGAAAGTCTTGTTCTTCTCTCGGAAATCACTCTATTTCATGAAGGCAGATGTCGCTCCACGTAATTTTATATTCTTCATCAGGATCCATGAGGTAAGAGCTTTTCAAGCAACATAGAATTTAAAAACTGCGGTTGTATGTCATATTCTAAAATCAGTTTCTTTCCTCCTAAAGTCAGTTTTATTTTTAATAGAAACTTTTTTATTCTCCTCTTCTAAATTTTTCCAAAAAGCAGTATCCGAGACACCAACTGCCTTCAGAGTTCTCTAGAAATGCCTTGGCCTGTCACCATTCTGTGAGTTTGAATGCAAATTTTAAGAACACTTAAATCTTAAAGCTTTCAAGACTGTTCTGAGTCATACTCTTTCTCACCTCCCTGTATATCTCTGGGTTAATCATCATTTCTGATGCATTTCTTTTGAAGTTGTTAATTTTATTTGAGACAATGGCATATCCTCAGTACATAGAGAAGCATAAATGCAGATTTTTCCCCTCCTCCCCCATAAGACAGTATTATTCTGAAAAATAGAGTATGTGAAAGTATTGCTGAAGTTACAAAGCAGATATTAAATTTTTATTCTAAAATGAATCCCCATGATGCATATCTTAATGAACAGGAGATATGAATTTCTTTTAATTAAACACTTCATTGTTTCAGTTAAACAAACTTCATTTTGTTTTGTTGCCATCCTTTAAGTATGGGGAACTTTTGTCTCCCACATTCTGCTATTTCCTGTTGCTTCTCTGCTGACATTTTGCAAAGGAAGAGAAAGGCAGACTCTGAGTGCACATGGCTTATTTTAATACAATATTAGTATCTGATCTTTGACACATTAAATGACAAGACATGCCATCATGGACTCACTACTATTTAACATTGCAGAGCAGAACTCTAATTCATATTATTCCCTGAAACATTTGTGAGCAGTAAGCATGACGGAATAAGAATTAGTTTAGCTTCGAAAAGCAAAATGGTTTCATTTCTAGTGTAAAGATATATCATATTTCTAGATCAAAACTATCGATTCCAGGGTCACCAGAAACCAATTTACAAAATTTTATTAGCTATTGATTTATCTATATTAGCTTTTAAATATATGCTTTAATTTCAAACTATGGATGCATAATCTACAATTTTAAAAAATTCAACATTTAAAGCATTTGTTTTTCATTCTGAAGCAATACATGCTTTTAATGAATTGTGCTTGGATACTGGCCTAGTTTAAACTTTCCAGAAGCCGATAGTGTTTTTTCCTTTTTTTAAGAAGGTTATGATTTGATATTTTTATTTTCATTTTTAAATTTTGCCTGTGCAGGCTCTTCATCATGGTGTCCTGGCTTCTAGTTGAAGCGGGCAGCTTAGTTGCCCCACAGAATGTGGGATATTAGTTCCCAGACCTGGGATCGAACCTGCATCCCTTTCA
The DNA here is from genome assembly GCA_006410675.1 of Oreotragus oreotragus. Taxonomy (NCBI): domain Eukaryota; kingdom Metazoa; phylum Chordata; class Mammalia; order Artiodactyla; family Bovidae; genus Oreotragus; species Oreotragus oreotragus. The sequence continues at coordinate 2,345 of SJYX01024685.1, forward strand.
TTGGAAGGTGGATCCTCAACCAGTGGACCACCAAGGAAGTCCCCTCATGGTATTTATTTTCTTGTTTCACTGTGGCAAGAACATTGAACGAATGGCTGAAAACAAACTCACCCTTTTTTTCAAGTCTCCATAGAAATTTATGTAAACTCAATGCATGTGTATTAAGTGTTAAATTCTGTTAGAAATGCAGAAATGTGGAACAATCTGGGCCTCTTATCTCCAGGAATGTGTAATACTGTAGCATGATGTGAAAAACACAGAGGAAGTAACTAAAGAACATATCCAAAACCACATATTAATTATGCATGATAGTACAGTGTGCTTGGTTGAGTCCAATTCTTTGCAGCCCCATGGACTATAGCCCACCAGGCACCTCTGTCCATGGGATTTCCCAGGCAAGAATACTGGAGTGGGATGCCGTTTCCTACTCCATAAGAGTTGCTGGGTGGTGGCCGACTGTCTGGCCATTGAGCAGAGTCATGTTTGCTGAAATATTGCCTCCTTTGACAAAATGGCTCAGTGGCATAAGCAGCTGTGACTGTCAAGAGCAGCCATACCTGACATGAGACAGTGTTAAATAGTGGCGAGAGCACTGGGAAGGAAGTGTGTGGTTCCAGCTCGTCCTGGGATCAGCACACCCTTTTCCCTCATGCACCTCAGTTTCTTTACAAAAAGTCAGAAGGTTGGGCTACAGTGTTGCTAAGGAACTACCTAGAAGCCAGTTATTATTTTGTATTTGGTCCAAAGCTGGAAACATTGATATAGCAAAGGATGTTTTCCCAAGCAATACTTAATTCATGCCTAATGGAAAACTACGAGCAAGTCAAAAGTTTTACTAACAAATTTAATGTAGTCTCAATCCTGTGTCTGGGGCTTCCCCGGTGGCTCAGCAATGAAAGAATCTGTCTGCCAATGCAGGAGACATGGGTTGGATCCCTGAGTTGGGATGATCTCCTGGAGAAGGAAATGGCAACCCACTCCAGTATTCCTGCCTGGAGAATTCCATGGACAGAGGAATCTGGCGGGCTACGGTCCATAGGGTCACAGAGTCAGACACAATTTAGCAACTGAACAACAACAGCAACCTTCTGTATCTACTTCGTGAGCTGTGATAATACTGGGAAACCCAGATTTCTAGTCTCCTGATCTAGCCCACAGACAGTGCTTTGATTTAATTAGTCAGATTGATTGAAAACTTAATTACACATAATCCCACAGAAAAGGGAGCTATGATAATCACACAGGCAAAGCTTTAGGGATGTAAAGGAAAGAAGGGCTAGGTTTATGATAACCAAGTGACTAGGAGAAAAGAATTATCACAGCCTTGCTCTCTTCATGGTGTGTGTGTATGCTAAGTCACTTGAGTCACGTCCAACTTTTTGCAATCCCATGGACTGTAGCCCGCTAGGCTCCCCTGTCCATGGAATTTTCCAGGCAAGAAGACTAGAGTGGGTTGTCATTTCCTCCTCCAGGGCATCTTCCAGATCCAGGGATTGAACTCTTATGTCTCCTGCAGGGAAGAACCACTTAATAAAGGAAAATGTTTTCACTGGAATTTGTTTTTTTTGTGTTGTAGCATCTTATGAGTTAGAATTAAAAATATAAAAATGGGATTTGAGATGAACATAGAGGAACCCCTTTTCTTTAACATGGGCTGAATTTGCTGCCGAACTGGACACAGTAATCCAGTTTGGAAGTTCTCAGGCAAGATGCAGAGCTGCCCTGCTGCCCTTAGGAGATGTCCAGATATTCATCAGGCTTCCAACATTCTTATGCTACATTCACATTCTCACTTTGGTATTTACTGGAAAGACTGGGAGGCATTTTGAAACCTTTTGTAAATCAGCAAAATAACTCCTAAGAAAGAAAGTGAGGTCACAAATCTGAGGATTAGAATTCTCCATGCCAAATAAAAAATGAAATATAAGATGATAAGATAGTGCCTTACCCCGCCCTTTCTTTGCACACAGACTAGCATGTCGCAGCAAGAAAGCGAAACCCCACATCTTAAGGATGAAGGGTAACAAGCTCTCACCATCGTTATGTTCCCATCCCCCACTTAAAGTCTTTGTTTCCGAAAGGATTTCAAATAGTGTTTTTATTCCAGAATGATCACTGGTTATTCTTGCAGTGTTTCTGAAGGTCTAAGATTATATCATACAGGCCACATACTTGGTAGCTCTGTCTAGTGAATCCCAAAATAACTGATTGGAAATTGAGTTAGCATGATGGATTGATGGGCTTCCCGGGTGGCTCAGCTGTAAAGAATCTGCCAGCCAACACAGGAGATGCAGGTTTGATCCCTGGAGAGGAAATGGCAACCCACTCCACTATTCTTGCATAGGAAATCCCATGGACAGAGGAGCCTGGTGGCTACAGTCCATGGGGTCACAAAAGAGTCGGACAAGACTTAGTGGCCGAATGACAACAACAATGAATTGGTGCTTTACTGAGAGGTGTATCTCTAATCAAATCACACGCGCGTGCGCGCGCGTGCACATACACACACACACACACACACACACACACGTGAGAGGGACAGAACACTTGGTTGGTCCTATTCATGTGATTCTTTTTTGTTTCTATCCACTGGTTTAGTAAAATGATAACCAAAGAAAACCTAATATTAAAAAGCAGATTCGGGGTAGGATTGTTCCCCTGTTGTGAGTGTCTTCATTCTAAAGATAAGGACAACAGTTGGAAGTTATAATTTCCCTAAAGATAAAAACAAAAAATGATTAATAAATATTTAAGGGAAAAGTAAACATTACATTCAGTTCTCCACAATCTATAGCTCATCCCATTCACAGCAGAGATAACGGAACAACTCAAAGATTGTTAATTGGATTAGCCATTGATACAATCTCTTGAGCACATTCATTTGTCAGTTGAAGGCTTTGTCTGTCAACTCAAAAGAAAATATTACCCGTGAAAATGTGAAGTTGGGAAGCATTTCAAAACTGTCCTTTATTCAAATTGCAGCAGATTGTTTTGACAAGGAAGTGCAGAGAGCATTTGCAAACAATGAGAAGCCAGGCCTTCCTCCTTTGCATGAACACAAAGGGAAGGCAGAAAGATTGTCATTTGTCTCCATGGACGTTTGTCTTGCCAACAGCCTATTCATTGTCTTTGAAATCAGTAGTATATATGTTGTATATAAGACGAATGTGATAGTGGTGATACATTAGCCATTGTGTTAAATTCTCCTCTATGGCTCAAGATACCAAAATATATACGTAGGTCCTGTCCAAGCGTGATGTCTAATTTGGTCAGCTGACACAGCCAGCAAGATGAATAAGGGAAATACACAGGATTTCCCCTCAAAGACACCTTTGAGGTTGAAGAGTAGGCCATAAGACCTCAAGTTGAAGTCTCCAGATAAGAAAAAGGACGTATTGCTGCCAGCGTGTTGTTGCGTTGTTCAGTTGCTTAGCCGTGTTTGACTCTTTGTGATCCCATGGACTTCTGCATGCCGGGCTTCCCTGTCCTTCACCATTTCCCGGAGCTTGCTCAAACTTGGGTCCACTGAGACGGTGATACCATCCAACCATCCCATCCTCTGTCGGCCTCTTTTCCTCCTTTTAAGTTCATGTTTGAAGTCACCTTCCACAGTGATTTTGGAGCCCAAGAAAGTAAAGTCTGTGACTGTTTCCATCGTTCCACCAGCGTGTACCATGTCCTGAACAGCAAGGCTTCCGGTATGTGGACTGTGTCTGTGTGCACAGTTCTGCCTGCCTTTTAGGGACCCCATGGACTGCAGCCTGGCAGGCTCCTCTGACCATGGCTTCTCCAGGCTAGAATACTGGAGAGGATTGCCTTTTCCTCCCCGCAGGATCTTCCTGGTCCAGGGATTGAACACTTTTCTCTTGTGACTCCTGCATTAGCAGATGGATTCTTTTCTAACAGCACCATCGGGGAAGCCGACTGGGTCTGTCTATAGACAATCTTTCCCATGTGTCACAGCGTTGTTGTTAAAAATCCCCTCCCAGTTTTCAGGTTATTGTGTTGATCCTTAATCATGTCTGACTCTTTGCAGCTCGTTTCAGGCTAGTGGATTAGATTTCTATGTTGTCTAATGAATGATCATAAACTTAGTGGCTTAGAACAGCACCTATGTTTTAATCCTACAGTTTCTAGAGATCATAAATCCAAGCACAGCCTAGCTGGATTCCCTGCTCAAGGTCACAGTAGTCCGAAATCAAGATGACTACAGAACTGAGTTCTTATCTGAAACTCAAGGCCTTTTCCTACACTCATTCAGGTTATTCAATAAATACAGTTCCTTGCAATAGGAGAACTAAGGTTTCGGCTTCCCCCTTGTCTGTTATCTGGGGATCTTTCTAAGCAACTGAGAGGCTGCCCTTATATCATTCCTATGTGACTTGCTTGCAACACAGCACCTTTAATGCCAGTAAGAGAATCTTTTCTTTGCTCAGCTAAGATGGGGGTCACAAAATGTAACTCAATCATAAGAATGACTATCTTATTACTTTTGTCACATAACATAACTGAACCCAAACTAAAATGTTCAGCGAGACATGGGGAATCCGAAATTATTTGTAACACTGATACTGAGCAGGACCCTGTGGGGCTCCTGGACAGGAAAGCCTCTATGTGTCTGCCATTTCTTGATTATAGGAAATAGGCTTCATTCAGCCTCCATGACCTTCCCAGAGTTCCAATGGGGAGATATAAACAGCTGCTAATTAGGGAAGGGAGGGGATGCAGAGACAAGGAAGAGGCAGTCAAGAAACTGCAGTGCATATGTGTGTTAATATATATTTGCTGTTCTCGTTCTGACTTATTTAACTTGGTATGATATTCTCCAGGTCCAGGCACATCGCTGCAAATGACTCAGTTTCATTTCTTTTAATGACTGAGTAATATGCCATCATATATATGTATCCCACAACTTCTTAATCCATTTCTCTGTTGATAGACATTTAGATTGCTTCCATGTCCTTGCTATTTATTGTAAATAGTGCTGCTATGAAAACTGAGATGCATGTATCTTTTTGAATTACGATTTTCTCTGGGGTTGGGAGGAATTGAGAGATTGGGTTTGAGACATACACACTACTGATACCATGTATAAAATAGACAACTAGTGAGGACTGCACAGCAGAGTACTCTACTGAATGGAAGTCCCAAACCGAGGGGATCCATGTATATGTACGGTTGATTCATTTCGCTGTATAGTAGAAACCAGCACAAAATCATAAAGCAACTAGACTTCAATAAGAATTAGTTAAAAATAAAATAAGTAAACTACAAGGATATTACAGGGAATATGTGCAATATTTTATAAAAACTATAATTAGAGTGAACCTTTAAATGCTATGAATCACTGTTGTACACCTGAAACATGTAATATTATAAATCCAATATACCTCAATAAAAATTAATTAGAAAAAAAATGGTGCAGCCTTGGGGCAGAGATATACCTAGCTATATTTTTGAGTTGTTTTGCAGATATTAAAACTCCTACCACTTGGGAGAATTTAACTGCATGCTGCTCAAAAACACGTAGACCCCAGACTGGTTGGACCCAAAAGGTAGATGATTATGACTCCCAGTTACCTCACCATCCACCAGTCAGAAGAATGTCCATAAGCTGACCACACCCTCTTTGAACCATTGATATAAAACTCCACACTATCCCCTCCCTTTGGAGGACATTAGCCTGCTGTGGCCCCCTTTGCCTGGCAGAGTAAGAAAGCTATTTCTTCTCCACTTCACCTGAAGCTCTGCCTGATTCAGCTTCAATACTGCTTCCAGCTGAGTCTGGCATGGTGTTCTAGGAATGATGCTGATGATTATGGAGATGATAGAAGAAGCCACAAGGGAATTAGTGATGTGATAAAATGATGGCTGAGAATTACTGAGTGCTTATTACATTCCAGATTCCCTTTCCATATATTAACTCATATATTCTTCACGGTGAGCAAAATGGGGACTGTTGATGTCTCCATTGATGGGTAAGGACCTGGGGCACATGGGGATGCAGTAACTTGCCCAGGACTGCCCAGCTAGTGAGTGATGGAGCCAGAATACAGCTTCAGACACTGACTCCAGAATGTGTGAGCCTAACCTCCATGTTTCACAGTCTACTGAGTGGAAACTCCACATTTCACTCAGTAGAAAGAAGTGGAACAAATCCCACAGATTCCTATGATATGCATTCAGAAGTTTGCCTTGTCTCTAGCTTTAAGGCAAAGATATATCTAAATCATTTTTAGTTGATGAGGAACTGTTTAATTTACAAAGGACTCCTCATGAAAGAATGAACTTTAAATTGTCAGATCTTGGCTAGTAATAGAATACAATTATGGATCTCTTTGTGCAGAAGGGTAGGGCTGAGGCAGGGCAGAAGAATTATGAAGGAATGAAGAATGGATGAGAATCAGGAGGCTCAGCATTTTGATGAGGATGCACTGAAGTCTGACTTCTACTTAGCACTAGGTTAACCCTTCTAATTTGGCTTTGAACTTTCCCATTGCCTTTAAAAGTCCTTTATTTTAGGCTCCCCTGAATTTTATACTGTGAATGATCTTGTGGTCCTGTATTTGACATAGGTTATCATATCTCCTACTTAGCATAACATCTGATATAAAAATAAGACATGCCACTTAGATTCTCCTGGAAAATCAGAAAAAAGGAGAACATTTTCCTGTATGTGTTTTAGTTGGTAAAATTTTGCTGAAATATAAAGGTATAATTGCAAGAGAGACTTCTACAATAATTTATGACAGCTCTTAAAACTGTGAGTTATTATTGGGGATTCTTAGACAACTAAAGAAATAGATTAACAACTAAAACTAGAAACAATGAGTACTAAGTTCAGGAATAATATTTTTGAGTGACATGTGTGAATAAATAAATGTAAACAACATTATACTCCTATTTTATATTTCTTTGTTTGTATCATTTTTTGCTATTAAGGATCATAACAGCAAATAAAACATTATTTAAAACAAACATCAATCCTCATTCCTTATAGATTTCATATTTGCAAATTTGTCTACTTGCCAAAATTTATTTGTAATTCCAAAATCAATATTGGACACCTGTACTTTCAGGATCACATGCAAATATGTACAAAGCAGTAAAAATTTTGAGCTACCATAGACATGTATTCCCAGCTGAGGAAGAACAAGAGATATTTTGATTGTTGGTTTTTGACCTCATACAGTAAACAAGGTTCCTTCTCTTCCTCTATTTAGTGCTTTGTTTTTTTCACTCTTGTGATTGTTACTGGTGATTTCACTCTTTCAAAAAACCTCCTAAATGTAGAGCTGAAGTACTTTCTAGTGTTCAGAAGCATGAAATAACTAGGATGTACAATAGACAAAAAAATACACCTTATGTAAGCGTCCTTCGGTCATGAGTTAGGGTGCTGTTGGATGTGAGCTCAATGTTTATGACACAGTGCTAGGTATTAAATAGTATCTTTAAACAAAACACACATAAAGCAAGGTTGGTGAAAATGTTGTGAACAGGAGCTCACAGGATCCTAGCCCTGTATTTCCCCTGGAAGCAATGGTTCAGTGTTGGCTGCAACTTTATAAAACACATTGGAGAAGCACAGACATCCAGTCTATGTGATGGCTATCTTACATGTTGGAGATGTCTGTCCCTCTGTAAAGATCAGGATAACAAAAGTCAAGAGTCTTAAGTAACCTGCTCTAGTGACTTAAAGAGCAAAGATTAGAACTTATACTCCATTCCAGATTTTTCCACGTGGTATTTGTGGCGTTTCTACTTCTCTTGCATGACAATTCTCATCTCCCTTGTGGAAATCATTAATCATTTGTTGAGCCCAAATGTTAATAACAATATCCAAGTAATCCCCAGCCAACTCTGTAGCGACTCTCCATCCCCTCCCCAGGGCTCCTAGGCCCTCACATTCCTATCTTAGCCTTTAACTCCTACCGCTGGACCCAGAGCCCTTTCTGATGTAAAATCATGTGTCAGCCTCTAGATTCCCTGAGCTGAAGAGAAGAGATGCTCCAATCTGCTATTCTAGTCCATCAGAGAGCTCACCACCCCATGTACACCTCATGGAGGTGTACAGTGTACAACCCATGTACAGTGGGGGTTGGAAAAGAAGGAAGTACGTAGAATTTATGATGACATCTCATAGGAACATAGAATCAAGAGCAGTTAATTCTGGACCTCAGAGTTTCTGATATGATTTCATATTCATTTCACTTATTACCGCTCACTCATATTTTAGAGTTGGAAAAAAGCTGACGTTTTCCTGTGCTTGTTCCCTTTTTAAGTAGAAAAACACAAACCCACAAAAACACACCACACATACACACACACCAAAACAAGACCATTTTCTGCCTCTTGAAGGAACAAGGTGACCTTACAAGCAGGGACATGTGTTCAAACATAAATTCCCCGAGGGTAAGACATTTTGCTTGCTTTGTGCATCTGTTTGCTGTATTCCAAGAGCCAAAAACACTGCCTGCTTATAGACAGTGCTCAATACATATTTGTTGAAAGAAGCAATTAAAATCAATTTGATTGTCTCATATATGATCAGTGCCAAGTTCCCCCACAGCCATGCAGTGACGCACTGAAAACAGTAGCTTAACAGTGACCTCTATTTTCTAAAGGGCTTCCCCATACACTATTTCTGATTCTCTAAGCTTTCATGAGGAGTCTTAGGAAAGGAGAGCACTATTCTGATTTTATAAATAAGGTAATTGAGGTGCAGAGTTCACATGTCTGGGTGGTAAAGGAAAATAACATAATCGATATGGGAAAATACACATAAAAATGTAATTTAGTCACTTAGCCATCTCCAGCTGTTTTGTGACCCATGGACTATGGCTCAGCAGGCTCCTCTCTCCATGGGATTTCCCAGGCAAAAGTCCCGGAGAGGGTTGCCATCTGCTTCTCGAGATCTTCCCGACAAAGGGATTGAACCTGCCTCTTCTGCACTGGCAGGTGGACTCTATCACTGAGCCACCCAGCAGGCTCCTCTGTTCATGGAGTTCTCCAGGCAGAATACTGGAGTGAGAAGCCATTCCCTTCTCCAGGGAAGCTTCCTGACCCAGGGATCAAACTCGGGTCTCCTGCATTGCAGGCAAGTTCTTTACCATCTGAGCCACCAGGGAAGCCCTATACATAAAAATACACACAGATATACCTACACTCAGAGAAGGCAATGGCACCCCACTCCAGCACTCTTGCCTGGAAAATCCCATGGACGGAGGGGCCTGGTGGGCTGCAGTCCACGGGGTCGCTAGGAGTCGGACACGACTGAGCAACTTCACGTTCACTTTTAACTTTCATGCATTGGAGAAGGAAATGGCAACCCACTCCAGTGTTCTTGCCTGGAGAATCCCAGGGATGGTGGAACCTGGTGGGCTGCCGTCTATGGGGTCACACAGAGTTGGACACGACTGAAGTGACTTAGTAGCAACTTAGCAGCATACCTACACAAACACAATGTCATTCACATCACCCTTGGGACTTTCCTTTTCTTCTCATCTTTTTGCCCTGGAATACACATAAAAAGGTGAAAGACTATTTCCTTGAATTTAAAACCAATATGAATTTTGTGGTCTCCTCTGAAAAGCTGAGCTTTGTAACCAACCATAGCCTCCTAAGTTTTCTATCTGGGTTGAAAGAAATTTGCCTTTTCATCATCCAGTTCCCTAAAAGAATTTTGCCCTTTTGCCGTCCGATTCTCTGTCTCTACAACCTGGCTTGCCTCTTCCTCAAGAGTTGGGACCCTTTCAAGCCAGTTGCATACTGGGGTTGCCGTGTAACCCTCATTCCCATTAAGCAGAGTCCTATTGATAACTGGACAGAGATGCAGGGTTATTGGTCCCAAGTCATCGAGCAAGGCAGATGTGGAATCAGTAAGTCATCCTGGAGTCCTCCTCCCTTGCAAGCCTTTTAATCAACCTCATTCAGGTTTGAAAGTCCAATCTGTCATGCCCAAAGCTAAGCAGAGATCATGTTTGACAAAAATCACTGGTATAGCAACATCCTAGTTATGAGAATATCTCATGAGGTAAACCCATAACTGCAATAGACATTGTTGCAGACAAGTGTCACTAAAGCGGGATAAAAAAGTTGCTGTAAAGTATCTATTGTATAAGGGCTTCCCAGATGGCTCAGTGGTAAAGAATCCTCCTGCAGTGCAGGAGCCACAGGAGATGTGCGTTTGAGTCCTGGACTGGAAAGTTGCCCTGGAGAAGGAAATGGCAACCCGCTTCAGTATTCTTGCCTGGGAAATCCATGGACAGGGGAACTTGGCGGGCTACAGTCCATGGAGTCACAGAAGAGTCAGACCTGACTTAGCAACTAAGCACACATCTATTGTGTATATGCAAACGTTAAAAAAAAAAGTAGCACAAAGAATATGCTTCTATTAGAAATTGCATTTACTGAAAGAAATGTGTATAAATCTGAGTCGCACATGTATAGTCAGAGGTGAAGTCCCTGCAGGCTAAACTGTTATGTGAGTGATTTAGGTAATTTCTCTTCCTCTGCTCTCTAATTCTATTCATCCAGGTACTTGAGTCTCTCAGAGTTGATGATACTCTTTAATGAATGTTCATGGTTACTCACAGAACTGAACGGCATTTCCTCAAACTTGTGTAGAGGAAAACGACATTCTTTGGGAACAAATAAATCCTACTGCATAGTAAAGATAAAAATCATGAAGACAGTTGTAGTTAAACCACAAAAACTCATTGACACTGCTCCTCTTCACTGGCATCCGGTCCCATCACTTCATGGCAAATATATGGTGAAACAATGGAAACAGTGGGAGACTTTATTTTTGGGGGCTCCAAAATCACTGCAGATGATGACTGTAGCCATGAAATTGAAAGACATTTGCTCCTTGGAAGAAAAGCTGTGAACAACCTAGAAAGCATATTAAAAAGCAGAGACATTACTTTGCCCACAAAGGTCCATCTAGTTGAAGCTATGGTTTTTCCAGTAGTCATGTATGGATGTGAGAGTTGGACTATAAAGAAAGCTCAGCATTGAAGAACTGATGCTTTTGGACTGTGGTGTTGGAGAAGACTGTTGAGAGTCCCTTGGACTGAAAGGAGATCCAACCAGTCCTTCCTAAAGGAGATCAGTCCTGGGTGTTCATTGGAAGGACTGATGCTGAAGCTGAAACTCCAATACTTTAGCCACCTGATGCGAAGAGCTGACTCATTTGAAAAGACCCTGATGCTGGGAAAGATTGAGGGCAGGAGGAGAAGGGGACAACAGAGGATGAGATGGTTGGATGGCATCACCGACTCGATGGACAGGAGTTTGAGTAGGCTCGGGAAGTTGGTGATACACAGGGAAGCCTGGCTTTCTGTAGTCCATGGGATTGCAAAGAGTTGGACATGACTGAGCGACTGAACTGAACTCTCCAACTCAAAATTATTATTAAAAAAAAAAAAAAAGAAGATAGAAAAAAGAAAATCTGATTCAATTGGACATTTTGTTAAAAATCAGACTGGAAAAAGTATCATAGCGGAACCAATACACTGAAAGACTCACAGTAAGAACTAGCAGTAACTGAAGTTATCCCAGTTTTATCCTTAACAGTTTCTACTCAGATTAATAATAATGGTAGTGAGTAATTAGCCTTTGTGTCTCCCCACAGTTCTGCAAGTAGAATTTATAGAGGGAACACATAAACTTTTCAAAGAAAGCAATGTTTATGTGACCTACCTGGATGTCTTGAAATATGTATTTAGCACAGCTGTTCTTTTGTGTTAAACTCATCACAAAATGCAGCTTTAATGTAACCCACCATTGATCTGCAGTGAGTGGAAACAAAATCTCTCCTTAATTAGTACCATCCAATCACTTTTTTACATTTCTACAGAACACACACTGTGAACTGTTTAATGGACTATTATTTAGAAGAGTGGCAAAGAGCACCACAAAAAAAAAAAAAAAAAAGACGTAGTGAAAATGGAAACTAGCAGTGTCAATGAAAAATATGTTGTGAAATAATGGGAGAAAAAAGATGTTTCTTAAAGATGCGCTCTCCTGGCATTTTACTGTAGAGATGAACGGTGCCCCAATTACTGCCAACAATGGAGTCAGAGATACAGAGAGAGATTCATTGCCTACCACATCCTTAACTGTCTACCAGTGAATTCGCTTATCTGCTCCTTTTTCTAGAGAACCTGCACAGAAGGGGGAGGAATAAACAAAGAACCGGGGAGTAAATGTGTCACAAATTACCACAAACACACTGGGTCTCAATGCACTTTTCATTTCTCTCCTCATTAACTGTGTCTCACTCAAAATGAGCGACTGGGTCCAAACGTAATCAAGTCCCACAGATAACAATTGACTTGACTGCTGGGGCCAGTCACCACCTCCCAGCCAGTGGAAAATAAATTCAGAAATAAAATGAGTTAAAATAAAATCCACTCTGCTCTCTTTTCTGCGCTCAGATAATTTGAAGACCATCAAGGCGCGCAGAAACAATCCATCTGCCTCTGAAAAAGAAGGTCTTTCTGCCACCGCCAATAAGCAACGCCTTTAGTGTTATCAAGAGCAAGTATAATTACACAGTGAAAAGGCCATCAAAGTGTCTTGAGCACTGGTGTTTTTTTCCTGATGTCTTTATCCACAGTGCTACCTGAACAATAATAAAAGAAAAGGAAAGTCGTGCTAGGGAGAGACAGAGAGAAGGATGGAAAGGCAAAAAAAAAAAAAAAAAAAAAGACTTCTCAGATGGGTGTAATTGACCTGTAATTTTGAGAGCATATTATAATTTGCAACCCCTTTTTTATTGTTGTTTTATTGTTGTTAGAATAGTTTTGAAGAAATTTTGAATGTGTGTGTGTGTGTGCACGCTTTTGTGGGTTTTATTTTATCATAGAAGCGATTTCTCAGCAAAGCTGTTGAAGGGGTCCCTGTTGAAGAGGTCTTTATGCTAACCAGGATAGTTTTGTTAGTTGTTGTGTTACTAGCTCAGTCATGTCTGACCTTTGGCAATCCCATGGACCATAGCCCTCCAGGCTCCTCTGTCTGTGGAATTCTCCAGGCAAGAATACTGAAGTGGGTGGCCATTTCCTTCTCCAGGGGATCTTCTCAACCCAGGGATTGAACCCAGGGCTCCATCATCTCTTGTATTAGTAGGTGGATTGTTTACCACTGAGACAACTGGGAAGCCTAGCAACCGAGATAGTTTATTTCCCTCTAAACCAGGACAGAAAGCAACAGTTAGAACTGGACGTGGAACAACAGACTGGTTCCAAATAGGAAAAGGAGTACATCAAGGCTGTATATTGTCACCCTGCTTATTTAACTTATATGCAGAGTACATCATGAGAAGCGCTGGCTGGAAGAAACACAAGCTGGAATCAAGATTGCCGGGAGAAATATCAATAACCTCAGATATGCAGATGATACCACCCTTATGGAAGAAAGTGAAGAGGAACTAGAAAGCCTCTTGATGAAAGTGAAAGAGGAGAGTGAAAAAGTTGGCTTAAAGCTCAACATTCAGAAAACTAAGATCATGGCATCTGGTCCCATAACTTTATGTTGAATAGATGGGGAAACAGTGGAAACAGTGTCAGACTTTATTTAGGGGGGGGCTCCAAAATCACTGCAGATGTTGATTGCAGCCATGAAATTAAAAGATGCTTACTCCTTGGAAGAAAAGTTATGACCAACCTAGATAGCATATACAAAAGCAGAGACATTACTTTGCCAACAAAGGTCCGTCTAGTTGAGGCTATGGTTTTTCCATATGGATGTTAGAGTTGGACTGTGAAGAAAGTTGAGTGCTGAAGAATTTATGCTTTTGAAGTGTTGGAGAAGACTCTAGAGAGACTGCAAGGAGATCCAACCAGTCCACCCTAAAGGAGACTAGTCCTAGGTGTTCACTGGAAGGATTGATGCTGAGACTGAAACTCCAATAATTTGGCCACCTCATGCAAAGAGTTGGCTCGCTGGAAAAGACCCTGATGCTGGGAGGGATTGGGGGCAGGAGGAGAAGGGGACGACAAAGTATGAGATGGCTGGATGGCATCACTGACTCGATGGACATGAGTTTGGGTAAACTCCAGGAGTTGGTGATGGACTGGGAGGCCTGGCGTGCTGCAGTTCATGGGGTTGCAATGAGTCGGACACAACTGAGCAACTAAACTGAACTGAACTGAACTGCAATCAGGATGAAGTGCTCATGAGGGATCCAATCACTTTGGGAAGTTGCGGGCTTCGCTTCTTTCTTGGTGTTGTTGTTGGGGCACAGTCACTTTTCACTGTTGTGTTGTTTTTGCTCTACAACGAAATGAATCAGCTGTATGTATACATACATTCCCTCCCGCTCTTACCTCCTGCTCCATTGCCCAGTCAACCCCTATAGGTCATCACAGAACACGGAGCTGAGCTTCCTGTGCTAAACAGCAGCTTCCCACTAGCTGTCTATTTTACATATGGTGGTGTATGTAGGTCAATTCTAACCTCCTAATTCATCCCATCCTTCTTTCCCCCTCCCTGTCTTCATATCTGTTCTCTACATCTTTGTCTCCATTCCTGCCCTGCAAATAGGTTCATCTATACCATTTTTCTACATTCTACACATATGCATTAATATCTGTATTTTATTTTCTCTTTCTGACTTATTTCACTCTGTATGACAGACTCTAGGTCCAGCCACATCTCTACAAATGACCTGATTTTATTCCTTTTTATGGCTGAGTATTATTCCATTGTATATATGTACCACATCTTCATCCATTCCTCTGTTCATGGACCTTTAGGTTGCTTCCATATCCTGGCTATTCTAAATAGTGCTTCAATGAACACTGGGGTTAGAACTGGGTTATGAAAGCATTCTTTCTCCTCCTTGGGCAATGGGGATGTAAGCGAGCCCCCAAATATTTCAGATTAAGGATAAAGTGAACTATATTTACATGAGAGTGGCAACAATGACTCTGATTTTCATTTTATTCCACCTGCACCTAGATAAAGGTCTCCTCCAGAAACAAAATACAAAGAAACTACAATGGACTAAAAACAATGGCATGTACACACAGTTGGGGCAAACTGTGAACAAAACCCAATGAGAACAAAAACCTAACTACCACTTCAGAGGTGTCAGGAGAAAAACCAAGCTCCACACACACCACCAAGCAGGTGGGAAGACCACCCAAGCCACCCTCAGGCCCAGCCCTTGGACCCATTCTTACCCTCATTCTATTTAAGGGACCCTGTCTCCTTGGGGAGCAAGCAAGGGTATCCATTACTTGTTTTCCCTCCTGATGTAGCACAAGTCCCAGTAAAACCTTGCTAGAGTTTCTCACCTGGTTTCTTATCCATGTCTGTGGATTAAGAAGTCCCAGAACCCTGGTCAGCAACATAAGGTGATGAAAGCAAAGCTGAAGTAGCCTGGGGACCATATTAGATTTATTGTGGGGACTGAAACATACACATTACTAAAAAGAAAAAGAAAAAAACCCTCTATGAAGAATTAGATTCATCCTGGCTATTGTAGGTCTCAGGTGTCTAAATCTGATATGATCTATGATGTGGGATATTGACTATCATCATATTTTCACACACTTTGGCATTACAATTCCCTTTTTACTAATCTAGGATAAAGGTGACTTATGGAATCAAGATACTGCCTAAGACAACTTATTATGGGCTCATGGCACTCTGGTAGGAATCTTAAAAGAGTAGTACAATTCCTGTTTGGGGAACATAAAGTTTGAATCAGTATCTAAATATCTAAATAGATATTAAATTAAAAATTTACACAAATTCAGTTTATGCAAATTCAGACCAATTTCTTTCCTGTAAAAATTCTTAGGGGGCTTACATTTCTCCTGTGCTAAGTAATAAGTAAATCCAAGAGAAGGTAGAATTTCCCTTCTATTTTGGTGTTATTCAGTTACTAAGTCTTGTCTGACGCTTTTCGACCCCATGGACTGCAGCATGCAAAGCTTCCCTGGCTTTCATTATTGCCTGGAGTTTGCTCATGTCCACTGTTTTGATGATGCAATCTAACCATCTCATGGAGAAGGCAATGGCACTCCATTCCAGTACTCTTGCCTGGAAAAATCCCATGGATGGAGGAGCCTGGTAGGCTGCAGTCCATGGGGTCACACAGAGTCAGAGACAACTGAAACTACTTAGCAGCTTAGCAACCATCTCATCCACTGTTGCCCCTTCTCTTTTTGCCCTCAATTTTTCCCAGCATCAGAGACTTTTCTAATGAGTCAGCTTTTTGTATCAGGTATCCAAAGTTTTGAAGCTTCAGCCTCAGTCCTTCCAATGAATATTCAATGTTGATTTCCTTTAGGGTTGACTAGTTTGATCTTGCCCAAGGGATCCTTAAGAGTCTTGTCCAACCCAACAATTCTATTTATTTCATCACAAAAAAAATTATTCAAGAGACATCTTATCAAATGAGATTCCCCTGAGGACTCTAAGAAACATCAATCTAAATACTAAAAATGTTAATAACTACACCATGAGATATAACTTTATTATATTTCAAAGAAGGTGAGTTTTAGTTTTTATTTATAATCTCAATTTTTAAATAAAGAAGTCTTGTTTAACTCAGTAACTGAAGAAAGATAAAAGGGCAAACCTTACAAATGTCATTAAAAGTGCAACAGGATGGATTTTAAAAAAATAAAAATTGCATAACACTAATCATCTCAAAACTTAAGAACATTTTTCATAGTGACCATTGTTGACACTATATCAGATGTGCTTTAAAACAAAACAGAATAAACCTATTGCTATTCTCTCTTAAAAAAAAAAAAGACTAAGAAATATAGGTGTGAAAAAGGGGTAAAATTTTCTGCTTTATTGCTAATCACAGGATTCTGAAACATGAAGTATTCCATACTCAAATTACTGCTTCATCTTACTGGGTCTGATAATTGCTTAGCTGATGTCAAGCAGATGAGTTGGGTTGTTTTCCTGTTTATCTCACTATATACTCCATCTTGGGGCTTCAAGAGATTCAAGCAATAGTGTGTGTGCTGTCACTTCAGTTGTTTTCAACTCTTTGCAACCCCATGGACTGTAGCCTGCCAGGCTGCTCTGTCCACAGGATTCTCCAGGGAAGAATAATGGACTGGGTTGCCAGGCCCTCCTCCAGGGGATCTTCCCAACCCAGGGATCAAACCTGAGTCTCTTATGTCTCCTGCATCGGCAGGTGGGTTCTTTACCCACTAGCGCAACCTGGAAAGCCCCAAGCAACGCAGACCAGCAAAAAACAAGCTAAGAGGCTGGATTTAGGAAGTTGGCAGCAGTTGCTTGAACAAGACCCTTAGCAGAGCTTGTGAGAATGAAAAGATATCTCTAAAGTCAATAAAAGCTAATTGAATTTACTCAGAATTGTTGTCACTTATAAATAATTTTCAATTAACGAATACCCTTAAATGCTGACCATATTAAACAATAATAAGGACCCCATTGATGGATTTATGTCAGTTGATAATTGGCTAATTCTTATTTCATTTTGATTATCTGACAGCTCAATGTGGGCATGTGAAAAAAATTATATATGTGTGTGTGTACGTGTGTGTGTGTGTGATGTTTTTTTCATCTTCTTTTCCATTATGGCTTATTATAAGATATTGAGTAGAGTTCCCTATTCTATACAGTAGAATCTTGTTTTGTGTGTGTGTGTGTGTAGTTATTTATTTATTTTAACCTATGATAGTTGAATTTTATTGTTATAAGCTAATAAAATTGAGTTTGAAGTGTGTCACGATAATATTAGGGAATGTCAAATTAGCATGGTATTTCTGGAGTGGCATTTGAGATATTTTATTTGATTTTTTATTTTTTTGCCATGGAAAACTGATTTTTTTTTTTTTTAGAGCTTCCATTTTACTTTATTTTACTTTACAGTACTCTATTGGTTTTGGCACACATTGACATGAATCTGCCATGGGTGTACACGAACTCCCAAACATGAACCCTCCCCTCCCACCTCCCACCCCACATCATCCCTCTGGATCATTCCCATACACCAGCCCCAAGCATCCTGCATCTTGCATTGAACATAGACTGGTGATTCATTTCTTACATGATAATATACATATTTCAATGCTATTCTCTGAGATCATCCCACCCTCTCCCTCTCCTTCTCCCTCTCCCTCAGAGTCCAAAAGTGAACTCTACAAATCTGTGTCT
>SJYX01024685.1:23206-50890 GCA_006410675.1 Oreotragus oreotragus
AGTGTTTTGCCTATGTTCTCCTCTAGGAGTTTTATAGTTTCTGGTCTTACATTTAGATCTTTAATCCATTTTGAGTTTATTTTTGTGTGTGGTGTTAGGAAGTGATCTAGTTTCATTCTTTTACAAGTGGTTGACCAGTTTTCCCAGCACCACTTGTTAAAGAGATTGTCTTTACTCCATTGTATATTCTTGCCTCCTTTGTCAAAGATAAGGTGTCCGTATGTGTGTGGATTTATCTCTGGGCTTTCTATTTTGTTCCATTGATCTATATTTCTGTCTTTGTGCCAGTACCATACTGTCTTGATGACTGTGACTTTGTAGTAGAGCCTGAAGTCAGGTAAGTTGTTTCCTCCAGTTCCATTCTTCTTTCTCAAGATTGCTTTGGCTATTTGAGGTTTTTTGTGTTTCCATACAAATCTTGAAATTATTTGTTCTAGTTCTGTGAAAAATACTGCTGGTAGCTTGATAGGGATTGCAATGAATCTGTAGATTGCTTTGGGTAATATATTCATTTTAATTTTAAAAATTTTAAAATAATTTTATTGGTATATAGTTGATTCTGTTTGTAATTGGGTGCTGGAGTTGTAAAAACTGATTGCAGCTAATCTGACTACATTTTTATTTGAATAATACATAGCATTTTTGAACAACTCTAAAATTTAGGGACACACGGTTGTAAATCCAGACAGCTAAGCCATGCTGGTTTTCATTAGACTTCCATTTAATTTTCTAATTAATCTCAGAAAACATTAATTAATTTTGTCTTTTCCACAGTTGGCCTGGCACCCTTGGGCCTGAAACACCACAAATACTGCTGGCCTCGAGCAGGAGAAGTAGTAATCAACATTTCTAATTCGTGTGAGCCATCCAGTGGCTTCTCCCTCACCTCTTTCTCCCATAGGTACTTTAATAATCATTTAACCCTTTAGTTTTAGACTTTCTATGAACATATAAATGAAAGGAAGAGCAGATACCTTGGGTCAAAGGGAAATAACTGGACAGATAGCATGCAAAGAGAACTCTGTTGAGACAGAGTTGAAGTCTCTGCTGGAGAAATACTCATCCCATTCCAGAAGTAACGTACATGCACATGTGCACATTCAGTTGCTTCAGTCATGTCTGACTCTTTGTGACCCTATGGACTGTAGCCCAGCAGGCTCCTCTGTCTATGATATTCTCTAGGCAAGAATACTGGAGTAAGTTGCCATTTCCTTCTCCAGGGGATCTTTCCCATGCAGGGATTGAACCCACATCTCTTGCACTGCAGGCAGATTCTTTATGGCTGGGCCACCAGGGAAGTCCAGAAGTAATAGAAGCTAATGCCATTTTGAGGCTGGTATTACCTTGTCATCTGCCCAGGATTGCCTGCCTGACCATTTTAAAAATTTTACCGAATCACAGTTGATTTAAAATGTGTATTAATTTCTACTATACAGTAAAGTTACTCAGTTATACACACACACACACACACACACACACACACACACACACACATTATTTTTCATATCTTTTCCATTATGGTTTATTCACAAGATACCAAGTATAGTTTTCTGTGTTATACAGTTTGACCTTGTTGTTTATCCATTCTGTATATAATGATTTGTATTTGCTAATCTACCTTCCACCTATGCCTCCCCCTACCTTTGGCAAATACAAGTCTGTTCTCTCTGTCTGTGAGTCTGGTTTGTAGATAAGTTCTTTTGTATTCCTTTGCATTATATTTTAGATTCTGCATGTAAGTGATGCTGTGCTGTGCTCAGTTGCTTCATTCATGTCCAACCCTATAGACTATCCCACCAGGCTCCTTTGTCCATGGGATTCTCCAGGCAAGAATACTGGAGTGGGTTGCCATGCCCTCCTCCAGGGGANCTTTGCATTATATTTTAGATTCTGCATGTAAGTGATGCTGTGCTGTGCTCAGTTGCTTCATTCATGTCTAACCCTATAGACTATCCCACCAGGCTCCTTTGTCCATGGGATTCTCCAGGCAAGAATACTGGAGTGGGTTGCCATGCCCTCCTCCAGGGGATCTTCCCAAACCAGGGATCAAACCTGTGTCTCCTGCATCTCCTGCACTGCAGGCAGATTCTTTACCGCTGAGACACTAGGGAAGACCATGTAAGCGATTATCAGTGATTTCTCTGTCTGACTTAATATGGTCATCTCTAGATCTTTCCATGTTTACTAGCTTCCAGTACATGGAATATTTTACTGGAGACCAAGAAGTTTTAGGAATCTATCCTCTCCTTTTTAAGGAAAACTGGACATAAAACAGGAATATTAGGAAAAAAATGTGTATCTCTTTGGCTGAGAGGTTTCAGGGCTCAGCTGAATTAGTGAAAAACAATGACTTTTTAGTCTTGATGGCTTCCCCACCTCTGAACCTCTGGGGTTGTACCTAAAAATAAAAACGCATTTTGCAGGGGGCTTCCCTGGTATTCTAGTGGTTAAGAATCCACCTGTCATTGCAGGGGACATGGGTTTGATCCCTGCTTCAGGAAGACTCCACAAGGCACAGAGCAACTAAACCTGTGCACCACGACTACTGAAGTCCATGTGCTGGAGCCCCGGTTCTGCAACAAGAGAAGCCACAGCAATGAGAAGCCCGCGCCCCACAAGGAAAAGTAGCTCCTGCTCACCACAACTAGAGAAAGCTTGCACACAGCAATGAAGATCCAGCCCAGCAAAAAAAAAAAATAACAAATCTTTATTTGAAAAATGAACAGTTTCTTAGCTATGTTGATGTTACCTTCAAAATGGAATGAAAGAGTTATATATTCATCTACTAACCATTCAGCACGAAATGTGGCATTCAAGTGCTTTTTGTATCTCATTCAGCAAAAGCAGTGAGAACGTTTGGAGTGAGCAGGAAGTTACTTCCTGTGGGTGGAATGGTGAAGGGAGAAATTACGTAGAGGAACAGGTAAGGTCCTCCATGTGCAAAGAACATCCCGACAAGTTCTGAACAAATTTACTCAGTTTATAAGGCCATGTGCTTGTATAGAATCATTGTGATCACACGGGTTAGCCACACCTGATTTTCCTACTTGGCTCAGTTTGTACAGAAGACAGCCCCGTGTAATCCACTTTGCTTAATAGTTTCCCCGGAGAGAGAAAGAGAGCCAGAAAAACTCTTTCTACTAGATACTGACTGTGCTGAGAAACGCCCCAGGCATTGAGCCATAAAGAAGTTCCAGAGGACTTTGTAAGATGCTTGGCAAGAAAAGCAGGTCTGAGATGAGGGCCAATTCCAGTTCAGAACATGAGAGGGAGTATCCTCTTGGCCGGCTTTCTCTCCCCTCCTCTACATCCTCTGTCATGTCTACTTGGTTAATCCACAAAGAGGGCACTTCACCTATCAGATGGTTTTAAGGATCTGACACTACTGAAATGATGTCAGTAGAGATTTATTTGAAATTATAATACTATTCAGAACATATAGAATATGTCAAATACTATCTTGTCCAAAATGTATAAAATGGACTTAGAATCTTTTTTTTTTTTTTTCCTGCAGAAGCTTAGCTCTTTCATGAAGTCATGAATATTTAGTTTTCAAGTGGGAAATTCACACCATTACATGGAAAATAGATTCCTCTTAGGAGATCCTGGCTTAAGTATTCAAAGGGCTTTCAGGCTTTGGAGGTGAAAAAGATACAGTTTTTCTTGCCACTGACATAGTGTACAGTCACCCGGTTATCTTTTCCTTTCAGTCCTACACAGTAAGAGGCATTTCACTGTCAAGCAGTGAAACTCTATCAGGGAAGCCTTCACAAAAAAACTGGTAGAAACACAGTCTGACAACATCCGCCAATGACATCTTCTCAGTGATCCTGTCTCCCTCCCTATTTTTTTTTTTTTCTTCTTAAGGAGTAGAAGGCAATGGCAACCCACTCCAGTACTCTTGCCTGGAAAATCCTATGGACGGAGGAGCCTGGTAGGCTGCAGTCCATGGGGTCGCAAAGAGTCAGACATGATTGAGCAACTTCACTTTTACTTTTCACTTCCATGCATTGGAGAAGGAAATGGCAACCCCCTCTAGTGTTCTTGCCTGGAGAATCCCAGGGACAGCAGAGCCTGGTGGGCTGCCATCTATGGGGTCACACAGAGTCAGACACGACTGACGTGACTTAACAGCAGAGTAAAATTACTTTGTGCAATCAAAAGTGACCTCATCCTTATATTTATTTGATGTGATTAATGCAAGAATCATGGCTAGAGGCATTGAAGTCTACTTCTGACCACTAGGATGGTAGATAGGGAATTTTGATTTGTTTCTTGTCTTCACAATTCATATCGTGTGTGAAATAAATTTAAGCAAATCACCTGATCTCTTCGTGTCTGAGCTTCTTCAGGAATAACATGAGGGAAGCATTATTCATTCTACTTTCACCTTTAGAAAACTGGTAGGAAATGTACATAGTACATGGGTGTGAGGTGTGTGAGTGTACGTATGTGTATAAATGAGTGTGTGGTTATGTGCTGTTGTGGGGAGCAAGGAAATAGGACACCTAAATCATATGTCAAGATGCAATGATGATTATTGTTTTATTGTATTATTGGGTAGGTTTTAAAAAATGAGGGGCTTCTCAGGTGGTGCAGTGGTAAATAATCTGCCTGCCAATATAGGAGATGTTAGAGATGTGGCTGCAATCCCTGGGTTGGGAAGATCCCTTGAAGAGGAAATGGCAACTCACTCCAGTATTCTTCCCTGGAAAATTCCAAAGGCAGAGGAGGCTTGCAGGCTATAGTCCATAAGGTTGCAAAGAGTCAGACATGACTGAGCAACTGAGCATGCATGCATGCATAAAAAGGAAATGCCATTTGACATAGACAATACATTTTCTCAAATTAGACAAAGTTAGAGAGCTTAGGAAATTCCGTGGACAGAGGAGCCTGGCAGGCTACAGTACATGGGGTCGCAAAGAATCAGACAGGACTTGGGCACACATAAAGAGGCTTTGCTTACCTTAGAATGTTCATGTTTGAAAGGATTTTCTTTCTTTTTGTCTGTACCTCGAAGCACACGGAACTTCCCTGACCAGGAATCGAACCCCTGCCTTCTTCAGTGGAAGCGTGGAGTCTTAACCACTGGACCAACCACCAGGGTTGGAAGCTCCAATGCTTGGAAGTTTTGAAGTCATTGATTAAAAAAAAAAAATTATTCATTGAGTCTACATTTTGTCAATACTTAAAGCCCTTAACATTTTATAAAATTTATACATATATATTTTTATTTTTATTGTAGAATCAATTACACTTTTAGAATTGTAAGCAAAATATCTTACTTTAAGGTGTTTGATTGCCATTGTTGTAAATGTGAGGAAACAGAGGTCTCTTGAGCGTCTGAGATTTGACCTGAGAACCAGCAGCAGAGCTGCAACAGGGAAGCCATGTCGCCTTTGACAATGTTTTGAGAAAACTTCTTTCCTGTTGTTTTCTCTATTCAGGAGTTTTCCACGTTATCCTCATTAGTTATGATCAACAGCTAGGAAACACGTCTAATCATTCCCCTGCTTTCCATTCTCCAGACTAAGCTTCCCTGCTTCCTTAGCCTGAAAGTGTGTAGATGTCTAATTTTTCATTTTTTTTCCCCTCTAAGATTCCTCTGTCGAATCCAGAGCTTCCTGAAATGGGTTACTGAGTGCCATACTGTGCTCAGTCACTTCAGTCGTGTCCAGCTCTTTTTGACCTATGGACTACAGCTCGCCAAGCTCCTGTGTCCATGGGATTTTCCAGGCAAGAACACTGGAGTGGGTTTCCGTGTCCTCCTCCAGGGGATCTTCCCAACCCAGGAATTGAACCCACATCTCTGGTGTCTCCTGCATTGCAGGCAGGTTCTTTACCCACTGAGCCAACTGGGAAGCCCATTAGCACACTAAGCCCCTCCACCCCCCACCCCCCACCCTGTCTCTTATACACATCTAGATGTGTATAAGAGACAGAGATTAGGCAGTTAATGAATGTGAACTCTGAAAGCAGATTAAGGCACTCTGGCAGATAAACCCCTCAGCAGGAAGATTGTGCTTATTAAGAAGCCCATAATTTACTTGGCTCCCTTTTCTCCAGGTTGGTTCTGTAGCAAAGCTGGCTGCCCCTCCTCATGAGCTCTTGGGACAAGCTAGAGGATGGTGTGGAAGGCAGGCACAGGGAGAGTACTTGCTGGTTGGTAGGCACAAGTTTCTCCTGGAAAGAGTTCCTTCTGCAAGCTGGTGTAGTCAGGGCTAATTCATCCATTGGCACAGTAGATGAAGTGCCTAGAGTCCAAAAAAATGTTTCAATTTCTTCTAAAATCAGAAGAAAAACATGAATATAATTCAGCCTGGATTATATTTGTCTTTATGACAACACAGTCATAAAATACAATTTAAAATATATGTGTCTTTATGGTGGAAGGAACTCATGAAGATTGAAGTGCCATTAAAAGTTGTAACGTGGTCCTGGGTATGGTGGAAATCTTTGTTTTTATCTGTCCACCCTTTACTGCCTCTTCTGGTTATGGAAACTCAGTTTTACTTTGGGGAAACACCCTTCCTATACCCTCAGTCCTGTGAGATTTAGATGGGTTGTTTTGTTTTTTGTCAATTCCGGCTTCAGAAATGGCCACATGACTGAGGCCCAGTCAGTCAGAGGTCCATATCTCTTGTCCTCTCTGATTGGTTCAGGATGAGTCAGCGACGCAAGTGGTGCCAATTAGAGCCTACCAAAATCAATTCTGAAACTTTTCATGAAATTGTGGGAAGTGAGAAATAGAATGTAAGTAGGCGATGCATGCCACCATCTTTACCACTAGATGGGAAGCATTTGAGAAATAGGCTCTATGCAGAATAGTTTGAGTTTCTATCAGTAAGAGTTTGGAGACTTTAACTTCAGAGCTGAGTCACCTCCCTATGCCGAGCTATCTCTGGAGAGCATCTGATTGGTTCGTCCTCAGTCAAGTGCCCACCTCTCATCCAATTAGCTGTAGCTAAGGGGTGAGTGACAGGGTAAAGATATACAAGGATGATTGTCAAGACTCAGTACTGGGACTTCCCTGGTGGTCCACTGGTTAAGAATCCACCTACCAATGTAGACGATTCAGGCTGGATCCCTGGTCGGAGAACTAGGACCCTACATGTCCAGGGCAACTAAGCAGTAACTAAGACTTGATGCAGCCAAATACATAATTTTTTTTTTAGTTAAAAAAAAAAAGAGTGCATGGGAGTCTTGGGCTGGGCAGAATATGTCACATCTAGATTATTTGCTAGGTCTTTTTACAGTTTGGGAAGCTGTGGAATGTTAGGTGACAAGGCTTGGCTTCTGATTTTGAGTGAGAGATGCCAAGAAGCTTTGATCTAATTCAGAATTTCTCAAACTGTGTTCTGGGATACTAGTGTCGGTGGGGATATTTGAATAGATTTTGTGGTCAAGCATATTTGGGAAATGGAAGCCTAAATAGCATCACACAGATTTCTTTCCTGCAGAACTTCTTGGATTTTTAATATGTTCAAGTGCATTATGAATCTCTGGGAGAGGAAGTAATAGAAGGCCTAGTATTTCTCAAACTTGTATGACCACCAAACTAGGGATTTTAAGGAATTCCCTGCTTTGGAAGAAACCACTATTAATACATCTACATCAAGGAATACAGTTTAAGAAATGCTGGTCAAGCTAATTTACCTTGAAAGCATTAAATGCTATCANGGTGGCTAAAAGACAAGGAAGGGAAAAGCCTGTGAAAATAAAACAAAAGAAGGTCCGAGGACCGGAGTGAGGACCTCAGGTAAAACAAACAACACTCCTGGCTGGCCCAATTTACATAGGACAGGCCCAGGGAGAGAGAAACATATAAATACAGGAGCCAGAGCCAGCTCTCTCTCCCTCCCGCGCTGGGGCGCTCTTCTCCTTGTGTCTTTGGATCGACGTGCCCTCACGCCTCGAAGATGGATTTTCCTGCTATCTTCTAAATAAAATAGAGCTGTAACACTGATTTGTCTAAGAGCTATAACACGGTCCATTCGAGACCTGAGAGCTATAACACGGTCTATCCAAGACCTGAGAGCTGTGACATGCTGAGGGGGCTTTAATGTCCGTCACTCCAAATCTTTGTTGCGGTGAGACAAAAAACCGAGGAACATACACTCGCGTGACACTCCCATCAAGCATAGGATATGAAGTGAGTGAAGAACAGAACCAGGAGAAATCATGTCCTAGAGCACGACTGGTAGGCATGGTGAGTGGGCTGTGCCATAGTGTCCTGTGAACTAGCAGGAAGCCAAGAGATGCACTCCATAGCATGTTTCTACCTAGAAATGGGAAGAATGGGGTTTGGCAGGAAAACAGTCTATCCCTAAGTAAAAATGCAGCATGGTTCATAGATTCTGAATGCACATTTATAGCATAAAAGAACTTCTATTTTGTTTTCATAAAGCAAAAATCTCAAGTCTTTGTGATTGAGTTTCTCATTAACTGGCACTTTATTTGCTTAAAACTTAAACACTGTCAGTTTGAGAAGAAATCCACTGTGATATATAGATCTCCACATTTAACTTCTAAGGTTTCTTCTTTCGATCCTTGGTAAAATTTTTCTCTAAGAAATAGAATATATATATATAATATATATATTTAAAATATGAACCATTAGAATGAACTAGAAAATAAAGAGAGATATAAGTTTTGGTGGACCTTGCCTTTTTAAAAAATTCTTTAAAGACTGTAGCAGAATAAAGGGGTTATCAAGAGCTGCTATTTTTAACGTGAGAAATAAAATGTTGTATTTAGATGTAAATTCCACCTGAAATAAGAGAAGTCACCGAGATAGGGTAAGAATGAGAATCATCCTGAGAGTCCAGAGGGTGGCAGGGGTTTTCTGCCACAAATAACTGAATGATCAGAAGATCAGCGCTATGTCCAACAGCCCTGCTTCCTCTGAGAAGAGAATTCAATCCTCACCCAGTGATCAGAGACCAGGGACAGAGGGAATTTGCCCAGGTGTTCTGTTGAAGCTAAGTGCATTCAAAGTAGTCCCTCCTCTTGCTCAAGGAAAAGCATGAAAGTGGGCATAACGCAAAGAAAGTTCTCCCTTTGTTCAAGGAAGTTCAGAGTGAAAGTGTTAGCCATTCAGTCATGTCCAATTCTTCGTGACCCTATGGACTGTAGCTCGCCAGGCTCCTCAGTCCATGGATTCTCTAGGCAAGAACACTGTAGTGGGTTGCCATTCCTTTCTCCAGTTGATCTTCCCCACCTAGGGATTGAACCCGCCTCTCCTGCATTGCAGGCAGATTCTTTGCCACCTGAGCCAAGGAAGTATAAGGATTAATGTAAAATGAGAATGAGAAAATGAACAATTTAAGTGATTGCTAATATTCAGGTAGAAGGAGTAAAGATAAGGCTCCGTGAGGAAACAGGAAATCTTAAGAGGCAAAAAGGATGCAATTAAACAGAGGAGACATGTTAAGTAAACATAATATAAATGTCCATTATCTATTCTATGCAAACTTTTAGTAATGTAAGATAAGAGGTTACCATTAGTAAGTAATATATTAGTGATATTGCTCATTAACATTTTCATTATTATAATTTATGTTTACTGTACTCTGTTCTTACTGATAAGTCACATCAAACCAGGTTATTCTGTGGTGGCAAGCAACCTGCACTTCTTCCTGCCTTAAAACAAAGACATTTCATTTCTTGCTCACAGTATGCTTGCTCACAGGTCTCCTAGCTCTGGGACTCTGGGTGATGAAATGGCTACCATCTCAACTGGCAGAGTCCAGAAATATGTTTCAGCTGCACTTCAGTGCTCTAGCCCCCAAAGGCCTGGCAATGTCCCTTCCACTCACCACTCACTTGTCATATGGCCCTACCCAACTCTACCGGAATGAAAAGAGCATAAAGCCCTTACCCTCTCCTCTCCTGAAGGGAGCCAACGTAATAGTTCCATCTGGTTTAGTGCTTGGAGCCCAACACCCACCCTTTTCCATGGAAGGAAGAGACTACCTTCTCGGTTTTCCTCCCTGGCCATCTCTGAAAAGGGCATTTGAGAAGCTACTCTCCTTGGAGCTAAACTGGTCTCTCAGAGGGGTTTCTACCCAAAGGATGGTGGGAGATAGTGGACCATTTTAAGTTTTGACTAAATTACAGATTTTTAAAGTCAGGCTCTGATTTATTTGGACTTAAATTTCCTTACAATACAATAGATTTCTTATGTGATACTTTGATTCCAATGACTCCATAGCTATGCCCATAGTTCTCTGCTGCTGCTGCTAAGTTGCTTCAGTTATGTCCGACTCTGTGTGACCCCATAGACAGCAGCCCACCAGGCTTCCCCGTCCCTGGGATTCTCCAGGCAAGAACACTGGAGTGGGTTGCCATTTCCTTCTGCAATGCATGAAATAAAAAATGAAAGTGAAGTTGCTCAGTCGTGTCCGACTCCTAGAGACCCCATGGACTGCAGCTTACCAGGCTCCTCCGCCCATGGTATTTTCCAGGCAAGAGTACTGGAGTGGGGTGCCATTGCCTTCTCTGAGTTCTTCTCTAGACCCATTTAATTATCTATTGTTCTCTTTCCTTTATATGATGCTGTCATTCTCTACCTAATTGTTAGAGCCATGAATGTATCTTTCAGAATCACGTTTTAATAGCTTTTTCCCCATTGAAATATTTCGTCCAATTGATCAGATTTGCTGGGTATCAAAGAATAACAGTGTCTACACTTTGAAATACCTTAAAACATTAGGTATTTTAACCAAAGAATTAGAAGTCATGCCCTTGGTTTTATTCTTGCTGCAAGTCTAAGAGACCCTCCTGCTCAAGACCTCCTCAGTTTTATTTTTTATTCCTTGGGCACAGAGAGCAACTTCTCCTTTAACTCTTGACAAACCCTGCTTCCCTGCTATCCATTTATTCTCTTTCACTCTTGGTTTCAAATTGACCAGCTCTTTTGTGAATTCATCTCTTTCTTGTGATAGTCCATTAAATACAGCTAATAGTAAGGAACGTGTGCTGCCAGTATCTCATACTGGAACTAGAATCCATGATCACATATCTTTTTCCAAGACAGTAGATGAACCAGTTTCACCAACTATTTTCCATAAGTAACATGTATCTCCCTCTTCCAGCCTCTGCCAGTTCCCTTTGCCAAATAGTACCAATAATTACCACACTTCATCTGTGGAAGATATGGTACTTAACATTTCCCTTGCCTGCATACGTGCTCCATCCCTTCAGTCTTGTCCGACTCTTTGAACCCTACAGACTGTGTCCCACCAGGCTCCTCTGTCCATGGGATTCTCCAAGCAAGAATATTAGAGCATGTTGCCATTTCCTCCTCCAGGGGATCTTTCTGACCCAGGGATAAAATCCGTGTCTCCTGTGTCTCCTGCATTTCAGGCAGATTCTTTACCCACTGAGCCACCCAGGAAGCCAAACATTTCCCTTAGGTTATTCTATGTAATGGGTTTCCTTGGTGACAAATTGGTAAGGAATTCACCTGTCAATGCAGCATACTAGGGCTCCATCTTTGGGTTAGGAAGATCCCCTGGAGAAGGAAATGGTAACCAACTCCAGTATTCTTGTCAGGGGAAACTCCATGGACAGAGGAGCCTGGTGGGCTACAATCCATGGGGTCGCAAAAAAGTCAGACAGTACTTAAAGTTAGCAATTAAACAACAACAATTCTATTTAATATTTACTAGCTTCTTTATATAACTATTGCTTAACCATTAAGGAAATCAGCCCTTAGTTTAAGTCAGTCATCTAAAGTTACATACTAGTAAGATCACTCACACTCAGGGGTGCATAACACGCTTTCATTTGAATAAACCATGATTTTCCTTTTCTCTGTGGACGGTCATTTGAATTTTTCTAACTTTCTTTGTAGACAATAGAGTTTTTCTAAGATATACAATGAAAAGCAAAATCGCTGGGTCATACAGCATCTATTCTACATGGCGAAGTATTATGTAACTGTTGGAATGAGGAATATGTCTATATAGGAACATGTCTGTATTTTTCACCTTTATATCCACAAATGAAAAATGCAAGATGGGGAAAAGTATGTAGTATGCTACTATTCTGTTAAGAATAGTAAGAAATATGTCAGAGGCAAGAGTAGGTAACTGACCAAATATGCTCCCTGCAGTGGGAGATCAGAGAGGAGAATTTTCACGGCCACTAAAGCGGTCTCTGTGCTTAACAGCACTCCTTGTACGTGGAGATACAAGGTCTCACTTCTCAATCACGATGACGCCAGAGACCAGCTTTCAAACTGTGAACTATCACGCCCCAGACAAGGCTTCATAATGTATTGTGTGATGTGGAAAGGAGAAGAGGGTGTTTGGAAAAAGATTATAAGACAGGCCCCTTCATTACGCAGAAAGCTGGGGAACACTTTCTCTGTTCTAGATATTAATAAAATACAGCTTTTGTGGTCCCAATAGGAGATAAAACGATAGAGGTCTGCAATTAGCACCAAGGTAGGGATGAGGGAGTGATGTAAATGCTGTCTGGCCGGCAGCTTGCCCAGGAGATTAGTTTCTAGCTGAAAATAGCAGTTCAGATTCAGGAGGTTCATGGAAGCTAGCGTGGAGGATGCTGGTAGCTCTAGGATCAAGAACTGCCGCGGGCCAGTTACGAGGCGATTACCTGGGAAACTCAGAAGGCCCTCGTGGAGGATTCTGGGGAGCCGACTTGTGGCTCCTGAAGCGCATGCGCCAGGATTCCCGCCTCCTGACACATCAGCGGCGCCATCTTGACTATGCTGCGTGTAGATCCTTATCTTGGGTTTTACAGCCTGGGTGGTCGGAGGCGCTGTTCCAGCAGGGTGTTTGTTCTGCAGTTGTGTGTTACTACTTCACTGTATCGCCCCAGAGGAGACTCAGGTAACGGTTAGAAGGGGTGGGGAGGAAAGCTCAGACTATTGCTAGTAGTTCAGGGCGGAGCTTTCCTTCTTCCTGTTTTGAGTTTCTGTTTTCTTTGCTGGACACACACATTAATATTAATGCTGAGCACACCCAGGGTCATTAATACCTTGCTGCTTGAGAAATGCTTGGGCTTTGGGCAGGGTTCCTGGGTGGCACGGAGGGACCGTCTCTGCTGGGTGTTTTTAAGTCCTTCAGTTGTGTCCATATCTTTGCAACCCCTTGGATATAGCCTACCAGGCTCCTCTCCATGGGATTCTCCAGGCAAGAATACTGGGCTGGGTTGCCATTTCCTCCTCCAGGGGTCTTCCCTACCTAGGGATGGAACCCATGTCTCCTGCATTGGCAGGCGGGTTCTTCACCACTGAGGACAAAAAATTTTTGCTGAACCGAACTTTCTCACTCCTGAACTTCCTCTTAGGCCAGAAGTGATGTTCTTGTAAACTCTAGCTTCCACAGGGAGTCTGCTACACCCCCACGCTCCACATCAGATCAGTTTGCTCACTCACCACCATTCACCAGGTGGTGGCTCATTATGCTGGGGTGTCTTCAGTGAGAATCCTATAGGCTGTTTTAGCCAGAATCCCCCTTACCACTGATGCTTCTGTAGTAATTTTTTTTCATCCATTGACTGCCAACTTGCTCCTTGGCAAGTGTTAAGTGTTTGTCTTCAGGAAACCATTATACTGGCAGCTGTGCACCCCAGGCAGCCATTTTAGCTCTCCAGAGTTTTGGTAGGAATACTTTACTTTCTAAACAGTTCAGTTCAGTTCAGTCCCTCAGTCGTATCCGACTCTTTGCGACCCCATGAATCACAGCATGCCAGGCCTCCCTGTCCATCACCAACTCCCGGAGTTCACTCAGACTCATGTCCATCGAGTCAGTGATACCATCCAGCCATCTCATCCTCTGTCGTCCCTTTCTCCTCCTGCCCCCAGTCCCTCCCAGCATCAGAGTCTTNCCTGTCCATCACCAACTCCCGGAGTTCACTCAGACTCATGTCCATCGAGTCAGTGATACCATCCAGCCATCTCATCCTCTGTCGTCCCTTTCTCCTCCTGCCCCCAGTCCCTCCCAGCATCAGAGTCTTTTCCAATGAGTCAACTCTTCACATGAGGTGGTCAAAGTACTGGAGTTTCAGCTTTAGTATCATTCCTTCCAAAGAAATCCCAGGGCTGATCTCCTTCAGAATGGACTGGCTGGATCTCCTTGCAGTCCAAGGGACTCTCAAGAGTCTTCTACAACACCACACTTCAAAAGCATCAATTCTTCGGCACTCAGCCTTCTTCACAGTCCAACTTCCACATCCATACATGACCACTGGAAAAACCATAGCCTTGACTAGACGGACCTTAGTTGGCAAAGTAATGTCTCTGCTTTTTAATATGCTATCTAGGTTGGTCATAACTTTTCTTCCAAGGAGTAAGCATCTTTTAATTTCATGGCTGCAGTCACCATCTGCAGTGATTTTGGAGCCCCCCAAAATAAAGTCTGATACTGTTTCCACTGTTTCCCCATCTATTTTCCATGAAGTGATGGGACCAGATGCCATAATCTTTGTTTTCTGAATGTTGAGCTTTAAGCCAACTTTTTCACTCTCACTTTCTAAAAAGGAAAACCTAATTCCATCACAATGCTCCTATACCTGTCGTAACTCACCCACTTGAATAATGGCTTTCTTTCTTACCATGGTGTTAGAAATATTATTTAACTTTTTTTTTCTTTTAATAGTCATATGGCAGGGTTTTGCTTTCATGAGACTGATGATTGCTTTGAGTGCAGGCTAGTTGCTCTCTTCTGATAAGCAGCAAGTGGAGCTTGATTAAAAAAAGAAAAAGGATTATAGTTGATTTAAAATATTGTTTTAGTCTCAGTTGTGCTGCAGGGTGATTCAGTTATGCATGAACATTCATTCTTTTTCAGATTATTCATTCAGATTCATTTATTTTCTCATATAGATTATCAGGGAATATTGAGTTCCCTGTGCTGTGCAGTGGGTCCTTTCTGGTTGTCTGTCTTGTGTGTGTGTATGTTAATCTCAAGCTCCTGGTTTATCCATCTCCCCCTCCCCACCAGGTTTGGTAACCATAGATTTGTTTTCAGTATCAGTGGGTCTGTTTTTGTTTTATAGCTAAGTTCATTTGTATCATTTTAAAAATTAGATTACCTTTGTGAGTGAAAAAAAATACACTTATTAAATTATAGTTTATATTTTAGGTTGTAAAAAATGGTAAGGGGTGTGAGTACAAGCACATATAAAAGGAGTATGAGTATAGTGACTTTCTGGGTAGTCCAGTGATTAAGACTTCACCTTCCAATGCAGGGGGTTTGATCCCTGGTCGGGGAGCTAAGATCGCACATGCCTCTTGACCAAAAAACCAAAATATAAAACAGAAGTAATATTGTAAATTCAATAAAACTTTTAAAATCTTAAAAGTAGTATAAATAAATAAATAAATAAATGCATATGTACAATACTCTGTCATGTGTGTATATATATACTTCATATACATTGCATATATAAGTAAATATATGTGTTTGCTTATATTAAACATGCATTTATCTGTATGTTAAAAAATACATAATGAAAATATCAGGATAAATTAAATTCTTTAAAAATTTGCTTTCCTGAAAGGGAAAGAAGGAGGGAGCGGTTGAATGAGGGAAAGACACTGAAATTGACGTCTGTCTACAGTAGAATGTAGGGATAGACTTCATTTCTTTCTCCATGTGTGTAGCCAGTTGTCCTAGAAATGTTCATCCTTATCCAACTGATTTACCGTGTCCTCTATCAGGTTTATATATATTGTGAGTCTGTTTCTGAGTATTACAGTATTACAGTGTTTTCTCCATTATACTGTCTGTTTCTCCTTGCATCACCAATATTCTATTCCATTTGCTATATAATATTGCTGTATAAAATAGATCTTGTTGTCTGGTAGGGAAGATTCCTCAGCTTGGTCTTCTTTTAAGTTCCTTTTGATGTTTCTCTGACTATTGTGCCTCCATACAAATCTGTCCATTGATACACCAATTTTCTTTTGATCTGTGTCTAATATGCTGTTTCACTCTTCCATTAAGTGTTTAAATTTAATGAAATTTTTTTATATGTTGAAATTCTTTGGTTTCTTTTCAGATATGTTTAATTTTTAACACTGCATTTCTCTCTTAAATTTTGAAACTGTCTTAATTTTCTTTCCTTTATTACTTTAATATTTATTTATTTGGGTGCACCAGGTCTTAGTTGCACTTTGTGGGATCAGAGCTCCTTGACCAGGGATCAAACCCAGGAGCACAGAGTCTCGGCCACTGGACTGCCAAGGAAGTCCATCCTTTATTATTTTAAACATTATTATTTTAGAATTCATGTCTGATCATTTTATAATCTGAAATTCTTGAGAGGAGGGCTTCTGTATATCCTGGTTTTGTTAAAATCTGGGATGAATTTCCATGTTAAGTTCTCAATTTAGGGTTTTTTTGACCTTTGATGTAGTGTCCACATCCAAGGGAGGATAGTACTACAGTTATGAATGTTTAGAGAACATTTTTATTTTTTCAGGCAAAGTCCATAACTTACTATACTGTAGTAAGATCACCAAAAGGAGCATCTCATGCCTGGAGAATCCGTACTCAACAGCCAGGGTAATTCCCACATCCATGTACATCTGTAGGGAATGTCTGTAGACTTGGGTAGCTATATATCTATTTATTCATCCATCCAGCCAGCCATCTAATCTAATCCAATCCGTCCATCCGTCTTATCTATCAATGCATGCATCCATCTATCCTATCTGTTTATATCTGTCTATAAAAACCATATCCACGGTTTTCTTTATCATCGACAGTATTTATAGAATTCCATATTCAAAATATACAAAACCCCTACCTACTAAGGAGGGGAGGAATTATGGAATCATCTGCAGATAGAATATGATTTATAGAAACAAAGCCCAGGATGGCCCTCCCAGAGACAGAGCTGCAGGTAACCTGGCCATACTCAGGGGCCTGGTCTTCTGAGGAGAAACTCAACAAGGGCCCAGGCGGTGAATTCTGACTAGTATCATGGAATTAATGAAAATATACTGTTTATGGTAAGTGATTTTTAAACTTTATTGTTAACATCGTCCCCTTTTCCACATCAGTAACAACTCTGCCCTCTTTGCCCCAGCAATTTTACTCCAGCATAAAAGTGTTCATCATTGGCACTATTTACAAAGGACATCACCATCATCATTTAATCAATTGATTACATTAAAATTGGCTTATGTTAAATGCATCATGTTACAGGTAAAGAATGCACCAGTAAGTGGGGCTGGTTGTATTAAGGCCTGATGATACATGACAAATTAAAGCAGAAAATATTACTGCTATTCTTCTTATCATCCAAACAATTGTTTTACCAAAACAAGTAGTTCATTGATGTACTTTTATTATCATTAAAAACTATCTACTTTTTCTCTCTTCTACCTTATTTTATTTCCCTCTATATTAATTGTCTAATGACTCTTCCCAGATCAAAAAAATCTTATNGACAAATTAAAGCAGAAAATATTACTGCTATTCTTCTTATCATCCAAACAATTGTTTTACCAAAACAAGTAGTTCATTGATGTACTTTTATTATCATTAAAAACTATCTACTTTTTCTCTCTTCTACCTTATTTTATTTCCCTCTATATTAATTGTCTAATGACTCTTCCCAGATCAAAAAAATCTTATTAAATACAAACATCAAGAACACACAAGACAAGTGTATTAAGGAGGGAATTAGCCAGATGCCCTAACGTGCAGACTTTGTTGGCCACAACATCCCTCTATGCTCTGGAACGCAGAGTTTCAGAACTTCAATAAATATGCCCTGGTCTGGCTGCAGGAAATATCATCCTTTGCACAGTCTCTCTTTTGCTTGAAATGACAGTTGTTTGTCCCCCCTCCCCCACCGCCAACTCTGAATCTCATTAAGCATGACCTCTAATAGCAACTTAAAAAGCAAAACCAAAACTAAAGATAAAGTTGTTTCATGTTTTCTTTCCTTCCCTGGTGTTTGTATCTCAAATCTTATTTATGTGTTGGTATTTTATGCATTTTCTTTTTTCCCCAATTTTTAATTATGTTTATTCCCCCAAAGCAGAACTTCTTACTCCTCCAGTATTGTGATCATTTGTTGCCCTTTGGTTTGTGTGTCATTATTCCACCTGTTCTCACTGTCGTTGAGTGAATCATGATGAAGCTCCTTTCAAAGCAGATAGGGCTAACCAGCAGGTTTGAAATAATTAAAAATCATTGTCAGTTTCCCACCACATCCCAGTCCTGTCTCTTCAGTTGTGAGGATTTCCTTATGCTCTGACTCCTGCTATTTATCCTGATTGAAATGGGAATGGGAGCTTTCACTCACCTTTCCTCTGGCACTAGGCTCCCGCCTGTCTCCTTATACATTTTTCAGCTTCCATTAATATTTATCTCGCATCACAGATAGGTACTGGGTAGCAAGAAGGACCAACGAAGCTACTTCAGCCATTGATGTGGCAGAAAACATCTCCTGTGAAGCCCTCGGCTCCTGCGATGCCGTCTCTCCCTGAGTGGCACCCGCTTCCAGCACTCATTAAATCTTAAGACAAGCTTCATCACCTTTCTGGTGCTTTTATGCTGTCCCTTGGACCATTTATTTATTTATTTATTTATTCCATTCTTCTGTGAGAAATGTGAGTGGGTTAAAAATCCAAGTATGAAACCAGGAAATAATTACTCCATAGTTGATGCAAATATTACCCTGCTTTACCACGTTGGCTCAGGACTACTATGTACCAGTTGAACGGAAATTGATCTGTGCTGGAGTCCTTCTTGTTCCAATCTCTGCATTAATGTTTTATGGTTCTTTATGAACACGTCCTTTTAGTTCTCTCCCCATTGTCCTAATATGCCGCAGCTGAAAGATCATATAGAGTCACGCTGGGAAAGACCTGGTCCCCCAACTGAAGAAGGCACTGCCTTAGTCTCTGGGATGCAAGAACATCTTCAATTTCTCCAGCATCCTTTGTGGACTTGCTCCAGGGACCTCCTGTTTCTTTTTTTATTAATTTATTTTTTATTGAAGGATAATTGAAAGAGAAAGATAAATACAGTATTCTAACACATATATATGGAATCTAGAAAAATGGTACTGAAGAATTTACTTATAGGGCAACAATGGAGAAACAGATCCTGTGTTTCTACTGCGTTCAGAGCCCAGGTGCTGGGTGCTGGAGATAGTTATCCCTCTTCCCAGATAAGCTTTAGCAGAGATTCATGACTTGAGGGGGTGGGCAGTGGGTTGGAGACAGAAGGAGAGATTTGGTCCAACCCACCCCATGGTGTTTTATTCTTGCTGTCCTGTGTGGTCAGTGTAAATATGCCAGATGCTATTTTCAGAAAACCTCATATAAGTGTCAGAAAAAGCTCCAAGAGCAGTAACTAGCATCTCAGGAAACAGCCTCTCGGAGTAGTTTTATTTCTTTCCTACTATTAAGAAATGCAGATGAATCCATATTTAGAAAATTTTCTCATTTCTACACCCCCTGAGAAGTGATAATTATATTTACTAGAAGGTAAGAGATAATATTCTGAGTTCAGTATCAGTGCTATCCTTTCATACATGTTTTCTGTGGCCCGATTGGAACATTTTGATATTTCAGTATCAGGTGAGAAAGTGGTTTAAAGAAAACTTCATTATTTGGTTTTATTAAAGGTACCATGGGTGAAAATTTTAATTTATTCACTTTATTATATTTATTATTTTTAATCTTTGGCCACAACAGCATGTGAGATCTTAGTTCCTGACCAGGGATTGAACTGGCACCCCCTGGAGTCTTAATCACTATACTGCCAGGGAAGTCCCTCACTTTATTTTAGTATAAGAAGGAAAAGAGATTGAATAAACAGAAATTTAGGAAAAATTAAGAGGAACGAATATGAAGGTTAATTTGTGTAAATAATGGTAAAGCTACAGGCAGATGTAAATTGTAGAATAAATCAATAATATGAACATATTTTAAATTGGATTGAGGTGTTTGGAGACACCTAATGATTTTCCAGAAATTTTCTATGAGATTTTGATAAGTGCTAAAAAGAATTTCTTCCAAATGACTCAGAGATGCTAGAGGTTGTATAAGATGATTTGTTTGTTTAAGATTTAGGTTATGTTACAGCTAATTATAAAATGGCCCATTTTGGTATCACAAGTTGTATACATTTAAATTAATATCTTGTGGGAGAAGTAAATACAAAGATGGAAATGGTGGCAAATAATTGGTTTAATTTTTTTCCAAAATTTTTTTTAAACAAGTTGAGGTTTTGTTTATACGTGACCTTGATTTCCCTGGAGAGTGAATTAGAAACATATGGGGCAATGGCACCCCACTCCAGTACTCTTGCCTGGAAAACCCCATGGACGGAGGAGCCTGGAAGGCTGCAGTCCATGGGGTTGCTGAGGGTCGGACATGACTGAACGACTTCCCTTTCACTTTTCACTTTCATGCATTGGAGAAGGAAATGGCAACCCACTCCAGTGTTCTTGCCTGGAGAATCCCAGGGATGAGGGAGCCTGGTGGGCTGCCATCTATGGGGTCACACAGAGTCAGACACGACTGAAGCAACTTAGCAGGGGAAATTAATCTAAAGAAGTCACACGAGCCAGTGCTGTGAGAAAAAATCATGGCAAGTGAACACAGAAAAAAAAGGGGAGTCTCAGACTCACTGTACATTTCAGACTGATGGTCCTTCTGGAATCATTTTTTAAAGACAGATTTTATTGCAGTATTGTTCTTTTACAATGTTGTGTTAGCTGCTACTGCCCAGCAAAGTGAATCATCTATGTTATACATATATCTCCCCCCTTTTTTTTTATTTCTCTCCCATTTAGGTCATCACAGAGCATTGAGTAGTGGTTCCTGTGCTGTTCAGTGGGTTCTCATTAGTTATCTATTTTATACATAGTGTCATTAGTGTATATGTGCCAAGTCCAGTCTCCTAATTCATCTCATTCTCCTTTCCCCCTTGGCACCCATACGTTTGCTCTGCATGTCTCTGTGTCTGTTTCTGCTTTTAAATAAGATCATTGATCAGGTAAATCATCACAGACAAATGACATATTGTACCCGAAAAACATTTAGACCCATCACGTAGTGTCTTATGATATTGACATAGATGAATTAGGACTTAGATAAAGTAATTAAATCTGACTATGTGTTCTACTAAAAATTCTTCTGTGGGACTCCCTGATGTTCAAGCTGGTTTTAGAAAAGGCAGAGGAACCAGAGATCAGATTGCCAGCATCTGCTGGATCATGGAAAAAAGCAAGAGAGTTCCAGAAAAACATCTATTTCTGCTTTATTGACTATGCCAAAGCCTTTGACTGTGTGGATCACAATAAACTGTGGAAAATTCTGAAAGAGATGGGAATACCAGACCACCTGACTTGCCTCTTGAGAAACCTGTATGCAGGTCAGGAAGCAACAGTTAGAACTGGACATGGAACAACAGACTGGTTCCAAATAGGAAAAGGAGTACATCAAGGCTGTATATTGTCACCCTGCTTATTTAACTTCTATGCAGAGTACATCATGAGAAACGCTGGGCTGGAAGAAGCACAAGCTGGAATCAAGATTGCCAGGAGAAATATCAATAACCTCAGATAGGCAGATGACACCACACTTATGGCAGAAAGTGAAGGGGAACTAAAAAGCCTCTTGGTGAAAGAGGAGAGTGAAAAAGTTGGCTTAAAGCTCAACATTCAGAAAACGAGGATCATGGCATCCGGTCCCATCACTTCATGGGAAATAGATGGGGAAACAGTGGAAACAGTGTCAGACTTTATTTTTTTGGGCTCCCAAATCACCGCAGATGGTGTCTGCAGCCATGAAATTAAAAGATGCTTACTCCTTGGAAGAAAAGTTATGACCAACCTAGACAGCATATTCAAAAGCAGAGACATTACTATGCTGACTAAGGTCCGTCTAGTCAAGGCTATGGTTTTTCCAGTGATCATGTATGGATGTGAGAGTTGGACTATGAAGAAGGCTAAGTGCCGAAGAATTGATGCTTTTGAATTGTGATGTTGGAGAAGACTCTTGAGAGTCCCTTGGACTGCAAGGAGATCAGCCCTGGGATTTCTTTGGAGGGAATGATGCTGAAGCTGAAACTCCAGTACTTTGGCCACCTCATGAGAAGAGTTGACTCATTGGAAAAGACTTTGATGCTGGAAGGGATTGAGGGCAGGAGAAGAAGGGGACGACAGAGGATGAGATGGCTAGATGGTATCACCAACTAGATGGACCGTGAATCTGAGTGAACTCCGGGAGTTGGTGATGGACTGGGAGGCCTGGCGTGCTGAGATTCGTGGGGTTGCAGAGTTGGACATGACTGAGCGACTGAACTGAACTGAAATGGAAGACGAAAATTCCTACTTAAGTATACTCCTGTTATACCTAGACAGATGCTGACTCAGAACTGTCCTGTGATCCATACCCGTTGCTTGGAGGAATTTCAGTGTGGTCATGCCTACATTTTACTTTAGCTTTAAAATAGAGTTCAAGGGAGCTTCAAGGAACCTCCATTAGACATCCATTTTTACTTAGTAGCCTTAAGTGGCACTGTAGAATGTGGAGAGAAAAGCAGTCATGTACTTCTTCTTATAATTTGCTACAGCACTTGAACTATGGTATACATGTTAAGAGCTGATAGTATATACATGAAGCTATAGTAATTACAGAATTTTAAAACTCCAGGGAAAACATCAACATACGAGATTTTGATCAATTTCTCTGTTTTAAATTTAGATCTCATCTATTGGATTCACCCTGGCTGATAAAGTGGATGGTCCATTCTTCTTGGAAATAGATTTTATTGGAGTATTTACAGATCCAGCCCACACAGAAGAATTTGCCTATGAAAATTCTCCAGAGCTTAATCCAAGACTTTTTAAATAGTGATCATGTGGTATTTCTGTATTGCTGAGGGCAGTAGAATCCACAGTGACACAAAAATAAAGTATTTTTTACAATGGTGTCCAAACAGTGGCTTGTATGTCTTCCCTAAGACATAGCTAAATGCTGCTGTTGAGAGGAACCAACCAGTTAAGCGATACCTTAACTTAAAGAATGCAAGTAATGATGCAGAGTTACTGTGTAAACAACTGTTTTGGGTTAGAATGATTCCTGTTAGGAATAGTTCCTATACTAACAGGTGGTTCCCAAAACGGAGGCTCTGAAATGACTGTTGATGGCCTTCTACCATTCTCTTCCCTATATGTTTCTTCTGTTTTCTCATCTAGCTATCAGGAGAGGAGACTGCTGTAGAAGACATTAAGATAAAGATGCTATAGAAGTCACTGGGAAAAAAATACCTGTTTTATTCTGTCTTGGCTGCTGTAACAAATCACCATAGAGGTGGCTTAAATGAAGCACACATGTATTTCTCTCAGTTCTGGAGGCGGGGAAGTCAGTATCAAGGTGCCTGCCTGCCTGGTGTCTGGTGAGTGCTTCCTGGCTGTAGACAGCTGCCTTCTTACTGTATCCCTACATGGAGAGAACAGGTTCTCATTTCTTCATATAATAGCATTAATCCTATCATGAGGGCTCCACTCATGGCCTGATTACCTCCCAAAGGCCTCCAAGTGCACCTCCAAGTACCAAGTCACATTGGGAATTAGGATTTTCGACGTATGAATCGGGAGGGAGTTGGTGGCCACAAACTTGCAGTCCCTAACATCTACACTGCTCGTGCTCCAAAGATGCAGGATCCGTGGCTGCTTCCCCAGTCATCTAAAGTATTAGAGATTGCATGTGCCAGAAATAAGACCCTGATTAAGTTTAAACTGATCAACTCTTGTCCTCTTAGAGGAGATGGGAAACTATATGATATAGCCAGAGTATCCTACAAGAGCCAAGTTTAAGATAAGAATACACAAGGCTGACAGCTTTTCCATCATGTTGGCCTAAAATATTTTCATGTAATTATTTGTCTTTATCAGCTTTATTGAGGTATAATTTATGTAACAAAGTTTATCTGTTTTAAGTGTATAAATTCAGTGATTTTTTTGGGGGGCATACTATGCAGCTTGCAGGATCATAGTTCCCCAATCAGGGGTTGTAGCTGGGCCCACAGCAGTGAAAGCACGATATCTTCACCATCAGACCTCCAGAATTGTGTAGTCTTTATGCAGCTAATTTTAGGAAATTTCTGTCAGCTTCCCTGGTGGCTCAGCTGGTAAATAAACTGCCTGCAACATAGGAGACATGGGTTCGATCCCTGGGTCAGGAAGATCCCTTGGAGATGGAAATGGCAACCCGCTCCAGTATCCTTGCCTGCGAAATCCCATGGACAGAGGAGCATGGCAGGCTATACTCCATGGGGTCTCAAGAGTCAGACATGACTTAGTGACTAAAACACCTAAACTCCTCATTCCCATCTCAGCCCCATAATCACTGATCTACTTTCTGTGTAAGTTTGTGTCTGGCTTTTCACTTCACATAACGTCTTTGATGTTCATCCACGCTGCATTATCAGTATTTCATTTTTTTAGTGCTTTTTTTTAATCCATCCATTGGTAGACAGTTGGATTTCTCTCTACTTTTTGGCTACTGTGAATAAAAGTGCTATAAATATTTGCATGTTTTGGTGTTAACGTATATTTTCATTTAGGAGAATTTCTGGGTCATCTGATAGATGTATATTTAAATTTTTAAAGAAACTATAAACCTGTTTTCCAAAATAGTTATCATTTTCCCTTCACAGTAGCAGGGTAGTTGACAGACATTTCTTGATTGATCTCTGCCTCTTGATAGCAAAATCTGAGTTTATTGAGCACCCAGGAGTATGCCATATTCTGTGCCATGTTCTCTGGGCTCATAGGTGTATAAAAATAAGTTTATAGAATCTGACAGGTGCTGTGAAAATACAGAAGAAAGACATAATCATTTCTTCAAGGAGCAGGAGGTCAAGAAAGGATGCACAAAGAGTACAAGTCAACTCTTATTAGTCTTGGCTGGCCAAGTAAATTTTGGAAACCAATTACATTTACA
Source organism: Oreotragus oreotragus (assembly GCA_006410675.1). Taxonomy (NCBI): domain Eukaryota; kingdom Metazoa; phylum Chordata; class Mammalia; order Artiodactyla; family Bovidae; genus Oreotragus; species Oreotragus oreotragus. The sequence goes on from SJYX01024685.1 coordinate 48,159, forward strand.
AAGAATGAATCTTACCACCGTGAGAAAAAATTTTATTCATGAAAATCTCAAGCCATACAAAATGCAGACACTCCACTGAGGTGCAACAAACATGAATATGATACTAAGCAACTCTAGTCTTTTCCATAAATCGAGTAAGATATCAGTTTGACAGAGCACAATAATCCTTAAAGCTGCAATCCCCAACTTTCAATATGGTCCCGTGTATTTCTAAATAAGCCAGGCTACAATGAGCTATAGTTTTGTTTTTAAGAATACAGAGATATGTAATTGACAATTACATGAAGTACACAAAAGCTTAAATGAAACATTTCACATAGGTAAAATACTAATGTCTTACCAACCCAAATGGCCTACAGTTTCAGTAAGATTACTAGATTCTCTAGAGGATGAAGAGGTGGCCTTTCACAGCTTACCCTATCCATAACTTGTTCAATTTCTACTAAAGTTATGTGTTACAATTGGCTACCATCAGGAAAATGCTTTTGCCTAGAAGAGGACTGAAGTTCTGTTACTAGAGCCAGCAGAGGGCACTTGACTTTAAAAATCTAGGTCAAGAATCTATGATGGGTCTTTTGTAGAAAACTGAGCTAGTTGTGTAGGGGCTTAGGTAAAAAGTATTTCAGAAGAGTTTGTGAGTTTTAAAGGTAATGTCTTTTTAGGGAAATAGCATGTGAAGAAGCCACAGGCACTACATATATGTATATGAACAAAGTTAAGAGCAGAAAAAGGTCTTTTGACTAAGAGGACAGTATAAAAATATTTACAAAAGGTTCGGAGGAAAAAAATATTTACAAGATGTTAAATTATGAACGTTCAGCTATAATGAGGCCCCTTCGAACTCCCAGGACCTTTTCTTTCTTCTCCTTTCGCTCCTGCTCATGTTTCTTTCGTTGCTCCTCCCTACAAAAGGACAGGTTATATGTTAGGCTCTGGTGAAGCTCCAAACAGACCACTTTAAAGCACCTGTGGTTAGCATAATGTCCAAACTTAAAATGACATCCAGTGTAAAATTCACTTTTACAGGACACTGCGCTCGTGACCAGTGGTCTGTGCAATGGAAACCATACCTGTAAGTCACTTATGTTAAAAGGCTAGAAAAATTTTTTTTCCTTATGTTAAAGCAGCATTCTAAAACCAAGCATGAAATTAGAACCAGAAGACAGCTTAGAGAGTGAATCCAACCCCTGTAGATTTTTTTAGTTTGTTTTAAGTGAGAAAGCTCTATCTGTGGAAGTCAGAATTCAAGCTCAAAATCACACTGTCTAACAAAGTGCTAGCATTGGAACCAGGATCTACTGACTTAAGCCAACTGTGATTTTTGAGGGAAGGAATTAAGAGGGGAAGAAAAGGCCCAGAATCATGTTAATGATTTTAATAGCAAATAATAAGGTCTTGGTGGTAGCTGTCCAGTCAAATGATAGGTAAATCTGTGTCAGGAGGGTATCTCATAGGGAATCGACCAAACCAGGACCAGCTGCAGCCCAAGACAGTCTCTGGCATTAACTTGGTTTTCATGCAGAAAGAAGCCTCTAAGGATTACACTGGGGTTTCCCCCTGTGCAGGGCCTTGAAGCCTAGTAAGCCTGGTTTCCCTGGGTGTGAGAATTTACATCTGTCTGCATACTTAGGTGCCCTGGCACATGAGTGATATCTGGAGGGACATCCAGGTGCACTGTTTGGGTAGATAGGTCATGTAAGAGCAGTGCTCTGGATCTGGGTCTTCTGAATCACCTGCAGAGCTTCAGAAACAATGCCGATGTGTGGGTGCCATCTCACACCTGCTGGGGTAGAGCCCACTGTGATACTGCCTAGGCACATGTACTTTAAGTGCTGTATATGACTCCACATCTACCTTCTTTTTAAACTCCACTATTCCTGTGACTCTGTCCCAAAGACTCTGCTTTTATACAGAGGTTTCCAAATTAAAAGAATTATAGAACTGAATAGTTATGTTCTTACCTGGTCTGGAGACGAGGTTGTTTATAAGTTTTTTTGTGGAAGCTAACTCTGTTGACATGCTCATGTAGAGAATTGTTTTCTTTAGACTGTCCCCATGGTTTCAGTTTTCCTAATTTAGGACAGAGACAAACAGATTTAAAAAGATTCTTGTATTTATAATTTTAATTTTCTCTTATTTGTGGCTACCTGCTTGGTATCAACATTTATACTTTGTTTTTAGACATTTGCTAGTATAATTCTATTAATTTGTTTAATATTCCACAGATAGACATTACTTTCTTTTCCTCTAAAAACAAGTGTCTTCTACTTTTAAAAGTTTTTTTGCCACACTGCATGGCTTGTGGGATCCTAGGTTCCTCAACTAGGACTGAACTCAGGCCCCCTCCAGTGGAAGCACAGGGTCCTAACCACTGGACCACCAGGAATTCTCTCTTTGACTTTTTAATCCTTGGAAAGTCACAAAAAAATCTTAAACCGAAAAAAAAAAAAACAACCCCAAAAGCCTCTTAATACTGAATCCAATTACACAGCACGTCAAAGCAGCCATAACAACTAGGTAGTTTAATCCCAAGATCGCATAGGTATGTTTAATAGTATAGTATTTCATCTTTGCAGTTTATTAATGTTACCTATTGCTATGTATTTGGAACAGAACAAGGAGGACTATTTTGTTGGCTTTAGAATTGTGACCAAATTTCCGATGTTTACATATTACTTTACTGGCATAGTTTGACCTGTTTCTGAGTACTAGTGATTGTCATTTGCAGTGTT
>SJYX01024685.1:70704-84250 GCA_006410675.1 Oreotragus oreotragus
CCATCACCAAGATTAAAACATCAAAAAAGATTGACTGAATGACACACTAGGCTCAAAATCACCTATCAGAGTACCTGGTTCGTAATAAACAGCTGATAAATATATTAGCTTTTAAATACGATAGGAAAGTTAGGTGTTTGCTATAGTCCTTTCACACAGGAAGAAGGAAGTGATCCAGAAAATAGAATCTAGGAGAACATTGTCCAAGCATGTATGACAAAATCACATCTTTTGAAGTTATGTGGACTTTATTGGGTAGTAACTAAGGCACAGGAAGGAAACAGTTTGTTATTTGTCCAGAAAGTCTGTTGAACACAAATCAATAAAGCAGTCTGAGCAAAGACCTTACTTACATGCCATTCACTTGGCCCAGAGGCAGATATGAAACAAGTCAGAATCCTGAAACAAGTTACTGAGATAGACCTGTGAAATGGATCAGGGGCTCACTCAGAGTTCATCTGGAGCTGCTCTCAACCTTGACTGTACACTAGATTCATCTGGGGAGCTTGGAAAAATCCTGATGCCCACCACATCCTAGACCAATTAAATCAGACTCTTCTCCCAAGTCCCTCAAGCGATTCCAATGTGCAGTGAGGTGAAGAACCACAGCCCTAAGGGGTGAGTTCATGAGACTGGGCTTGCAGTTGCCATTCCCAAATTTCATCAGAGCCCAGGAGAGGTGGAGCGATACACACCCAATGAGGAAAGAAGGTGAGTATCCCTACCCCCCATGCCAAATCTTTTGTACAGTTGTATGAACATGTCTTCTGGGTAATCCTAGGGCATCTTCCATTCTTCTCATTCTCACTCATGAGGATGGGAGTTCTGCTTAATCAAAACCTGAGACAACGATGAGCAATGTGCTTGAAGGCAGAGACCAGGTTCTGCCCTTTCCCCTTTAGTCCTAGTATCTGGGTAAGTAGACCATTTTTCTGTTTCTAGGCCACTAACCTTCACGGGATGAACCCACCCCAGTATTCTCGCCTGGAGAATCCCATGGACGGAAGAGCCTGGTGGGCTGCAGTCCAAAGGGTCGCACGAGTGAAGCAACTTGGCGCACACACAGGCAGCTTTCACGAAGTAGGCTCAGGCACTCTGCCTCCCTCATTTCACTGTCTGTGCATATGGGCTGGGGTCTCTCATGAAGATCCAGCGTGTTGGGGATAGACCAGTGTCAAGGTCAGTTCAGGCTGTCACAACAAACATACCACAGCCTGGTGGCACAAACAACAGAAATGCCCTTGTTCATAGATCTAGAAGCTGGAAGTCTCAGGTGAGGATGCCAATACACTTGAGTTCTGCTGAGAGCTCTTTTCTTAGCTTCACAAGGCCACCTTCCTGCTGTGTCCTCACAAGATGTTTTATGTGCAAGTAGGGAAGGAGGAAGGAGGACAAGCGAGTGAGACAGAGGTGCAGAGAGGCAGAGAGCAGGGAGGGGGAGAGAGGTCTGCCTGGTGGCCTCCTAGAAGCACACTAATCTCATCACGAAGGCCACCCTCTTATAACCTCACATACACCTAATTTCTTCCAAAGACCTCATCGTCATATTGCGAATTAGGGCTTTATTTTCTCTATTTTTCATTTTTATTTACTCATTCATAGGGCTTTATTTTCTCATTTTTCATTTTTATTTATTCATTCAGGTTTTACTTTTGGCTGCTCTGGGTCTTCACTGCTGTGCCTGGGCTTTCTCTAGATGTGGGGAGTCGGGGCTCCTCCTTGCTGCAATGGGCAGGCTCAGTGGGTGTGGTACCCAGCCTTAGTTGCCCCAAGGCATGTGGAGACTTCCTAGACCAGAGATCGAGCCCATGTGCCCACTGACAGGCAGATTCTTACCCACTGGACCACCAGACAAATCCTGAGTTAGGGCTTTAACACAGGAATTAAGGGGTGGGGGATTCCAGCATTAACTCTTGCCTCCAGCAGGGCCTTCCAAAGGACGGCAGGCTTTGGGTCATCTCTCCATGACTGGAGGATGTCTGTTTCCATCCAGTCACTGCTGTTTGGCCTGCCCTCCCTCAGCTCAGAGCCCCAGAGAGAATGGACGGGGTAATGTGAGTTCTAAATCTTCTTCTAGAAACACTCAAATACAGTTTGTAGGGCAACTCCAAACTGGCCCTCCACTACCTTGCTGCTGCTGCTGCTAAGTCGCTTCAGTCGTGTACGACTCTGTGCAGCCCCACAGATGGCAGCCCACCAGGCTCCACCATCCCTGGGATTCTCCAGGCAAGAACACTGGAGTGGGTTGCCATTTCCTTCTCCAATGCATGAAAGTGAAAAGTGAAAGTGAAGTCGCTCAGTAAGTGTCCGACTCTTCGTGACCCCATGGACTACAGCCTACCAGGCTCCTCCGTCCATGGGATTTTCCAGGCAAGAGTACTGGAGTGGGCTGCCATATCCACTACCCTGATGACCTGAAAAAGCAACTGAAATTTTCCATTCTTCTCCCAATTAGTGTGTCTGCATTTCACATAGAAAGCAAGATGCTGTGCTAAGCACTGTATGAAGCTAAGAAGGAAGACACTCTCCTGGCTCACAAAGCAGGAGTGAAATTCAAAATATTTCACAATGGGAGCGGCAGACAGTGACTACAGCTAACCTTGAACAACATGGGGGGAGGGGCCCTAACCTTCACAACAGTCAAAACCCCATTTATAAATTTACAGTCGCCTTCCAATTGTATCCTCAGATTTACGTCCTCTGATTGAACCAATGACAGACCAGGTAGTCCCATGGTATTTAATGGTGAAAAAAATCCAAGTGTAAGTGGACCAGTGCAGTGTTGTTCAAAGACCAACTGTATTTTCAAATCAACATAGGACTACTGCACTGTTTTAGCAATATGAACAGTAATAACAGTGCACTTCAGCTAATATTAGCCTTGCCTCCAAAGAGCTGAAGAGTGCTTTGCCAGGTGTGCCCCTGGATTCGGGAATCCAATGGAGAACACAAACAGTATGTCAGGAAACCACCCACCGAAACCATCAGGCGTGATGATAACCACTGGCTGAGTAGTCTTGCAATAAGAGGTCCTGATAAAGAATATGGTGCCACTGCCCAAAACTAACCATGAGCATGTGGGAGGGGTCCAAAGAGGGAGGAGATGCTAGCCCATAATATGTCCTACCAACCTCCCAGAATCCTTCATACTGGAATCCACTTTGGCTGAGAGATGCCGGTACCACCAAGAAGGGCGCTGAGTCAGACTAAATATGGGCCAAGCAAAGTGACTGACCAGAGAAAACCTGGAAACTAACCCCGTCACCATAAAACCTGAGACCCTGAGCAGTTCTCCCTTTACTCTGCTGCTCGCTGCCCAATAAAGCCTCTTGCTTTGCCAGCACGTGTGTCTTCTTCGGCAATTCATTTCTGAGTGTTAGCCAAGAGCCCATTCTCTGGCCCTGGAAAGGGTCCCCCTTCCTGCAACAGATACAGAAGCAAATCCAAGCTGGGGCCCCCTTCCTGTACTGTATGTGGATTCCTCCTCCTGGGGAGGCCTAGCCACAGAGGAGTTAAGGTCCAGAGTTAATTGTAAGCCTGAACTATCCTTCCCTCAGACAGACCTTGGCTTGGGAAACAGAACTGAGAAGAAAAAGAGTTTCTTTGGTTCAGCTGGAGTCAGGGAGGGTAACAGAGTGAAGAAGAGGCTGTTGATTCCAGTTGCCTCAAATTACATTTGTCCCCACATGCATGGAAAATTCTGCTGAAAAATAAATGAGGATAATTTTTCTTTCGGGGTCCTCTTTCATCTCAGGGTTTCAAAGCACTTTGCCACAAAAGCTCCCCATCTTTGCTCATTTTTACATCTAAATATAAACCAAAAGCCCCAAGAGTTGAAGTTCAGTAAAACCCTTTGAACTTCTGAAAAGTACTAAAGAGAAACAACTATTTTGTTATTATAAGATCCAAGTGGCCAACCAAGGACCACACAGCCAGAAAACTCTCCTTCTGATGAAAGGCCACACCTCCGATCAGAGGACGAGTCTGCTAATTAAAACCACAATTAAACCCAGCATGGTGTGACTCAACTCCCTTACCCAGAAGCAGAAACACTCACGACTGACTCACACAGGACACATCAGGTTTTCTCCAACAGGCATTTGGGAAAAAGGAAAGAAATACGAGTACCAGTCGCCCTCCATCTCCTGACCTGGTAAACTCCGTGTCAGAGTCGTGACACATTCCTGACTCCCTCTCACCTCAGCAGGAAGAGCCAGCTTGGCCTGCAGGAGATGGGAATGGGAAGCGCTGTTTGCACATGCGTTTTTAGGCAAAGGAAAGTCTCAGAATCTCCCCATTTCCAGCCTGTGAGTCAGGAGTGGGTGTTTGTATTCTGGGTTCTGGGTTTGAGTCACTACCTTCCTGCTGTTGGTCTTCTCAGTCCAGAGGTAATGACTAAAAAGAGATGAATACAAATGTCTGTAAATGCTTAAAAAGCACGTGGTGAGGGGAGAGATAAATTAGGAGCTTGGGATGAACACACACACACACTACTACGTATGACAGGTAACCAACAAGGATCTAGTGTATAGCACATTATTATTATTCTCATTATTCTGTGGTAGCCTATATGAGAAAAGAATCTGAAAAAGAATACATACACATGTATAACTGAATCACTTTGCTGTATACCTGAAACCAACACTCACTGTAAATTAAATATAATCCAATACAATCAAACGAAACGCAAGAGCACCTGAAAGTTCAGCTGGCAGTTGCAGCAGCAGTTGTTTTCTTTGGAAACAAGTATACAGCATTTATAAATAACAGTGAGAAAGAGGAAGCAGGAGGAAGGAGGGGAAATTAGTCTATAGAGGATGTGATTGCGGAAGTAGAGTCTAGTCCAGGTATAAAAATAGACAACCGCCTGTTTGTCAGCGTGGCCAGCGTGGCCAGGCACCCTGCGTGCTGCTTCTCGCTGGCCCAGCAATGTGGTGTGGGTGAGGGGGCTGCCAAGGCCACCCAACAATTCTGGCACCTGAAAGACCACCTTGGCTTTGAAAGCACATCTTCCAGACACCCCTCCAGCAGTGCTGTGCTTGGCACCATTGATTCCTGTAAAGTACTTCAAGACAACCCAGGTCTATTCTACAAGGTCCCAGTGTCACACGGAGACCAGTGCCAAACCATACCTGCTTGAAAAACAGTGACCTAACCGTTTGAGCTGCTCCAACAGCTACTTTCTGTTTCAGGGATGTGCTCTGTGTGTGTGTGTGCGTGTGTGTGTGTGTGTGTGCGTGCACGCTCAGTCGTGTCCAACTCTTTGCGATCCCACCAGGCTCCTCTGTCCATGGGATTTCCCAGGCAAGAACACTGGAGCAGGTTGCCATTTCCTACTCCAAGGGATCTTCCCTACCCGGGGATTGAAACCCCCATCTCCTGGGCATCTCCTGCACTGCAAGAGGATTTTTTTTATCGCTGAACCACCCCCTAAACATGGCATCGACTAACAAATCAAGCCACTTTAAGAAGGCTGAAAAAAAGAAGGTGATCACCAAACAAACAGGTTTTGATGTCTGGACAGCTGAACTGCATTTGACCCAGGAAGAAAGCAGAGAGATTGCAGGGAAAAGAGCTTCAACTTTTCAATCGCTTTGAATGTGGAAGTCAAAGCTGGACCTTTTGTCTGCAGTAGGAGGCTGGATACTATGTTTCATTTCTTGTGTATATAACTAAAAGATTTCTGGATGCCCACACACTGTCACCATGTTAAGGACTTTTACAAAGCTCAGAAAAACAGAGCCCCTGCCCCAACATTTCAAATGTTAGTCAAGCTACACAAATCCTTGGCTGGAAAGATAATAAATGCTAACTCTGATGTCACTCCGTGACGAGTCATAAAAGAAGGAAGAAGTATTATGATTCAAAACATTTTCGTTTGGGGAAGAAAAATTATAATGCGCTTCACCACCAAATGGAAAACAAAAATTAAAAACTTGGAGCTGTTATCCTGGGACCTTGACATTTTTAAAGAAGACCTTTCATTGCTGGCAGAATACTTTTTACATTAAGGTTTTATGTTTTAAAGATAACTGATGATATTGCAGAGCTTCCTGAACACTCATTTGCTATAGGCTCATATATACTCAAAAGATGTATTCACTGAGGCCTATTCCAGAACAAACCCAAATGAACTAACACACACTTCTGAATGTGAATTTTTGCTTAACTAACATGCCATTCTCTCAAAACAGTGAAGAGCTGGAATCCTACTGAGGCCGACAAAACTGTTTTACTTTTTCAAAATAATTCTGCTCTTCATCTGCTCGGTCTTAGGGTCCATTTCTTGGAAAAGTGACTGATAAGATGCTCTCATATCTTATGACAATCCATCAGTTGGCTTCTATGCCAAAACTGAGTTGGCATAACCAGGAAGTGCATCATGTATTTTCTTTTCTAGTTCGTACTTATTTTTTTCCAGTTTTACTGAGATATGACTGACATNATGGTCACCGACTGCATGGACATGAGTTTCGGTGGACTCCGGGAGTTGGTGATGGACAGGGAAGCCTGGCGTGCGTCCATGGGGTCGCAAAGAGTCGGACACGACTGAGCGACTGAATTGAACTGACGGCTGATTCATACTGATGTATGGCAGAAACGAATACAACACTGTAAAGCAATTATCCACCAAATAAACATAAATTTAAAAAAATAAAAAGATTCCACCCAAAGAAAATTTGGTGCCCAAATGTCTTCAGAGATCCCTGGGCCCAGCTCCAAGTGCTCAAGTGGGAAAAAGACAAGCAAGTGGACGGAGGAGGAGGACAGGGAAGTACTTTTGATACTCTGACTTGCTGACCCAGGGGAAAAGACTGCCCCTTCCAAAGCTAGTTAATTCCCAGAGATGGTGAGAAGCTGTCTTCTGTATGCAAACGAGGGTGCCTTTCATATGCAAACCAACCTACCCAGAGCCCATCCTCCCAAACAGTGCTTTATGGATTTTTAAGCCACCTGCCAAGGGGGAAGGCAATGGCACCCCACCCCAGTACTCTTGTCTGGAAAATCCAATGGACGGAGTAGCCTGGTGGGCTGCAGTCCATGAGGTCGCTAACAGTCGGACAGACGGAGCGACTTCACTTTCACTTTTCTCTTTCACGCATTGGAGAAGGAAATGGCGGCCCACTCCAGTANCCTGGAAAATCCAATGGACGGAGGAGCCTGGTGGGCTGCAGTCCATGGGGTCGCTAACAGTCGGACAGACTGAGCGACTTCACTTTCACTTTTCTCTTTCATGCATTGGAGAAGGAAATGGCGGCCCACTCCAGTATTCTTGCCTGGAGAATCCCAGGGATGGGGGAGCCTGGTGGGCTGCCGTCTATGGGGTCACACAGAGTCAGACACAACTGAAGTGATTCTGCAGCAGCAGCAGTGGAAGTCTGTATTCCCCCTCCCTCATCCTTACCCATGGCAACCACAGATCTGATCCATTTTCCAGGATCACATCTTTTCTGTTACCCTGACTCTGTAGCCATGGGTTAGTGATATAGGGTTAGACACCTGGCCCAAAGACAGGCCAGCTGGAGTGCTGCTTCGGACTGTTCACACTGGAGTGTGGCAAAGAACCCCGTGTTCTCTCATCTGAGAGCATGGGGTTTCAGATTTGGAGGTGTAGCATTCCTTACCCCATGGAGAAAGCCAATGTTCAGAGAAAAAAATGAACTCACAGCGAGAGAGGTACAACAGAGAAAGTACTGGTTGCATTTGAATTTTTAGTTCCGTTTGTCCCTAAGATCACTCAGTTGCCTTTAATGCATAAAATATCCCAGAATCCTTTTAAAAAATTATCACTGCCACCCCCTATTTTTGCCTAACCTACTTAAGTTTCTAAGACACCAAAAAAAAAAAAAAAAAGAGTCCTGCAGTAAACATGGATCCAGTTGATTGTAAAAAGAAATCAATGAAGCTTGCCAATTTTTTTCTCAAAGAAAATTTGATCCAAAGGACCACAGAGAGATGTTTATTTACACTGTTAAGAATCTTTCTACAAATGTCTAATAGCAGACATGAAGCATGTACCATCTTTACAAGGCTATAGACCAGGGGATGTATATCCGAGCTTCTAGGAGTTTATAGTCTTGTCTGAGATGTTTCCATGGAAACTAAAATGTCTTCTTTTCTTTGTATTCCCTGCCCCCTATTAGAACAGGAGCTACACAAGGCAGGACGTTGATTTTGTTTATTAATGTGTCGAAGCACCTGGAATCATGCTTCATATATGGTGGGCACTGAACAAAAATGTACTCAATGAATGAACCAATCTTTTTGTCCCAATTTTGTTTGGTGTGTTAGTTCCTCAAGAGAGCCAGAATTAAGGATGGAAGGAACAATGAAATCAAAAGAACAGAAGATGGACAGGAAGATACTTGGGCCACAAAGAAGCTTAAAGAGAAGCATTTTTTAAATTTAACAATTTGGAAGTACTTCTATTGTAGCAAGTGATCAACAGATGAAGCAAATACATTTCTCTCCATCCCACTTCGATTTAATTTTACTTATTGTTCGTTATACTATTAAACATTCTTTCCTTCCTTCAGTCATAGGATCCTTTCAGTTTTAGCTAAGCAAATGGCAGCCCAACCAAGAACCACATTTTCCAGCCTCCCTTGCGTCTAAGTAAGACGCATGTGATTAAGTTTTGACCCATAGAATGTTAGTGGAAATGACGTGTTTCACTTCTAAATCATGCCTTCAAGTGGTATGCGTGTATTCACTTTTAGCCCCTGTTTTCTTCCCATTTACTGTGTGCCTGGCAAATCCCATGGACGGAGGAGCCTGGGGGGCTGCAGTCCCTGGTGTTGCTAGGGGTCGGACGTGACTGAGCATCTTCACTTTCACTTTTCACTTTCATGCATTGGAGAAGGAAATGGCAACCCACTCCAGTGTTCTTGCCTGGAGAATCCCAGGGGCGGGGGAGCCTGGTGGGCTGCTGTCTCTGGGGTCACACAGAGTCGGACACGACTGAAGCGACTTAGCAGCAGCAGCAGCCGTAGCAGCACTGTGATGCAAAATTGGTGGCAGAACCTGGACTAGCCATCTTAGACTGTCATGTGGAAGCTGCAGGCTGAGGCTGACAGAACAGGAACATAGAAGGAGTTAAGGTGTGTGATACCAAGCAGCTGCCATACTAACTCTGGGCAGCTCACATTTGGACAAATTAACATGAAGGAAAAATAATTGTCTATTTTATTTCAGACACAGTTACATTTGGGGCTTTGTTATCATGAGTGTTAGTCACTCAGTTGTGTTCAACTCTTTGCAACCCCATGGACTATAGTCCACCAGGCTCCCTGTCCATAGCATTCTCCAGGCAAGAATACTGGAACAGGTTGCCATGCCCTCTTCTAGGGGATCTTCCCAACCTAGGGACCAAACCCAGATCTCCCGCACTGCAGGCAGATTCTTTACCATCTGAGCCACTAGGGAAGCCCTTTGTTATTATAGCAGAAGCTATGTAGTAACTAATACACTGACACAATCAAAAGTAATCTGGCCTGGAGCTTTTCCTGTCTTCCATAGGCTTTCATCACACCTAGCTCCTTCAGGTTCTTGACAAATTTCTCCTATGCACTGGATCCTTATTTCCATTCATGCATGCAGCCAATGTGAGGAATTCCTGGTTCTCATTCCTGTTGTAGATTCCTAAGGATTGCTAGGCTTCAAAATATAGTTGGAATGACCAGAACTGGTTGCTTGAGTCCCGTAATCCTGTTGCCCAGTCATTCTCAGGATCAGCAGCGTGGATTGTGGCATGAACTTGTCCTCTTTATCCTCTGCAGCAAGATGACGCAGCCTTGTGGAAAAGGCCTCGGCTTCCAGATTTCCAAATGGCACCCAGTCAGTGCTTAGTACAGGGTGGAACAATTACTAAGTGCTTCACAAATACCCGAAAACTTCTCTATCTTCACAGTTTATCTGGAACTTCCTACTACAAAACCTAGTTATTATTATTATTAACATTTATTTATTTATCTATTTGACTGTACCAGGTCTTAGTTGCGGCACGCAGGATATTTAGTCGCAGCGTGTGGGATCTAGCTCCCTGGCCAGGGATAGAACCCAAGCCCCCTGCATTGGGAGAGTGGGGTTTTAGTCACTGGACCACCAGGGAGTATCACTAGTTATTATTTCGGTGATATCCCTGGTGGCTCAGACAGGAAGGAATCTGTCTGCATTGCGGAAGACAGATTTCATCCCTGGGTCAAGAAGATCCTCTGGAGGAGGAAATGGTAACCCACTCCAGTATTCTTGCCTGGAGAATTCCAGGGATGGAGTTTCATCCCTGGGTCAAGAAGATCCTCTGGAGGAGGAAATGGTAACCCACTCCAGTATTCTTGCCTGGAGAATTCCATGGATGGAGCACCGAGAGGGCTACAGTCCACAGGGTTGCAAAGAGTCAGACGTGACTGAGTGACTAACACACGCACATAGTCCACCATAATCATAGGTCAATATTAATATGCAGAGATACCCGATCGGACAAGGTGGTCCATGCTAAGTGACAGATGAGTGGCAGAAGGCAGGGCATCGAGGAAGGTCGTGGGAGGGAGAGGACTAGCTCAGCAGGAGCTGGCCCCTAGTCTAGAGGTCTTCATGCCAGACAGCAAATTCTCACAGAAAGGAAAGAGGCATGAGAGAATATTTTGTGGGGCTAAAAACCCTATCCCAAATTCCTAAACTGGAATTTGCCACCAAGCAAATGCAAGACAAATGGAAGGAAAGACATTATACTCAGTGCTTGGGGCAGCAGGCAAGCTTGTTACTGGCACAACACGATAGATTGAACTGGCCCTAGAACTTAAACCTCATCAAAGAGGGAGACTGAAGCTGCACTGACCTTTTGATTGGTTCATGCCCAGAACTTTGAAGCATGGGGAGCTCCTATAAGCAGATAAATCCAGGTAAGCAAGTTAAGATCCCTTTGGGATGGAAAGCTGGATATAGCTTCATAGAAGAGGAGGCTTAATTCAGATCCTAAGTTAAGGATAAACATTAGAAGCGGAGAGTGTTCTGGAGCCTTAAGGCATGGAGGGAAGACGGGCAGCGTGAACGGTAGTGTAGAGCAGGGGTCCGCAATCCCTCGGCCATGGGCTGGTACTGGCCTGTGGTCTGTTAGGAAGCAGGCTGCACAGCAGGAGGTGAGCAATGGGTGAGTGAGTGAGGCTTCATCTGTTTTCACAGCCACTCCCCATTACCTTCTGAGCTCCGTCTCCTGTCAGATGAGCAGCGGCATTCTATTCTCATGGGACTGGAAACCCTATGGTGAACTGCGCATAGGAAGGATTAGGTTGCTCACTCCTTATGGGAATCATCCTGAAACCATACCTGTTCCCTGTTGGTGTAAAAACTGTCTTCCACCAAACTGTCCCCTGGTGCCAAAAACATTGGGATGTGCTGCTCTAGGGTCAGAAAAAATGTGCCGTGCTCAGTCAGAACCGCCAGTTCAAGCAGGAAGTCTAATGGACATATTTAGTTAGCTTGTTAGATTGCCTTTGATTTCAGGAATTGCTTGTTCACCACTCTTGTCAATCTCGGGGTCCTACCTTGCCCCCAAGGGAATAGATGTGGGACTCAGTCTGTCAAATCAGGACATGCGGAACATCTCTGGAGCAGAATCCTTTGGGGGAGATTAAAAAGGATGCAAGAAGAGAAGGAATTATTTTTCCTGTGATTACTAGTTATGAAGACGGTGTAAACTGAGCTCTGTCATACGCATCTCTGCCATTACAGAAAAGAAGGTTACCTGAGAATTAAGCCACCTGGGAAGGATGATGAGCCAGGAGGGGAGAAAGGAGATCCTAAGGACAGAGTCTAGTCTGACTCTCAGAGCCGGCTGAGCCTGGAGCAAACCCGCTGTGCCACCTTCTCCAGTTACAGGAATCAATCAGCTGCTCTTGGGTTTCTGCTGTGTTGGACTTCTGTCCCTTGCAATTGAAAGAGATCTGACTAATGTGGGAAAAAGAGAGGATAAGCTTGGAACGCAGATACAGCTGTGTTATAGAGGCCCTAACTGCTAGACTAAAAGGTTTGGACTTCTTTTGGAAGATGACAAGACGAGGCATTAACATTGAGAGGTTGTTACACGGTTGCTCCGTACAAACAGCCGGCCCAGGAGTGGCTTCCAGCCTCATCACCTCCTGGCCACAGAGCCCATGCAAATCCCAAGCCACCGTGTCCCGCATCTGCAAGAGTGGGGGTGACTCCACGTATCCCTCTGGGTGGCTGCAAGGAAGAGGTTCAATAACAGTCAGTGTGCCTGATACAAGGTCTGGCACACGACCAGCATGACAGCTCCTCAGAATGACAGGGGCGGCAGTCATGGTGACAAAAGAGGATGGAGGAGGAGGAGGCAGAGGAAGAGGAGGAGGCAGAGGAAGAGGAGGCGGGGGGAGGACGCTTCCTGGACCAGGTGGGTGGGACCGGAAGTGAGTCAGAAGGACGGGCGTGGAGCCACTAGCCAACATCAGCGGGACCGTTACCTTGCAAAGGGAAGAGAGGAAAGGCAAGCCGGTTATGATCCAAGGTAAAAATATCCGGCGAATTAACTGATTTGGAACTTTTCCTTCTTTTGCACCCACACCACCAAAAATGGAAAACCCAACAACAGTGGAAAACACCGGATCCAGGGCCTCGTGGATGCTCCTGACCAGCACCAGCTTCAGGCTTCACAACATCCTGTGCGATAGGGAAATTTAGGCCCTCTGTCCAGAAAGTCAGGAAAACACTGTGTCAGTGCTTTTGCTGTTGGCTTCTGCTATTTAATGTCACGTGACCTCCGGCACCGGGACACTCATAGGACCCCCCAGGTGCCACCACTGGGCAGGGATGAGGGAACCAGCAGATGAGAAGGTCCCTGGAGGCTTCTGTCAGGTCCCTGGAGGCTGAGAGGTGGCGGTATGGAACTTTGGGTGTCCATTTAGCCTCTGAGACCCTGGCACAACTTTAAAATTTTTTAGGTATCTATTATATTTATTTTTGGCTGTGCTGGGTCTTTGTAGGTGGTTCTAGTGGTAAAGAGTAAACGTCAACATTCTAGGAATCAGCGAAGTAAGATGGACTGGAATGGGTGAATTTAACTCAGATGACCATTATATCTACTACTGCGGGCAGGAGTCCCTCAGAAGAAATGGAGTAGCCATCATGGTCAACAAAAGAGTCTGAAACGCAGTACTTGGATGTAATCTCAAAAATGACAGAATGATCTCTGTTTGTCTCCAAGGCAAACCATTCAGTATCACAGCTATCCAAGGCTATGCCCCAAACAGTAATGCTGAAGAAGCTGAAGTTGAACGGTTTTATGAAGACCTACAAGACCTTTTAGAACTAACACCCAAAAAAGATGTCCTTTTCATTATAGGGGACTGGAATGCTAAAGTAGGAAGTCAAGAAACACCTGGAGTAACAGGCAAATTTGGCCTTGGAATGCAGAATGAAGCAGGGCAAAGACTAATAGAGTTTTGCCAAGAAAATGCACTGGTCATAGCAAACACCCTCTTCCAACAACACAAGAGAAGACTCTACACATGGACATCACCAGATGGTCAAC
>SJYX01024685.1:98556-112280 GCA_006410675.1 Oreotragus oreotragus
CGGACACGACTGAGCGACTGAACTGAACTGAACTGAGGGCTTCCCTGGTAGCTCAGCTGGTAGAGAATCTGCCTGCAATGCAGGAGACCATGGTTCACTTCCTGGGTCTAGAAGGTGCCCTAGAGAAGGGATAGGCTGCCCACTCCAGAATTCTTGGCTCAGATGGTAAAGAATCTGCCTGCAATGCAGGAGACCTGGGTTTGATCCCTGGATTGGGAAGATCCCCTGGGGAAGGGCATGGCAACCCACTCCAGCATTCTTGTCTGGAGAATACCATGGACAGAGGAGCCTAGCAGGGTACAGTCCATGGGGTTGCAAAGAGTCAGACATGACCAAGTGACTAAGTACAGCACAGTCTATTGTACACGGTGGAAAACATGGCTGCCATCTCTTCTCTTGAAACTTTGTCTCAGTTTAAACTGCTATGATAAAAGTACCACATACTCCGTGGCTTAAATAACAAACACTGAAAAGTATCTCACAGTTCTGGAAGCTGGGATGTCTACAATCAAGACTCTGTCAGATTTGGTAGCTGGTAGATAGCCAGCTTCTCACTGTGTCTTCACATGGAGGGGAGAGGTCATCTTGTGAGGGTGCGAATCTCATTTGTGATGGCTCCATCCTCACCTCCCCAAACCATGGAATTGAGGATTAGGCTTCAGCATATGAATTTGGGAGACCACAAACATTCAGTTCATAGCAATTTTCTATCTATAAAAAGAGACCAACTGAAGCTTGCTTCAGGTCCAAATTCAACATCTGGACAAGGAAGCTCTGATTGGCTTGGCTCAGCTGTACTCCTCTGCATCCACTACCTGCTGCTAAGGGTTATAGGGGTCCTATGATCGCACAGGTGAGGTCTTTCTGGGCCAATCAGTTAAGTCTATGGGAGCAAAACTGTGGGAAAAACAATGGCATATGCCTCAAAGTACATTGTTAAGCAGTTTTGGGGGAAAAGAAAGTGTAATTTATTGTTTTCAGTAAAAACACAGAATGCTAGGTAAACAAAGTCACAGGTGTTCACTGTGATCATCCACCCACTCAAGTCAGTGAGGCTCGTCCTGGCCTCTCTCTCCAGAGCTCCCTCAGTCACAAAATCCCCAAATGTATCAAATTGGCCTCCTCCCTTGTTTCCCAAATATATTATACTTTTATAACACAGTTTCTCCCCATTTTTTGCCTAAAAAATTAGTGGTAGTTTTAGCTTGTGACACTGACTTCTGTCTTCATCTTCCGTCATGAATGAACTTTCTAAAACACAAATCCGGTTATCCTTGCAAGGTTCTCCATTACCCAGAGAATAAATTTCCAAATCTAACATATACATAAAGGGTCCCCCCAACAAAGCTTGAGGCCACATCTCCAGGCTTGTCTCCACTGACTCCTAATTTACTCATATTCCAGGGTTTCAACCTGCTTCTTTTGGAAATACATCAAGCTGCCTAACCCAGCAAATACAAGGAGCATTTGCGTCACTGCAGAGCTTTAGAAGTTAGCAAGAAAATTCTGAAGACCTCCTTCTTCAGCTGTCGATACAAAACTGATTTTATGCAAAACCTAAGGTTAAAAAGCAGAGACATTGCTTTGCCAACAAAGGTCCGTCTACTCGACACTATGGTTTTTCCAGTAGTCATGTATGGATGTGAGAGTTGGACTGTGAAGAAAGCTGAGCGCCAAAGAATTGATGCTTTTGAACTGTGGTGTTGGAGAAGACTCTTGGGAGTCCCTTGGACTACAAGGAGNAAAGGTCCGTCTACTCGACACTATGGTTTTTCCAGTAGTCATGTATGGATGTGAGAGTTGGACTGTGAAGAAAGCTGAGCGCCAAAGAATTGATGCTTTTGAACTGTGGTGTTGGAGAAGACTCTTGGGAGTCCCTTGGACTACAAGGAGATCCAACCAGTCCATTTTAAAGGAGATTAGTCCTGGGTGTTCTTTGGAAGGACTGGTGCTAAAGCTGAAAGTCCAGTACTTTGGCCACCTCATGCGAAGAGTTGACTCATTGGAAAAGACTCTGATGCTGGAAGGGAGTGGGGGCAGGAGGAGAAGGGGACGACAGAGGATGAGATGGCTGGATGGCATCACTGACTCTATGGACGTGAGTCTGAGTGAACTCCGGGAGATGGTGATGGACAGGGAGGCCTGGCGTGCTGCGATTCATGGGGTGGCAAAGAGTCGGACACGACTGAGCGACTGAACTGAACTGAACTGGAGGTTAATAGATGGAGAGAGGCTAGTTTACCCTTCCTTTCCTTTTATAGCTGAGATACCAAGTCCAAACAGAGTAGTCACTTTACTGACGTGCCAGTGGGCAGGAGCTCAGTCTTTGGATTCCCCTTCCAATGCCCCAAATCCAGTAAGAAGTGATCAGCAAGCGAGGAAGGGAATATAGCCACAGGGAGAAAAGATCCAGAAAACGAGGAGGATGTGCTTTCATGTTCCAGAATCATTCCTCACCCCCAAATCTGAGTGAACAAGAAAAGCTTAAGAAGGCTGGGGAGGAGATGGGCTCAGCATTCACATGGGAGGGGGAGGCAGAAAAAAAGGAGCAGAGGCTGGTTTAAGGAATCACCTCCTCTGAGTGGGTGGGTCCACAGGAATAAAGAGCCCATGTGGTTTTCATAAACAGACTTTGCCTCCTGCCTTTCCTCCGGTAGTAGCAGGGACTGTCAATAGGCAAGAAACAGCTGTGTTCCATCAAGGATCTGCCTCCCAGGCCTCTATGGGGCCTCAGACGTTCTTCACTGAGCCTGGTACCAAACCTCACACCCCAAACCTCACACCAAGAAGCCTGCTCACCACTTGCAGGGCTGGCCAGTGCTCAGGAAGGTGGTAGGATTTATAAGACAGATTTCCATCAAGGATCTGCCTCCCAGGCCTCTATGGGGCCTCAGACGTTCTTCACTGAGCCTGGTACCAAACCTCACACCCCAAACCTCACACCAAGAAGCCTGCTCACCACTTGCAGGGCTGGCCAGTGCTCAGGAAGGTGGTAGGATTTATAAGACAGATCATTCTCAACCTTGGCAGTCTCTTTTGGTCTTTTCCATCTTTTTATTTTTTGTAACGTCTTTGTTGAATTTGTTACAATGTTGCTTCTGTGGTTTATGTTCTGGTTTTTTGGCCTGGAACCATGTGGGTTCTTAGCATCCCCAACCAGGGATGGAACCCACACCCCTTGCATTGGAAGGTGATGTCTTAACCACTAGACCCCCAAGGAAGTCTCCATCATTTACTTTAAAATGCAAACCACATTAGAATATGATTTCTAGATTGTATGGATACAGAAAAGGATTGTTAACATTTGTGAGAAATTTAAAAAGTACCAAACGAAGTGTTGGTCAATAAGAATACTTAGAATACATTGACTCTGAAGAAATTAATATAGTCCCTCAGTCATGTCCGACTCTTTGTGACCTTGTGAACTGTAGCCCACCAGGCTCTTTTGTTCCTGGAATTCTCCAGACAAGAATACTGGAGTGGGTATGCCATTCCCTTCTCCAGGGGATCTTCCCAACCCAGGGATCAAACCAAGGTCTCCTGCATTGCAAGCATATTGTTTACCATCTGAGTCACCAGGGGAGGCCCTTGTCTAGAATTAATTCTCCTATCTTTCGTTCTTGTTGCCTTCCCCAACCAAAAGTTGAATTATTAAGAGATCCAAATGTTGTGGTTACTTAAAAATACTGAAATAGTCACAAAAATTTTACCCCATAATAGCAAAGCAGAAGAGTAACTCCAGGAGTCCCAGCCTTTCCCAGATCCACCAAACTCCCTTTCCAACACTTGAGTTAATACCAGTATCATGAGATCCCAGGCTGTGCTCTTCTTTTTCTTGGTTTGGAAAGAATGACTAATCCCTGTATACTATTCTTAGACTATGTTATTTGGCCAATTTAGAAAGAACGGACTAATACTAATAATATCCAATGTTTACAACAGGTTCACAGTTTACAGAGTCTTTTTCCATTTAATTCTCATAGCAGTTCCCAGATGAAGTGACTTGTCCTGCCTCATCTGTAATGAAGCGGCAGAGCTGGGATATAACACAGGTCTTCTGAATCCAGGCTTCAGCTTTAATTGGGCACCAGAGAGGCCAGGTTGCGGCAGCCGCTGAAACCAAGAGCCTTCAGGTTTTAGCAAAGTTTTTTCTTGTGCTTGTCACAGCAGTGTAGTTGGTGGAGCTGGGGATTCTGCTCCATATAGTCATGCAGGGATTCATGTTCATTTCACCTGTGCATCAGCATGCTCTGCATGTGGCTTGCAAAGTCCCTAGAGGATGCGAAAGATGGCAGATCACCCAGGAGGAGGTTTTATGGCCCAGGTCTGCCGATGTGGCACAGCTCTTCCACCCAGGTTCTGTCCCCCAGACTCTCATCTCAGCAAGGGGGGCCAAGATATAATTCAGCTGTTTTCCCAGAGTCACAAGCTTTGGGAAAGAGAGCTTTGTCTTTTATATCAATTCTTCAGATTATCAAGGCTCCATAAAGTCCCTTCTCTTGGGGAGATAATTATTTTTCTTCACTTCCAGTATATTTTCCCTTCTTTAAAACTCTCAGAATTTCTGTCTATCCCTCTTTCCAGTCCTTTCCTGAAGGCTGTTTTGAGATCTATTCTAGTCTTTTCTTTCACTTTGTGCCAATATATTTGTCTTTGACCTCACAAATCATAACTTTTTAAAGATAAATATGTGATGAAATTGAAATGTGACAAAGGACACAAGACCTGGATGCCTGCTGTGGAGTTTAGGCATCGTTTTGTGAGCACAAATGTGAGCCGTGAGAACTTTTTGAGGTTGGATGAATAAAATAATGATGATGATGATGATGAGAGTTCATGCATGTTAAGTTGCTTCAGTCGTGTCCAACTCTTTGTGACCCTATGGACTGTAGCCTGCCAGACTCCTCTGTCCATGGGGTTCTCCAGGTGAGAATACTGGAGTGGGCTGCCAGGTGCCGTGTCCTCCTCCAGAGGATATTTCTGACCCAGGGATCGAACCCCTGTCTCTCATGCCTGCTGCATGGGCAGGCAGGTTCTTTACTAGCGCCACCTGCTCCTGCTAATAACTGTTGTCATTGCTGTTCAGCCACTTGGTTGTGTCTGACTCTGCAACCCCATGGACTGCAGCACACCAGGATTCCCTGTCCTTCACTATCTCAGAGTTTGTTCAAGTTCATGTCTGTTGAGTCAATGATGCCATCCAGCCGTCTCAGCCTCTGTCGCCCACTTCTCTTGCCCTCATTCTTTCTCAGCAGCAGGGTCTCTTCCATTGAGTCATCTCTTGCCATCAGGTGGCCAAAGTATCGGAGCTTCAGCTTCAGCATCAGTCCTTCCAATGAATATTCAGGACTGATTTCCTTTAAGATTGACTGGTTGGATCTCCTTGCAGTTCAAGGGACTCTCAAGAATCTTCTCCAACACCACAGTTGAAAAGCATCAGTTTTTCAGTGCTCAGCCTTCCTTATGGTCCAATTCTCACATCCATACATGATTACTGAAAAACCAGGGCTTTGACTAGACAGAACTTGTCGGCAGAGTAATGTCTCTGGTTTTTAATACGCAGTCTAGGTTTATCATAGCTTTGCTTCCAAGGAGCAAACGTCTTTTAATTTCATGGCTTTTAATTTCACTGTCCACAGTGATTTTGGAATCCAATAAAATAAAACTTGTCACTGTTTCCATTGTTTCCCCATCTATTTGCCATGATGTGATGGGACCACATGCCATGATCTTAGTTTTGTGAATGTTGAGTTTTAAGCCAGCTTTTTCACTTGCCTTTTTCACCTTAATCAAACGACTCGTTAGTTCCTCTTTGCTTTCTGCCATTAGGGTTATCATCTGCATATCTGAGGTTATTGATATTAATAATAACTGATGTTTTTAGTGGTGATAATAACTAATGCTTATTAAGCACTTTTTCTGTGCTAAACTTTGCACAGAGCATCTTTCATAAATCATTTTATTTAATCCTAATCATAACCTCTGAAAAGGATACTGTTACTATTCCCCAAGAATTGTGTGTATATGTGTGTGAAGTAGCTTCAGTCCTGTTTAGCCCTTTGTGACCCCATGGACTGTAGCCCTCCAGGCTCTTCTATCCATGGGATTTTCTAGGCAAGAATACTGGAGTGGGTTGCCATGCCCTTCTCCAGGGGATCTATCTGACCTGCTTCTCCCTCCAGCTCCTGCAATGCAGACAGATTCTTTACCACTGAGCCACTAGGAAGCACCGCCCCCCCAAGACATAGAAATGTTAACAAACGTGTTCAAGTTACACAGATTTTGAATCCCCAAATTCCACCTTTTTTGCCACCTGAGCAGGGTTCGGACATAACTCTGGAGGAAGTGTGGAAACTGACGGATGGCTAAAGATATGAGAAGCAGACCTGCTCTTAGTTGATTTGGTTAGCTTTTACAAAAGAAAAAAAAAAAAAAAATGGGGAAGAGCTTTCCTTCTCTGCAAAAATTTGTTTCAGTTTATTTATTCAGGATACGTGAGTACGGCAGAAACTGATCTGAAAGTTGGGGACCAGAGAGTGAAACAGGCTTCCCTGTCCTCATGGAAACGGCAGGTTTGTTTGGGAGACAGAAATTAATGAAAGAGTCATGTATATATCATTGCAAACTCCCACATGCTCTGAAAGAAAAGCACAGAATGTAAAGAAGTCCTATTCCAGGAAAATGATCTAGTTTGGCAGACGTGGACCCTACTCCAGAAAACAGCCCCTCACAGACTTAGAAAATAAACTCATGGTTACCACAGGGGAAGGCGGGGAAGGGACAAATGTAGCATTTGAGACTGATACACACTACTGTAAATACAAGATAGATCAAAAACAAGCACCTACTGTATAGCATGGGAACCATATTCAATATCCAGTCTTCCCTGGTGGCTCGGACAGTAAAGAATCTGCCTGCGATTTGCAAAACTCGGCATCAGTCCCTGGGCGGGGAAGATTCCTCCCCTGGAGAAGGGAATGGCAACCTTACTCCAGTATTCTTGCTGGAGATCGCATGACAGAGGAGCCTGTTGGGCGACACATCCCAACACATCTGTGTCAGATGGGACACATCTGAGTGATGAACAATAACCTATAATGGAAAAGAATCTGAAAAAGAATATGTATGAATATGTGTAACTGAATCACTGCTGTACACCTGAAACATTGTAAACAGTTGTCCAAAAATACACTAAAATGTCAATGGAGATTGAACATGTTCACTTTCCAGCTCATAGGCAACTTTATATAGACTTGAAATTTTTCTCCTGTTTAGTAAAAGTGAAAGAGAAAGGTTTTTCCTGCCACAGGATATCTTTCTTTCTTTCTTTCTTTTTTTTAAAATATAAACAAGCGTAACTTATACCACTGTTTTTGGTGGAAAAATGCAGAATAGTATATACCTTTTATGAAGAAAAGTATAATTTACAATATTCAGTGAGAATGTCACTGCCAATTTTCTTTTTCCAAAGTGTAGAATACTCTTTGATTTATAGAATTCATTTTTGACCCATATAATGGTTCTTTTACGGACAAATAAAATGGTCCAACATTTTCACAAATGAAGTGTAACTGAATCTGGATTTCTGATACCTTGTCATTTGGGGGATTTTATCTTACTTTGTTGCCTTAAATTTTTATGAAGAAAAGTGTAATTTACAATATTCAGTGAGAATGTTACTGCCAATTTTCTTTTTCCAAAGTGTAGAATACTCTTTGATTTATAGAATTCATTTTTGACCCATATAATGGTTCTTTTACAGACAAATAAAATGGTCCAACATTTTCACAAATGAAGTGTAACTGAATCTGGATTTCTGATACCTTGTCATTTGGGGGATTTTATCTTACTTTGTTGCCTTAAAATTTAATGCAGAGAAGTTGTTGACTGTAGGGAAAATAAAGTTAATTTTGTGTTAAAAAATTTTTTTGTGTTAAAAAAAAGATGAAATTAAATGAGAAAGTAGTCCCTCTACAGAAAAGCTGGGTAGCTAATGAAAACTGGGCAATGAGTGGCAACCTGATATCACGTTCTGATGTCTTTTGAAACTTAGCAAGTCTGTGACTCAGCCCCAGGTGCTGCCCTGCCCTTGAATCTCCCGTCTCGGTTGCAGTCATCCTCACACACCTCTGTTTCTCGTCACTCAGGTGGATTTCTCGGCAAACACTGTGGCCCTCACCCTTACACCATCCAGTGTCCCATCACTGCCCACCAGTGCCCCTGCTCCCAGCCACCATCCCCTCGGGGGCTACTGAGTGGCCTCCCTCCATCTACTCCTCCTCCCAGGCTTTCCTCAACAGGGCCCTTGTTGTCAGTCACATTGTGTCACCCCTCCACGCTCAGAACCTTCGCCTAGCTCCTTTTCTCATTCCGAGGAAGATCTAAGACCTCCCCATGATCCGCAAGACTCTTTAAGACCCAAGGCCTCCCTCAACATCTCTGATCACCTTCTGCACCTCTCCTGCAGGTATTCTCTGCCTCTCTGATTTTCCTCCAGCCTGACTGGCCTTAAACCTCCCAGACTCACCACAGGACCTTTGCACTTTCCGTTTCATCTGCTTAGAAATCCTCACCCCACTCACACCGCAGCTGGACCCCCTGTTCTCCTTTCCTGCACCACAGTGACCCTTGCCTTCTCACACACTGTGCCCTCTTGTCAGTTCTTGCGTCTGTCCTCCGTATCCGTATCCACCACCTCTAAAAGGTAACAGCTATTGTGCTTATTCATTGTTGTGATGCTTTAGCATTGAAAATAGCGTCTGCCACATGTTAGAAATGCACAAAAGTGAAGTGAAGTCGCTCAGTCGTGTCCGACTCTTTGCGACTCCATGGACTGTCCACCAGGCTCCTCCTCCATCCATGGAATTTTCTAGGCAAGAGTACTGGAGTGGGTTGCCATTTCCTTCTCGAAGCAGGTGTTAAATTAATTAAAGATGCGGAGGGCTTGTTCTGCAAGCTTCCCACTGCTCTATATTCATATATGCTTTTAACTGAGATCTCCTGAAGGTAGTTCCTGCCCCTTTATGAGGATGCTGGGAAGGCTGTGGTCTTCTCTGAACCTTGACATCCAAAACAGTGTGGGTCTAACTGGGGCAGGGAGGGGTGAAGGGGGTAGTTGTTGTCACAGGCTCTTATGCATACCTCTGGATCGTTTCAGCACATTGGGAGAAAATGTTTAGGTTTATTTTTCCAATACAAATGCACACAATGTTTAGAGACTAAAACCTAGGATGTATGCCTTCTTAAGAAGGGAATGGAGGAGTCGCCCCATGAAGGCGGGTGATGGGGCCACTTCTGTCCTTGCCACTGTTACTATTTCCCTTCAAGACAAACCCAAGCACATCTCAAACCAGCTGAGAAACTGCTTCTTAGGCCTCTTGCTGCTAATATAAAGACCAAATTCCTCACCACAGTGTCGAATGCCCTTCACAATCCAACCACGGTCCAGGTTCAAGTCTCTTTCCTTCCTGGCCCGTCTTTCAGAATCACTTTCGGTTCCTTAAAGAAGCTGAAGCCTTCCCAGCATGTTTCGCATTTGCTAATTCCTCTTTCCCTCTTCTAAAGCTGCCCCAGCTTTGCCTCTCCCCAGCTGCACACGTAATTCATTGTTTTTACTTTTGTTCTCATGAAGAATCTTCTTTTATCATGTCTAGCTTTTTTCTTGACTTTTAAAAAAATTGTAATATACATATTAAGAATATGTGCAATTTAAAAATTGTCATATACATAAGCATGTATTCATGTTATAAAATGTCACAGTACATAGAGTGGCAGATATGAATCCCTTCACTCACATTTTGATCCAGAAGTTGGTTGATGGTGGATACAGCTAGAGGTCCTACACCCTAGAGATCATACCAAGTGAAGTCAGAAGGAAAGACGGACACCATGTGCTGTCACTTGCATGGGGAACCTAAAATATAGCACAGATGAACTTCTCGGTGAAACGGAAACCGAATCACAGGCATGGAGAGCAGGTTTGTGATTGTTGGAGCAGAACGGAAGGGTGGAGTGGGAGTCTGTGGTTAGTAGATGCAAACTATTACATATAGAATGGATGGACAGCAAGGCCCTACTGTGTAGCACAAGAAACCATAAGCAATATCCCTGATAAACCACAGTGGAAGACAATTTGAAAAAGAATGTATGTGTATATAACTGAGCTACTTTGATGTTCAGCAACAATTAGCATAACGTGGTAAAGCAACCATACTTCAAAATAATAAGAATAATAAAACATAAAATACAGACAAAGAAGTTGGTTGAACAGGAGAAGTATATAGCCAGCTGTTCATATCGCTCTGTACCTTCTTGTATCAAAACTATTTCATTAAGGTGACACTCTGCTATTGATCCTCTTTGCCAGAAAAAACCTGCTAACAGCTTATTAAGTATTTACTTTTCCAGACCTTCCTTGTGCTGCTTCCACTCATGTGAATACACACATACACATGCAATTATTTTTATCCAGATGGACTCATACTATACCTACTGTTCCATAATTAAAACTAAACAAACGCAGACTTGGTTTCTCAGGACAGCTTTAGGCTTAGAGTAAACTGGGCAGACCCGCTCCAGTACTCTTGCCTGGAGAATCCCATGGACGGAGGAGCCTGGTGGGCTACAGTCCACGGGTCGCAAAGAGTCGGACATGACTGAGCGACTTCACTTTCACTTTCAAGCTGGGCAGACAATGGAGAGGGTTCCCACCAGCTCCTCTCCATGCAATTTCCCTTTGCTATGAACATCTGGGTTCCTTTCGCTGTGTGCTACATTTGTTATAACTGGTGAGTCAATATGGATGCATTATTATTAACTAAAGTCCACAGTTAACATTAGGCTCTCTCTGTCGTATGGTTCCGGTTCTGTGTATTTGCCAGATACACAGTGTCCTGTGTTCACGGTGACAGTGCCACAGAGGACATAGCCTCCTCCCTGTGCTCCACCCTTTCACCCCGCCCACCTCAACTCCTGGCAACCACTGGTCTTTTTCTTCTTAATATATATATTCTGTTGAGGTATAGTTGATTGACAATGCTTCAGGTGCACAGCAGAGTGATTCAGTTATACATATACACACATATTATTTTTGAAATTATTTTCCATTGTAGATTATTACGAGATACTAACTATAGTTCCCTGTGGTATATACTAAATCTTTGTTGCTTATTGCATATATATTTTTAATTAGAAATCTAGCATTCTATTTATACTAAATCAAACAAGTGGAATCAAAATGCCATTAATTTTTTAGTTAGGCAAAAATTCATATGTTTTCTAAAATATATATATTATACATGTTATTTATATATATCTATACAAAAGCTTTTCTACTATGCTTGATAAAGTCTTGAGAAAGAAAATCAAAAAAAAAGAAGAGGTGGAGAAATTGGAAAACGTAAACTAAATGAAATGGGAGCACTGAATATGAAACAGAGAAAGTGAAAGAAACTTGATGAAAGTAAAAGATCATCATTTAGTCCAGTTGTTTGTAAACATGGAGGCTCATTAGAAAAATATCTGGAGCTCTGGGGGAAAAAAGAGCAATACCGGGGCATTTTTAGCTTTCAAAAAATTTGAAGATAATTCTGATATGCATCTGGATTTTAAAAAGTGATTACAGGTTTTTCTATTAAATCATAGTTTTGGTGATACAACGGCGTTGGTGGTATAGTGGTTAGCATAGCTGCCTTCCAGGCAGTTGGCCCGGGTGAGGGAAGGATCCCACGTCCCAGGTTTGTTGGCAGATACAGATGTGCCCTCAGAATACACCGGTGACAAAAATATGACCTGACAAAGGGTAATGGCGGATTCACTCACATTGCTTACGTTTCTATGGCCAGGCCTTAAGAAGGGGTCAGTTTTTAAAAACCAAGTAGCGTGTTCCTCCAAATACATGTCAAAAAAGAAGCATGTCTGTGTTTCAGGTTAGATGTGTATAAGAGACAGCTTTGGGGCTTCCCTGGTGGCTCAGAGGTTAAAGCATCTGCCCCCAGTGTGGGAAACCCGGGTTCGATCCCTGGGTCGGGAAGATCCCCTGGAGAAGGAAATGGCAACCTACTCCAGTATTCTTACCTGGAGTATCCCATGGACAGAGGAGCTTGGTAGGCTACAGTCCATGGGGTCACAAAGAGTCGGACACGACTGAGTGACTTCACTTGGTGATACAGAGTTCTATTATTTTTCTGTTGACTAATCATGATACAATGATATTAAGTAATAGTTACATAATCACAATAGTAAAATATGTTTATCAGTTTTCACAATCAACATACAGACAAAAAAATAAAAAAGAAGAAGAAGACAATTTCAGGCCATAATGGGAACATGATTAACTTGACAATAAAAAATAATTATACACCATTCGGAGAGTCAAGCAGAGTGATGTGGTGGGTGGAAGTGCCCACACACATGTTTTCGTCTGCCCAGCGAGTCTCTTTTGATTGGTGCATTTGATCTTGTTACCAGTTTATTAATTGCTTTCGGTTTGTTTTTGTAGGCATTTTTCTTCTCTTGTGTTTCCTGCCTAGAGAAGTTCCTTTAGCATTTGTTGTAAAGGTGGTTTGGTGGTGCTGAATCCTCTTGACTTTTGCTTGCCAGGAAAATTTTTGATTTCTCCATCAAATCTGAATGAGAGTCTTGCTGGGTAGAGAATTCCTGGCTGTAGGTTCTTCCCTTTCATCATTGAACTGTATCCTGCCAGTCCCTTCTTACTTGGGGAGTTTCTGCTCACAAATCAGCTGATAGCCTGATGGGAGTTCCCTTGTGTGTTATTTGTCTTTTTCACTTTGTTGCTTTTAATATTTTATTTTTGTCTTTAATTTTTGTCAGTTTGATTACTATGTGTCTCAGTGTGGTCCTCCTTGGGTTTATCCTAACTGGGCCTCTCTGTGCTTCCTGAACTTGGCTGACTATTTCCTCTCCCATGTTAAGGAAATTTTCAGCTATAATCTCGTCAAATATTTTCTCAGGTCCTTGCTCTCTCTCTTCTTCGGTAACACATATAATGGGGACATGGATGTGCTTAATGTCGTCCCAGAGCTCTCGTGGGCTGTCTTTCAGTTCAGTTCAGTCAAGCAGTCATGTCCGACTCTTTGCGACCCCATGAATCGCAGCACGCCAGGCCTCCCTGTCCATCACCATCTCCCGGAGTTCACTCAGACTCACGTCCATCGAGTCAGTGATACCATCCAGCCATCTCATCCTCTGTCGTCCCCTTCTCCTCCTGCCCCCAATCCCTCCCAGCATCAAAGTTTTTTCCAATGAATCAACTCTTCGCATGACGTGGCCAAAGTACTGGAGTCTCAGCTTCAGCATCATTCCCTCCAAAGAAATCCCAGGGCTGATCTCCTTCAGAATGGACTGGTTGGATCTCCTTGCAGTCCAAGGGACTCTCGAGTCTTCTCCAACACCACAGTTCAAAAGCATCAATTCTTTGGCGCTCAGCCTTCTTTACAGTCCAACTTTCACATCCATACATGCCCACAGGAAAAACCATAGCCTTGACTAGACAGACCTTAGTCGGCAAAGTAATGTCTCTGCTTTTGAATATACTCTCTAGGTTGGTCATAACTTTTCTTCCAAGTAGTAAGCGTCTTTTAATTTCATGGCTGCAATCACCATCTGCAGTGATTTTGGAGTCCCCGAAAATAAAGTCTGACACTGTTTCCACTGTTTCCCCATCTATTTCCCATGAAGTGATGGGACCGGATGCCATGATCTTC
>SJYX01024685.1:116239-128326 GCA_006410675.1 Oreotragus oreotragus
TTGTTCCATGTCCAGTTCTAACTGTTGCTTCCTGACCTGCATATAGGTTTCTCAAGAGGCAAGTCAGGAGGTCTGGTATTCCCATCTCTTTCAGAATTTTCCACAGTTTATTGTGATCCACACAGTCAAAGGCTTTGGCATAGTCAATAAAGCAGAAATAGATGTTTTTCTGGAACTCTCTTGCTTTTTCCATGATCCAGCAGATGTTGGCAATTTGATCTCTGGTTCCTCTGCCTTTTCTAAAACCAGCTTGAACATCAGGGAGTTCACGGTTCACGTATTGCTGAAGCCTGGTTTGGAGAATTTTGAGCATTACTTTACTAGCATGTGAGATGAGTGCAGTTGTGCGGTAGTTTGAGCATTCTTTTGCATTGCCTTTCTTTGGAATTGGAATGAAACCTGACCTTTTCCAGTCCTGTGGCCACTGCTGAATTTTCCAAATTTGCTGGCATATTGAGTGCAGCACTTTGACAGCATCGTCTTTCGTGGGGAATCTTTTAGCTGTCAATGGTTGTTCAATAGCTGGTTGCAATTGTGGTGCTCTCAGAGGAGGAAATGAGCACATGTCCTTCTACTCACACATTTTGATGGGAAGTCCACTGGTCTTTTTACTGTCTTTGTACTTTCACCTTTTTCAGAATGTCGTATTGTTGGAACCACAGAGTCTGTATCCTTTTAGCCTGACATCTTTCACTTAGCAGCACAGAAACTTAAGCCTCTTCTGTGTCTTTTCATGACTATAATTAATTAAAAAAAAAAAAAAAAAACTGACAGCAATGTTTTCCCATGTCTCGATGCATAGATCTACCCTTAACTCTTAAGAGCTACACAAGTCTTTTATAGAATGATTGTACACACCTCTTTATCCATATTCTTCCTGGATGGACATTTAAGTTTTTTCCAGGTTTCTGATTGTCTATGTACATCTCTTTGTCATCCACTAAACTTTGTACTCCTTACCCATGAAACATGGTGTCAATAAACAGCCTGGCTTCTGTCCACAAAGAAGAACAATACACAAGACAAGGGTGGTGGTAACTTGAAGCAAGAAGAGGGAAGGATCCCACGTCCCAGGTTTGTTGGCAGATACAGATGTGCCCTCAGAATACACCGGTGACAAAAATATGACCTGACAAAGGGTAATGGCGGATTCACTCACATTGCTTACGTTTCTATGGCCAGGCCTTAAGAAGGGGTCAGTTTTTAAAAACCAAGTAGCGTGTTCCTCCAAATACATGTCAAAAAAGAAGCATGTCTGTGTTTCAGGTTTGCTTTTGCTCAGTAATTCTATCAAGAAGAGTTTGTTTCTAAGTGAACCACTGAGCTGTGTGAGCATTTTTGTTTGTTTCAAATAAAATATATTTGTATTATTTGTCATTCATGAGATCCATCCACACCACACTAGTCTCTGTATCAAGTAGCCCAATAGAAGTATACCTGTCCTGTTCTTTAAAGAAGGAGAAGGGTCTGGAAGTGATGGCAAAGGAGTGGGAGTAGGGGCTGGGCGGCTAACACAGACTTAAAGCCCTGACAGGGGGTGGACCTGAAATTGATGGGGGAGGGGAGGTCACAAGGATGGGGAGATATGCTCCTTCTGTATCTGAAATAAAGAAGAAGCCTTGGCCTGCTAGTCCTAAGCAGTCCAGGGCCTGGACACCTGCCCACCTGCCTGGCTCCAGTGCGTGAAGACTGAGTTACTGGTAAACAGAGCTTCCTAAGAACTCTGATGGGCATGCATGGGATGACTCCCACGCAGGGCCTGGCCAAAAAAGGCAAGGAGGCCCGGCCTCTAGGAGCTCTTGTTCCAAAAATATTCTTTGCTTGAGGAAACCAAGGAGATGCCAAGGACTCCAGGCTGGTTGCCTGGCTGCTGCTGGGGCTGCATCTCAGAGAGTGTCTTAGCCCCTCGGGTGCAGAACGTGTCCCGGTGCAGCCGCCTTCCCGTCCCCACCGGCTGTCCTCATCCTCAGGAGTTGCATCACAGCCACCATAATTCCTCCTGGAGCCCTCCTAGCCGGAGACACCCCAAGAGTAGTCACTAAACATGAACCAGCAGTGTTGGAAGCTCCCTCTCCTAATGTGGGCTCCCGCAGCTCAGAATCTGCAAGAAAGCTTCCAGAGAAAGTAGTTTATTTGGGAAGTGACCCCAGCAACCCCCAGAGGGGAAGGAGCATTGAGATGGGAAAGATAAGGTGTGTGATTATCAAGTCGTCTCTGTGGATAGCTGCAGACCAGGCTCCCAGAAAAGCTCTGGGAAAAAGTGCAGACTGGTCCTGGGAATCGTCCTGCCCCTGGGCTGAGATATTTATTCCCTAGCTCCTGAGAGCCACTGGTTGAGGGCTGCTCCTGGGGTCTAATAATAATTCCCAGCCCTTCAAGCCAGCCATACACGGATGACAGGGTGACCTTCACTAGTTCCAGAAAATTCCCTCAGGCTCTGAGAGGTGGAGGCTGGAAGGTGGGGGTCAGTCAGAGTTTAAGACTTTTTTCTTCTTCAGCTAAGGCAGCAAAAGAGATGATTTATTGTACACATTACATTCAGCCACAACTGTGAACACAGCTAGTCCATAGTATCACAGGGCCAGGGCAAAGGACCAAAAGGGACAGCTTTGAGATGAGCAAGGTGGGTCTCTCAAAGGTGATCGAAGCGATCACAATGACCAGAGATGGTCCAGATCCACTGAGAAGTTCTAGATAGCGGACATGCAGTCCACAATTTGTCCCAGCCTCAGGCTCCCCTTGTTTCCGCCTCTGTGACTTCCACGGGTGCACAGGTTTACTGGGACATCTGCCTCATCTTTCTTCTTTTGTGCTTCAGCTTCTTCCTGCACTTCACTCTCATGGTGCAGAGGTTTCTCAAAAGCCGAGAGCAAGACTTTTTTTTAAGCTTTTTTTTTTTTTTTTAATGTGAACCATTTTTAAAGTCTCTATTGAATTTGCTATAGCATTGTTTCTGTTTTCTGTTACAGTGTTTTTAGTCACGAGGCATGTGGGATCTCAGCTCCCTCCTCAGGAATCAAGTCTGTACCCCTGCATCAGAAGGCAAAGTCTTAACCGTGAGTCTGCCAGGGAAGTCCCTGAGCATAAGACTTAACCTAGCAAAGTCTGAGGGCTGAGGCTGAGGGGACATTTGCTAGGATACCCTCCAGGGAAAATATTCACGGGAGACTTGGATTCTCTCTGTGGGCTGTGCCAAGCCGTGTCCCCACGCCGCCCATGTCCCCACTGAAGTGATGGGAAAATTAGTACATTCCAGCACAAGCCACTTCATTGTTGGCAAACCTAGGAGTTAGAAGTGCTTCCCCAGGATGCATTCCCCTAAATCTCATCTCTAAATTCTGCTGGGCTGCTGGTGAAGCCCCCTGAGTGACTTAGAACACCTACTGCCCGTTCCCTGTATCAGCCCCTCACTATCCAGAAAGAGTTACAATAACCCCTGTGCACAGCCAGGATCCCTCCTCTTTCGTTCTTGGTCAGTTGCCCATGCCATGTAGGACCACCCAAGACAGATGGGTCATAGCAGAGAGATTTGACAAAACGTGATCCACTGGAGAAGGGAATGGCAAACCACCCCAGTATACTTGCCATGACAACATCATAAGCAGTATAAAAGGACAAAAAGATATGACACCAAAAGATGAGTTCCCTAGGTCTGAAGGTGTCCAGTAAGCTACTGAGGAAGCATGGAGGAGAATTACCAATAGCCCCAGAAAGAAGGAAGCGGCTGGGTGAAAGCGGAAACGACAGTTAGGGATGTGTCTGATGGCGAAAGTAAAATCTGATGCTGCAAAGAACAGTATTGCGTAAGAACCTGGAATGTTGGGCCCGTGAATCAAGGTAATTGGATGTGGTCAAGCAGGAGATGGTAAGAATAAACATCAACATCTTAGGAATCAGTGAACTAAATGGATGCGAATGAGTGAATTTAATTTAGACGACAATTATATCTATTACTGTGGACAAGAATACCAGAAAAGAAATGGAATAGACCTCATAATCAACAAAAGAGTATGAAATACAGTATTTGGGCGCAATCTCAAAAAGGACAGAATGGTCTCAGTTAGTTTCCAAGCCAAGCACGGCTCATAGCTTCACTGAGCTATGCAAGCCCCTTTGCCATGACAAAGCAATGATCTGTGAAGGGCTCCCTCTCTTTTAATCATCTCCAATTCTTTCATCCTCTTCCTCTCATGATGTAGCTTTGAGTCCCCAGCCATCCCTCACACTGTCACTTAAGTAAAAAAATTATTTTTTAAAGGAGCACAAATTATCTACTGAGGACTGCGTGCCAAGTTACTTTTACGTGTGGCACCCTCTCCACAGCTACCAAAGCATCCTAGAGTCCACGCTCCACAGCAGGAGAAGCCGCCTCAGTGAGAAGCCAGATCCCCGCAGGTAGAGAAAAGACTGAGCTGCAGCAAACTCCAGCACAGCCCCAGATAAAGACATCAGTTCAGTTCAGTTCAGTCGCTCGGTCGTGTCCGACTCTTTGCGACCCCGTGGACTGCAGGACCCCAGGCCTCCCTGTCCATCACCAGCTCCTGGAGTTTACTCAAACTCATGTCCGTTGAGTCGGTCAAATAAATGAAATTAGAAAAAATATATATATATATATTGTAACCACATTTAAGAGATAAGTGAGGGTTCCCAAAGGGAGGTGGGTGAGGAGGGGTGCCGTGACCAGCCTCCTGCTCAGTATGGCACAGTTCAGCTAGAAAGCCACACTCAGAAGTTGCCACAAGATAACGCATGCTGTATAGGTAATTGTACTTTCTCCAAGAGGCCGATGAGGGGCTTGGGCTCCCACCCCTCCACCCCAGACTGTTTATGAGCCTCTTCCTTCCAACCACTTGTAGTACTTTCCTGAAAGTAAAGTACTGGGGAGAAGATGGGTTTTTTCCTCTGGCATCATCTCACTGATGCCTTCAGAGCTGATTCTCCTCTCCAGCAGTTGCTCAGCTTTCCTGCCCATGTTCAGGGTACCCTGTGTACCTCTCTCTGCTCCCTGCGGGGACAGGAGCATCCTCTTTATGTCACAGAAGGAGAACTGAGGTTCTGGGAAGTGAAGGAGTGAGCTCAAGTCTCCGCAACTGTGGATGGAGCCTGAGGCCACCTGGCTCTCAGCTGTTCCCGTTCTATTTTCTCTGTCTGGCATCTGTTCCCCTCCTTCTGTTACTGGTTGTTGTTTTTCAGTCACTCGATCGTGTCTGACTCTCTGCGACCCCATGGACTGCAGCACGCCAGGCTTCCTTGTCCTTCACTATCTCCTGGAGTTTGCGCAAACTCACGCCCATTGAGTCAATGATGCCATCCAACCATCTCATCCTATCATCCCCTTCTCTTCCTGCCCTCAATGTTTCCCAGCATTAGTTTCTTTTTCAGTGGGTCAGCTTTTCACATCATATGGCCAAAGTATTGAAGCTTCAGCTTCAGCACCAATCCTTCCAATGAATATGACTGTTGATTTCCCTTAGGATGGACTGGTTTGATCTCCTTGCAGTCCAAGGGACTCTCAAAAGTCTTCTTCAACAGTACAGTTCAAAAGCATCAATTCTTCTGTGCTCAACCTTCGTTATGGTCCAACTCTCACATCTGTACATGACTACTGGGAAAACCATAGCTTTGACTAGATGGTCCTTTGTCAGCAAAGTGATGTCTCTGCTTTTTAATATGCTGACTAGGTTTGTCACAGCTTTTCTTTCAAGGAGCAAGTGTCTTTTAATTTCATGGCTGCAGTCCCTGTCCACAGTGATTTTGGAGCCCCCCAAAATAAAGTCTGGCCCTGTTTCCATTTTATCCCCATCTATTTGCCATGATGTTATGGGATCAGATGCCATGATCTTCATTTTTTGAATGTTGAGTTTTAAGTCAGCTTCTCCTCTCTCCTCTTTCACCTTCATCAAGAGGCTCTTTAGTTCCTCTTTGCTTTCTGCCATTAGGGTGGTATCATCTGCAGATATGAGGTTATTGATATTTCTGGTAATGGTATCACATTTTTTGGAAGCCGTTCCTCTCCCCTCAATCTTTGTTATTCTGGGGAAGATAGCTCTACTCCCTTTTTCTAAGCAGCTCCTCACTTGGCTCAGGCTCAACTAGCCACTATATGTTCTGCTCCTTGGCCACTGTTGGTTTGAAGACGGAAACAAGTCAGGCTGGCATTTCAATGAGATGAAACAAAACCAGAAGGCCCTCTTTTCACTGGGTTGGGGATGGGGAGGCAATGGCACCCCACCCCAGTACTCTTGCCTGGAAAATCCAATGGACGGAGGAGCCTGGTGGGCTGCAGTCCATGGGGTCACTAACAGTCAGACAGACTGAACGACTTCACTTTCACTTTTCTTTTTCATGCATTGGAGAAGGAAATGGCAACCCACTCCAGTATTCTTGCCTGGAGAATCCCAGGGATGGGGGAGCCTGGTGGGCTGCCGTCTATGGGGTCACACAGAGTCGGACACGACTGAAGTGACTTAGCAGCAGCAGCAGTAGTTATAAGGGTGGTATGAGCTTGAGACCACCAGGAGCCACTGTGGAGATCCTGCTAAAGAGGACAACAGGCATGGAGGAGAAAAGAGGAGCCACAAGATACCACCCAAGCCCCTGGATCCAGCTGAACCTGATGTCCATTCTCTCTGCGCTTTTCAGTTACAGGATCAATAAGTTAATCTCAGCATCTCCACCACCTTCATTCTCTCTCTCTGTCCTTCCCACTCTTCCTGCCTTCTTCCTTTCTAGTGAGTTTAGGTTGGAATTTATTATTTACCATGGAATGAGCAAAAGAATCCTAACCAATGTGGACTCTTCTCCCAGGGTCTTCCCATGATACTATATAGGCTACATTTTGGTATGGACACACACACATACACAATCATTTTTGTAGAGCACTTTGTAAAACGCCTTCACATTCATTTGCTCTGACAAACTTCTGAGAGAAGACAGATAAGTATCACATCTCTACAAACATGTTTATAAATAATGAAACTGAAGCTCAGAGAAGCCAAGCGACTTATCTGAGATCACACAGCCAGCCAGTGAGTGGCAGGCCTGATGGGTCATAGGACCATGTTCTTGTCACTGTATCTTGCTGCAGTCCTGGGTTCTTGACCTGTCTGGCTGTTAGCAAGCAGAGTGATCTTCCAAATAAGTTCACCTCTCTGGGCTTCAAATTCCCATCTGTGGTATGAGGGGTCTGACAACTGTGACTTCTAAGGGCCTCCCCAAACTCGCATTCTCGTGGTCTGTGATTTTGCTTTGTAACTATGCCTGAAACTGGCTCGTGGTTTAGTCACAGTGGCATCCGACTCTTTGCAACCCCATAGACTGTAACCCACAGGCTCCTCTGTCCATGGGATTTCCCAGGCAAGAACACTGAAGTGGGTTACCGTTTTCTTCTCCAAGAGATCTTCCCAGACCAAGGATCAAACTGTGCTGGCTGTAAATAAAAAACCCTACTGGGAGAACATCCCATCCATGAGAGACTCAGCACACACCTGTCTAATGACACTGAGGTTTCCCATGGTTCTGTTCTGAGATGGGGCAAACACCAGTAATAACTCAAGCAATAAAATAATTGTGTACAAGCCCTGTATCCCATCTGCTCTTTTCCTGCTTAGAAAAAGTGCTGTGTGCTAGAAGCTTTTTGCCTTTCAGCCCTCAAATGAAATTAAATAAAACAGGCTTTGCACGGCCCTGAGTCGCAGTAGCTTTGTCCTGGGAAGTGGGGGTGGGGGAGCTAAGAAGCCTGCCCACCCCTGCCAAGGCTCTTTTTTTCCTTTCAATTGAATTTTTATTGGAGTCTAACTGCTTTACAATGTTGTGTTGGTTTCTACTGAACGAAGGGAATCAGCTATATGTATACTTACATGCCCGCCTCTTGCACCTCCCTCATGACCCCCCTCCCCGCCCCACCCCTCTAGGTCATCACAAAGCACAGAGCTAGCTCCCGGTGCCGCACAGCAGCTTCCCACTAGATATCTGTTTCACACATGCTAGTGAATGTATGCCAGTGCTATTCTCAATTTTTCCCACCCTCTCCTCTGCCCCTTTGTCCAGAAGTCCATTCTCTATATCCACACCTCTTTTTCTGCCCTGCAAATCGGTTCACCAGTATCATTTTTCTAGATTCCAGATGTATGCATTACCGTATGATATTTTTCCGACTTACTTCACTCTGTATGACAGACTCCAAGTCTGTCTACATCTTTATAAATGACCCAAATTCATTCTTTATAGCTAAGTAATAGTCCATTGTATATATGTACTATATGTTTATCCCTTTATCTGTTGATGGACATTTAGGTTGCTTCCATGTCCTGGCTATTGTAAATAGTGCTGCATTGAACATGGGGTGCATGTATCATTTTTGATTTTTAAATTGGGACTCTAATAATTTATTTGTGGATGTGTGCTCTGCTACTGCTGCTGCTAAGTCACTTCAGTCGTGTCTGACTCTGTGTGACCCTATAGACGGGGCCCCACTGTCTCTGGGATTCTCCAGGCAAGAACACTGGAGTAGGTTGCCATTTCCTTCTCCAATGCATGAAAGTGAAAAGTGAAAGTGAAGTCGCTCAGTCTTGCCCGACTCTTAGCGATCCCATGGACTGCAGCCTACCTGCCAAGGTCCAGCCTCAGCAGAGTCCAGGGATATCCTCAGGATGGACAACATCGGTGAATAAAGAAAGATAGAGAAAGAGATAAGGAAAGAATGACATGGGGTGACCAAGGTTCAGTGAGTGAGGCCCCTTTACTTTATTTTTCTCAGGGCTTTTATACCCTGAGTTGTATATACAGCAAGGTGAAAAATGCAGAGTCAACTCAACATTCCTTCAGTATTAACTTTTATCGATATCAGGTTCCTTCCTGCAAGAGTCTTATTTTTTGTACATTATCTCTGGCCTGGAGGCCTGTTGATATTTTATGACCTCTTTTTGTTAAAGGTTGGTCAGCCAGAACAATAATTTTCCCTTAAAGTGTTTCTTCTTAAATTCCTAGCCTGTGTCACCCTTAAAGTACAGAGTTACATTTTTATGGAGCAAAGATTCAGTGGGTTACAGCAAAGAAAGAACTTATTAACTCAGAGTCTAATGTTGCTAATGCTAAAGCTACTGCTTGTTATTTCTACATCCTGACTATATGCACTCCCAGGAACACAATGGATAAGGGATGTGAGAACTTGGCAGCAAGCATAGGCTCAACAATGTTGCAAGAGTCTTGATAAGCCTGCCAAGCAAGCTAGACTGCTAACAGGGGATTTGAAACACTCCTTTCATGCCCAGGAAAATTATCAACTAGAGCCCTAAGTTAACTCTTTCCAGAGAAAGGTGGTCGGGGACAGCCCCCTGTTAATGTCAGAAGAGTTGGTGAAAGTCATGAAAAAACAGATTCTGGTTTTGGGGCAGATGCTTGAGAAAGGGGGCCCCTTGAGGCCTGATCTTGCCTTTGCCCATCAGGCTTCTTCCTCATGACCTTTGCCATGGGTGGGATTCTCCACGCTGGCTCCCAGCACCTACCAGGCTCCTCCGTCCATGGGATTTTCCAGGCAAGAGTAATGGAGTGGGGTGCCAGGGTGCCATTGCCTTCTCCAGCATGTGTGCTCAGTCATATCCAATTCTTTGTGATCCCATGGACTTCAGCCCGCCAGGCTCCTCTGTCCATTTTTCCCAGGCAAGAATACTGAAGTAGGATGTCATATCCGTCTCCAGGGGATCTTCCAAACCCAATGATCAAACGTGTTTCTGGCATCTCCTGCACTTGCAGGTGGGTTCTTTACCACTGTGCCACCTGGGGAGCCCCCAGAATGAAGTGCTGGGGGCTCAGCACTTGAAGTGTTAGTTGCTCAGTTGTGTCCGACTCTATGTGATCCCATGGACTGTAGCCCACCAGGCTCCTCTGTCCATGGGGATTCTCCATGCAAGAATACTGGAGTGGGTAGCCATTCCCTTCTCCAGGGGATCTTCCTGACCCAGGGATCGAACCCAGTCTCCTGCATTGCAGGAGGTCTCTTTACCATCTGAAGGAAGCCCCCCTCACAAATTTATTTGTCCATTTATTTATTTATGGCCTCCCTGGGTCTTCATTGCTGTATGCAGGCTTTCTCTAGTTGCAGTGAGCAGGGGCTACTCTAGTTGCAGTGCAGTGGCTTCTCTTATCATGGAGCTCAGGCTCTAAGCCCATGGACTTCAGTTGTTGCAGCATGCAGCTTCAGTAGTGAAGGCACATGGCCCTGGAGTGTTCAGGCTTCAGTAGTTGCAATGCACAGGATTAGTTGCTCCACAGCACGTGGGATCTTCCCAGACCAGGGATTGAACCCATGTCCCCTGCTTTGGCAGGTGGATTCTTAACCACTGGACCACCAGGGATATCCAGAATATACTTTCTTCTTACCTGAGAACAGTTTTTCAAACACTCAGTTACCATCCTTTCTGTGTCTATCTTTTTTTCAGGAAGGCAGAAAGGATCCTTAGAAACAACACCTCCTTGCATCCCAGGGCCCTCCCTTGACGCAGTACTCACCAAGGACAACCTGAACCACAAGATGACCAGCATGATGACCCATAGGCCCATTTTTTGATTAGGTTGTTTTCTTGTTATTGAGTTGTATGAGCTGTTTGTATATTTTGGAAATATACAAATATAGTTTGTATATTTAAGCCCTTGTTGGTCTCATCATTTGCAAATATTTTTTCTCAGTCCATAAGTTGTCTTTTCATGTTGTTTATGGTTTTGTTTTCTATGCAAAAGCTGGTGGCTGAGATGGTAAAGAAGCAGCCTGCAATGTGGGAGACCTGGGTTCAATCCCTAGATTAGGAAGATCCTCTGGCAGAGGGC
Source organism: Oreotragus oreotragus (assembly GCA_006410675.1). Classification (NCBI taxonomy): domain Eukaryota; kingdom Metazoa; phylum Chordata; class Mammalia; order Artiodactyla; family Bovidae; genus Oreotragus; species Oreotragus oreotragus. Next base: position 127,064 of record SJYX01024685.1, read on the forward strand.
ATGGCAACCCACTCCAGGATTCTTCCCTGGAGAATCCTCAGGGACAGAGGAGCCTGGTGGGCTACAGTCCATGGGGTCACAAAGAGTTGGATACAATTGAGTGATTAAGCACACATGATTTCATTTGCTGTGCAAAAGCTTATAAGTTTGATTAGGTACCATTTGTTTATTTCTGCTTTTATATCTATTGCCTTAGTAAACTGACCTAAGAAAACATGGGTACGATTAATGTCAGAGAATATTTTGCCTATGTTCTCTTCTAGGAGTTTTATGGTATCCTGTCTTATATTTAAGTCTTTAAGCCATTTTGAGTTTATTTTTGTGCATGGTNCGGATGCCATGATCTTCGTTTTCTGAATGTTGAGCTTTAAGCCAACTTTTTCACTCTCCTCCTTCACATAGGCTTTATGGTAGGGTTAATGGTGATCTCCAAGAAGGCTTACACCAAGGGGTACCTTCCAGGACTGTGCCACCAGTGTGCCCATCCCTGTGGGCAGCCCTATGGAACCACGCCTTTACAGAACACCCTCCAACACTAGCAGGTAGCTTTGGTTCAGTTTTCTGTGGCATCACTGCTTCTTTCCTCTGGGTCTTGGTTTGTGCAAGATTTTGACTGTGCCCTCCAACGGTGGAGTCCCTGTTTCCCTCAGTCCTGTGGAAGTTCTATAATCAAATCCAGGTGACCTTCAGGGCTGGATTCCCTTGGGATTCCCAGTCCCTTTGTCAGATTGCCAGGCTAGGAAGCCTGACGTGGGATTCAGAACCTTCACGACAGTGGGAGAACTTCTTCAGTGTTATTTTTTTCCAGGTTTTGAGTAGTCTTCTGCACGGTGTGGGATTTGATTTTACCCTAACTGCACCCCTCCTACTGTCTCACTGTGGCTTCTTCCTTTTCTTTTAGTCAGTTCAGTCGCTCAGTCATGTCCGACTCTTTTCGACCCCATGAATCACAGCACGCCAGGCCTCCCTGTCCATCACCAACCCGCGGAGTTCACTCAGACTCACCTCCATCGAGTCCGTGATGCCATCCAGCCATCTCATCCTCTGTCGTCCCCTTCTCCTGCCCCCAATCCCTCCCAGCATCAGAGTTTTTTCCAATGAGTCAACTCTTCGCATGAGGTGGCCAAAGTACTGGAGCTTCAGCTTTAGCATCATTCCTTCCAAGGAAATCCCAGGACTGATCTCCTTCAGAATGGACTGGTTGGATCTCCTTGCAGTCCAAGAGACTCTCAAGAGTCTTCTCCAACACCACAGTTCAAAAGC
>SJYX01024686.1:0-15022 GCA_006410675.1 Oreotragus oreotragus
AAGAGCTGGACACTACTGAGCAACTAACACTGGTGTTTTTGTCTAGTTAGAAACAACCACCTCCCATTGCGTTGTACGGAATCAGGCCTCTTCCCCATCTTCAGCAAATGGCCCCAACTGAGTCCACTCTAGAGATGTGGAACAGCTATTTTCGTAATATAAGCAGAGAGTGCCTTGCTGTGAATAAAATGTCAGATTCTGATGGGTGAGATTAAAGATAAGGTCCCAGATGCACTGCAACAAAGCTCTGTTAGACGTTATGTCTGCCAACATCCCTGAAATGGGGCTGACACAGAATCCCTAGCGTCAGGCTCCCCACAGAACGGTCCCCATGATGGGCTAGATGACTGCTCCCTAACAGCTTTTTTTTTTTAAGTATCTATCTGTTTATTTATTTACTTTTGGCTGCACAAGGGCTTTCTTTCGTTGCGGTGAGCAGGGGTTCCTCTTCCTTGCAAGGCACTGGGGAGCACGCGCTCTGGAGCACATGGGCCTCAGCTGCTGCGGCTTCCCGGCTCTAGAGCAGAGGCTCAGTAACTGTGGCACACAGGCTTGGTTGTTCGACGGCATGTGAGATCTCAGGTCCTGGGCCAGGGTGGAACCCGCGTTCTCTATATTGGCAGGCAGATTCTTAACCCCTGGATCACCAGAGAAGTCCCCCTAACAGTTTTCTTAAGCCTGAAAAGCCTCAGTTTCCCTCACCTTCCTGCCCTCTGGAATTTAAGGCTTGGACCTTTCAGGGGCCAAAAATCTGTCAGCAACCTTTGACCTAAGAGAACACAAAGAAGGCAGGAAAAATATCTGGGTGACCTGGAAAAGGGCTGGCACAGGGCATTCTAACTGAAGTCTCTAGAGGATGCTAAAAAAAAAAAACATACAAAAACAAACAAACAAAAACCTGATAAAAATATTGGCTGATGACTGACTGGTGGATGTGTTATCAGATATCAAAAGAATGAACAAGAGGACATTTGGAAACGAAGACTTGGATGGAGTAAATGTCCAATAGGAGAACAGGGAGTAGATTTTATCGCTTTTTGTCAAAATACAATCTCTGAAACGTTAAAAGTTTATTTGACTTTCATTCAAATATAGAGTGTTTATTTAACACATTAGTTGGAGATTCATCAAGACTTTAAAGCTCCTTCTTGGAAGAATTTGTTTATTCAGTCAGGAAAGTTGTGCTGAAATAACTTTGTAAGTATATTGATTTACTAAGGCTACCACACAAAGTAGCACAGCCTTCAGGCCTCCATGACAGAAATGTGGTAGCTCGTGATCTTAGGGGCTAGAGGTCAGAGGCCGAGGTGTGGCGGGGCAGGCTTTCTGTGCCCTCTTGGGTGGGCTGAAGATGGCTGGCTTCTCTGTGACCTCATGTGACCCCAATGACCCTATTTTACCTTAAGGCAATGGCACCCCACCCCAGTACTCTTGCCTGGAAAATCCAATGGACAGAGAGCCTGGTGGGCTGCAGTCCATGGGGTCGCTAACAGTCAAACAGACTGAGCGACTTCACTTTCACTTTTCTCTTTCATGCACTGGAGAAGGAAATGGCAACCCACTCCAGTATTCTTGCCTGGAGAATCCCAGGGATGGGGGAGCCTGGTGGGCTGCCGGGGTCACACAGAGTCGGACACGACTGAAGTGACTTAGCAGCAGCAGCACCTCTTTAAAACTCTATCTTCAAGTACATTCTGAGGCACTGGGGGTCAGGACTGCAGCATATGAATTTGGTAAGGGTACGACAATCAGCCTATAAGACTGTTAGAAACAAAGCTAATTAAGTCCTGACAGGGCAAGAAAACTGTAATCTTTGGTGGAACTTTCTTCACCAGACAAATCTTTGCAACTCTACTGGACAAAAACCTACAACTAAGAATCTGNAATTTGGTAAGGGTACGACAATCAGCCTATAAGACTGTTAGAAACAAAGCTAATTAAGTCCTGACAGGGCAAGAAAACTGTAATCTTTGGTGGAACTTTCTTCACCAGACAAATCTTTGCAACTCTATTGGACAAAAACCTACAACTAAGAATCTGGGCCATAGTTAGTAGAAATTAATAACAAACAAAGCTATGTTCCCTAGAGAATCAAATAGTCTTTGAGTAGGACTGTTCAACAATGTCCCAAAATAATACTGAAAGGAAATGCAGTCTTTTATCGCAATCCCAATTTGGCATAGTTTTGGGTTTTTGTTTTTTTCTCACCTGTGTAACAAATACACCAAAAATGTAAAAACAGACAAGAGACAATGCAAGAGGTTAGGAAAATAAGTGATCTACAATGTGTATTGGAGTCAGTCTGGAATTATACTCAATGGAACTTCTCCAAGATTAGGTTATTTGCAAAATTCATTTAATAAGAGTAAAACTCTTGAATTGCCTCTTTCAATTTATACATAGATTAAAATGTCACAACAAAACTCATAATAAATGTATAAGTATTCAGCCATTAATTTAGTCACTGGCTTACTTTTCTGTTTTTTTTGNCATATCTGAGGTTATTGATATTTCTCCCGGCAATCTTGATTCCAGCTTGTGTTTCTTCCAGTCCAGCATTTCTCATGATGTACTCTGCATATAAGTTAAATAAGCAGGGTGACAATATACAGCCTTGACTTACCTTTTCCTATTTGGAACCAGTCTGTTGTTCCATGTCCAGTTCTAACTGTTGCTTCCTGACCTGCATACAGATGTCTCAAGAGGCAGGTCAGGTGGTTTGGTATTCTTCATTTCTTTCAGAATATTCCACATTTATTGTGATCCACACAGTCAAAGGCTTTGGCATAGTCAATAAAGCAGAAATAGATGTTTTTCTGGAACTCTCTTGCTTTTTCCATGATCCAGCAGATGTCATAAGTGACAATAGATCCAACTGAACTGTCTTAGCTATTAACATCACACTGGTTTAAGTTGATCTTTGCCTTGTTTTAATGTTTGACAGACACTCTCAGCACTCAGTCACCTCTCAGGTTTCCCAAATTATGTCAAGTGAATGAGGAATTATTGCTTCTCTATAAATGTGCTACACACTCCAGTATTCTTGCTGGAGAATCCCATGAACAGAGGGGCCTGGTGGGCTACAGTCCATGGCGTTGCAAAGAGTTTGATACGACTGAGAGACTAACACTGCAGTGTAAATAAGAAAGAATTCTACTCATTTTTGGAAAAGTTTCATTCATGTGCTTTATTTCCTCTTCAATAATACTTGCTTTGTTGTTGATATTTAATAGGCAGGATTTTTTTGTCATTTAAACAAAAAGGAAATCTCATCCTCTCCCTTCATTTTAAACAATAGAGCAATGTATACTATTCTACAGAGTTCTCTTTACAAGTGGATGATTCTTTTCTTCATATAGTTTCTTAGACATGAAATCACTGGGTTAAGAAACATGTTTGTTGTTTTTCAATCACTCAGTCATGTCCGACTGTTTGTGACCTCATGGACTGTAGCCCGCCAGGCTTCTCTGTCCATGGGATTCTCCAGGCAAGAATACTGGAGTGGGTTTTCATTTCCTCCTCTAGGGGATCTTCCCCATCCAGGGATCAAACCCAAAGCATGTTTCAATTTTTAATAGAGACCATCAAATTGCTTCTTGGTAAAGTTGCTTTTACTTTTTATGAAACACACAGCCCTTTCACATGCTTGCCCATGTTTTCACATCCTGATTTATCTTGTAAGCCAATTCTACCCATCCCCTCAAAAAAGTTGTTGATCTAATCAGTACCTTTTTTCTCATTTCGATTTTAAGTTTTCTTTCTTTGATTATTACTGACGTTGTTTTCCTTTTTTCAGTTCATGCCTTTTGAATCTCTTCTATGAAAATCATAATCATGTTCTTTACCTGCTTTTCTACTAGGGTGTTTGTTCTTTTCTTATTGATTTGTAACAGCTCTTCATAAGGATCTGTATGTTTTTTATTTTGTATTGGGTTATAGCCAATTAAGAATGTTGTGATAGTTTCAGATGGACGGAAAAGGGACTCAGCCATGCACATACATGAATCCATTCTCCCTCAAACTCCCTTCCCATCCAGGCCGCCACATAACATTGAGAAGAGTTTCCTGAGCTGTACAGCAGGTCCTTGCTGATCATCCATTTTAAATATAGCAGTGTGTGCATATCCACCCCAGACTCCTTAACTGTTCTTCCCTCCAGCTTTCTCCCCGGCAACCATAAATTCATTCTCTAAGTCTGTGCGTTTCTTTCTGTTTTGTAAGTAAGTTTGTTTGTATCAGTTCTTTTTAGACTCCACATGCAGAATGTCATACGATGTTTCTCCTTCTCTGTCTGAATTACTTCCCTCAGTGTGACAGTCTCCAGGTCCATCCATGTTGCCGCAAATGGCATTATCTCTTTAACGACTGAATAGTACTCCATTGTATATATGCACCATATCTTCTTTATCTATTTCTCTGCCGATAGACGCCTAGGTTGCGTCTATGACCTGGCTACTGTAAACAGTGCTGCAGTGAACATTGGGGTGATATATCCTTTTGGATCATGTTTTTCTCTGGATATATGCCCAGGAGTGGAATTGTATGATCATGTGATAACTCTATTTTTAGTTTTTTAAGGAACCTCCATACTGTCCTCCATAGTGACTGTACCAATTTACATTCCGACTAACAGTGTAGGAGGGGTCCTTTCTCTAGTAAGATGTAATTTGGATGCTATTCATTTCACATGGATATTCTGCAAACATTTTCTTGTGCTTTTCCTTTGCTAAGTATATAATTAATTTATTGTTTGGGTAAATTTTTACTGTGAACAAATCTTATATTTTATGTAGTTAATCTTTAAAAGTCTTATATTTTATGTAGTTAATCTTTAAAAGTCTTATATTTTATGTAGTTAATCTTTAAAAGTGTTATATTTTATGTAGTTAATCTTTTAAAATGTAATTTGTGATCCTAGTATCAAGATAAAATAATACATATATACTTTTTCAGCTTAGAATTTCTTAGAAAGTAGAGATTGATGTAACATCCTTATCTATTGATATATTCTGGATACTCTGGACATTGGGTAATTATTAAGAGTCAACAAATTTAGTCCTGGAAGGAAAAATTAATTGCATAGTCATAAACAGTGGCATGCTGAGAAAGAGATGACGTTATTAGAAGAACAAAAGATTGAATAATTTTTCAAGAATGTATTTAAAGGAGAAGTTAAAAGTTCACATATGAGGCAGTGGATAATGGAAGCCACAGTTAGCAATATTCTGGAATTCTTATTTTTTTTGCAAGTGTAATTGATCTTTAAAAAGTCGAAGACCCTGAAAAAAGAATGAAAGGCTCTGGGAAAGTAGGATCATTTTGTTTAAAAATGCATGAAGTTCTTTGATGGTACAGCACAGCTGGGGAAATGCCAGGAACCGAGACGCAGCCATAAGAACGAAGCTCAAGTGTGTTATGTCATGGAATGGAATTAAAAGTTTAAAGGATGATTTCAGCAACTTAACGGCGATTTTCCAGGAGATCACTTACAACCCCAGATATGCAGCTGCAACCAGGAATTATCTGGGCTCCCCCGGAATGAGACAGGAAAACAAAGAAGGGCTCTGAGTTCACACACATTCAAGTCTATAGCCAAGAATAATTTAAGAATCCCAGCTCCAGAAGATTGGCAGCCCGCCTTCTTTGTATGAAATGGAGTGTGTTTGTAGTCTTAAAAAAAAAAAAAGAAAGAAAATATATTGTCGTTCTAATTCCCCAAGAACCACGTGAAAATCCTGCAGGCATGTTCAGTGTCAGGTGGGCAGACACCCTTCCAAGCCTGCGCCTGAGGCTTGGTTAGTTAGGCTCAACTGTCTTGACATCTGGGCTATCAAGCCCAGGGGTATTTTGGTTTCCTCCTTTCTTCTTTTTCTACCTTATGTCCAAATGGTAGACAGAGGGCATTTCTTCTCAGAAACCCTTCCAAACCTTGGTGAGAATTCGTCATTTCCTCCACCGTGCTTCTGGAAGGGAGGCCCTGTTCCAGTGACGGAGCTAAGCATAGCTGCTTTTGTCTATATGGCCCACGTAGACTTGGGCAGCCCCGGTGGCTCAGTGATAAAGACTCCACCTGCCACTGCTGGAGGCCTGGCTTCAATCCCTGGGTCAGGAAGACTCCCTGGGGAATGAAATGGCCCCCCACTCCAGTATCCTTGCCTGGGAAATCCCATGGACAGAGGAGCCTGGAGGGCTAAACTCCATGTGGTTGCAAAGGGTTGGACATGACTGAGGAGCTAAAAAAAACAGCTCATCTTGGCACATCCTAGTTTCTCTGTTTTTTCCTGAGTTGAGGTTGAATCTAGGGAGGCCAGTCATCTGTATGATGTGTTTTGTACAGTGAAATTCATCTGGGTGCTGTTTTATTGTTGCTGCTCCTTAATCCTTGCAGATCCTATTGCTATAATTTTTATGATGATTCTTCTCCGCCCCAGGATTCACGGTGTTTTTCTGCAGCTGTTAGTAACTGCCTACCAAATTCTAGACTGTATCCCTGGGCTTGAATTAGTCTCTGTAAGTGAATAAGCTACTGTGATTGCTTTTTATTACCAAATCAAAGAGCCATGGAGTGCGATGCAAGTTATTTTGTAACCTTTCGGAAAAGGATTTCTGCACATCATTCTCAGGCATCTTGTGAATGGCAAAATGAGAAGACATATTGCTTTTTTTTTTTAAAAGAAAGAATTCTTTTTAGTCTATTTGCAGAAATAGCTTTCAGATTATTTCATTAAAAATTAAAAAACAAGATCCTGTACTGTAGGACCTTGTTTATCTGTTTTATAGAGTGTGTATCTGCTTTCACATTGTTTTATAAAGTACACTTTAAACATTTTTGTGCAATATGTATCAAAATAATGTTACTCGAGGTAAGTTTGGAAACAGGTGTCAGAGCAGGAAGGCTAAGCTGTCCTCTACCTCTGAAGGAAGCCTAATTCAATTATCACAACAGAACAACCAGGCTCCTGGCCAGACTGGACAGGATGGGAAAGCTGGGTAGACAGGTGGTCAGGAGAGATGTACTGCCCGGCTCCTGAGGTTCCTATAGGCAGGGACTTGATCCTAGTCACCGTTTATTCCAGGGTCTTCCCAGGTGGTGCTAGTGGTAAAGAATCCGCCTGTCGATGCATTGGATCCCCTGGAGGAGGAAATGGCAACCCACCCCAGGATTCTTGCCTGGAAAATTTTATGGACAGAGGGGTCTGGTGGACTAAAGTCCATGGGGTCGCAAAGAGTCAGACATGACTGAGCACGCGTGCAGACACACACACACACACACACACACACACACACACACACACACACACAAGCGTGCGTGCACTATTTACTCCAGAAAATCATCCCCCAAAGGCCCCTTGGAACAGTTAGATGTTTCTGAGATATGCACAGACTTCAAACAGAAGGTGTTCTGTATTTACTTTCTTGGGATGTTCATGATGGGTCAGTACGATTTGTGTGTGTGTGTGTGTTTTAATCTTAAATAATTAGTACCTGCTCTTGGCAAAAGTGTATGGTAGTTTAGCTTTCTTTTCTTCACTCCTCTCACCTTTGGGGGTCATCCAGACTTCTCTGTCCATGGAATTATCCAGGCAAGAATACTGGAGCGGGTTGCCATTCCCTTCTCCAGAGAATCGTCCCGACCCAGGTATCAAACCCTCGGCTCTTAGATCTTCTTCTTTGGCAGGTGAGCTCTTTACCACTAGCGCCACCTGGGATAAGGGCAAGGGGCTGTGGTTGTGTTTCTGCCCTACTGGGAAGTAACTGTCTGATCCAGAAAGTTCTTCCTTCCTTTGGGTCCCAGGTTCTCAGCAGCTCACCAACAGCAGAACAAAAGGAGCAGCCAGCTGCAGGCACTAAGGAGATGCACCATCTGCAAATAATTTTAAAATAATAAGACCAAATAAAAGTCCATCAGCTTTTTATTATTGCCATGCTCAAGCAATTCAAACAAAACCAGTGATAGAATACTCCTCCCTTCAAGAATCTTTTTTGGCTTATGTCCTAAACAATTGGTGCAATTATTGCCGATTTTTAATAATGTTTATGTAAACTTTAGCATATTTGTGTTACTTATCCCTTGTTAGTGTTTCTATTTCTGCATAACACAGGGCCACAAACACAGTGACTTCGAACAGCTCTCACTTCTGAATAAGCATCCAAAAACATGGAATCAGTATCTAGAAGACACATCTGCATTCATCTTTTCATTGCCACACTGTTCACAATAGTTAAGATGTTTGCTGTTCAGTTACTAGTCGTGTCCGACTCTTTTCAACCCCACAGACTGCAGCACCCTAGGATTCCCTGTCCTTCACTATTTCCTGGAATTTGCACAAACTCATGTCCATTGAGTCGATGATGCCATCCAACCATCTCATCTTCTGTTGCCCCCTTCTCCTGCCCTCAGTCTTTCCCAGCAACAGGGTCTTTTCCACTAAGTCGGTTCTTTGTATCAGGGGGCTGAAGTATTGGAGCTTCAGCATCAGTCCTTCCAATGAATATTCAGGGTTGGTTTCCTTTAGGATTGACTGGCTTGATTTCCTTGCTGTCAAAGGGGCTCTCAAAAGTCTTCTCCAGCACCACAGTTTGAAAGCATCAGTTCTTTGGTGCTCACCCTTCTTTGTTAAGACATGGAAACCATCTAAGTCCTTGATGGATGGAGAACATACTGCTGCTGCTGCTGCTGAGTCGCTTCAGTCGTGTCCGACTCTGTGCGACCCCATAGACGGCAGCCCACCAGGCTCCCCCGTCCCTGGGATTCTCCAGGCAAGAACACTGGAGTGGGGTGCNTCTATAAATGTGCTACACACTCCAGTATTCTTGCTGGAGAATCCCATGAACAGAGGGGCCTGGTGGGCTACAGTCCATGGCGTTGCAAAGAGTTTGATACGACTGAGAGACTAACACTGCAGTGTAAATAAGAAAGAATTCTACTCATTTTTGGAAAAGTTTCATTCATGTGCTTTATTTCCTCTTCAATAATACTTGCTTTGTTGTTGATATTTAATAGGCAGGATTTTTTTGTCATTTAAACAAAAAGGAAATCTCATCCTCTCCCTTCATTTTAAACAATAGAGCAATGTATACTATTCTACAGAGTTCTCTTTACAAGTGGATGATTCTTTTCTTCATATAGTTTCTTAGACATGAAATCACTGGGTTAAGAAACATGTTTGTTGTTTTTCAATCACTCAGTCATGTCCGACTGTTTGTGACCTCATGGACTGTAGCCCGCCAGGCTTCTCTGTCCATGGGATTCTCCAGGCAAGAATACTGGAGTGGGTTTTCATTTCCTCCTCTAGGGGATCTTCCCCATCCAGGGATCAAACCCAAAGCATGTTTCAATTTTTAATAGAGACCATCAAATTGCTTCTTGGTAAAGTTGCTTTTACTTTTTATGAAACACACAGCCCTTTCACATGCTTGCCCATGTTTTCACATCCTGATTTATCTTGTAAGCCAATTCTACCCATCCCCTCAAAAAAGTTGTTGATCTAATCAGTACCTTTTTTCTCATTTCGATTTTAAGTTTTCTTTCTTTGATTATTACTGACGTTGTTTTCCTTTTTTCAGTTCATGCCTTTTGAATCTCTTCTATGAAAATCATAATCATGTTCTTTACCTGCTTTTCTACTAGGGTGTTTGTTCTTTTCTTATTGATTTGTAACAGCTCTTCATAAGGATCTGTATGTTTTTTATTTTGTATTGGGTTATAGCCAATTAAGAATGTTGTGATAGTTTCAGATGGACGGAAAAGGGACTCAGCCATGCACATACATGAATCCATTCTCCCTCAAACTCCCTTCCCATCCAGGCCGCCACATAACATTGAGAAGAGTTTCCTGAGCTGTACAGCAGGTCCTTGCTGATCATCCATTTTAAATATAGCAGTGTGTGCATATCCACCCCAGACTCCTTAACTGTTCTTCCCTCCAGCTTTCTCCCCGGCAACCATAAATTCATTCTCTAAGTCTGTGCGTTTCTTTCTGTTTTGTAAGTAAGTTTGTTTGTATCAGTTCTTTTTAGACTCCACATGCAGAATGTCATACGATGTTTCTCCTTCTCTGTCTGAATTACTTCCCTCAGTGTGACAGTCTCCAGGTCCATCCATGTTGCCGCAAATGGCATTATCTCTTTAACGACTGAATAGTACTCCATTGTATATATGCACCATATCTTCTTTATCTATTTCTCTGCCGATAGACGCCTAGGTTGCGTCTATGACCTGGCTACTGTAAACAGTGCTGCAGTGAACATTGGGGTGATATATCCTTTTGGATCATGTTTTTCTCTGGATATATGCCCAGGAGTGGAATTGTATGATCATGTGATAACTCTATTTTTAGTTTTTTAAGGAACCTCCATACTGTCCTCCATAGTGACTGTACCAATTTACATTCCGACTAACAGTGTAGGAGGGGTCCTTTCTCTAGTAAGATGTAATTTGGATGCTATTCATTTCACATGGATATTCTGCAAACATTTTCTTGTGCTTTTCCTTTGCTAAGTATATAATTAATTTATTGTTTGGGTAAATTTTTACTGTGAACAAATCTTATATTTTATGTAGTTAATCTTTAAAAGTCTTATATTTTATGTAGTTAATCTTTAAAAGTGTTATATTTTATGTAGTTAATCTTTTAAAATGTAATTTGTGATCCTAGTATCAAGATAAAATAATATATATATACTTTTTCAGCTTAGAATTTCTTAGAAAGTAGAGATTGATGTAACATCCTTATCTATTGATATATTCTGGATACTCTGGACATTGGGTAATTATTAAGAGTCAACAAATTTAGTCCTGGAAGGAAAAATTAATTGCATAGTCATAAACAGTGGCATGCTGAGAAAGAGATGACGTTATTAGAAGAACAAAAGATTGAATAATTTTTCAAGAATGTATTTAAAGGAGAAGTTAAAAGTTCACATATGAGGCAGTGGATAATGGAAGCCACAGTTAGCAATATTCTGGAATTCTTATTTTTTTTGCAAGTGTAATTGATCTTTAAAAAGTCGAAGACCCTGAAAAAAGAATGAAAGGCTCTGGGAAAGTAGGATCATTTTGTTTAAAAATGCATGAAGTTCTTTGATGGTACAGCACAGCTGGGGAAATGCCAGGAACCGAGACGCAGCCATAAGAACGAAGCTCAAGTGTGTTATGTCATGGAATGGAATTAAAAGTTTAAAGGATGATTTCAGCAACTTAACGGCGATTTTCCAGGAGATCACTTACAACCCCAGATATGCAGCTGCAACCAGGAATTATCTGGGCTCCCCCGGAATGAGATAGGAAAACAAAGAAGGGCTCTGAGTTCACACACATTCAAGTCTATAGCCAAGAATAATTTAAGAATCCCAGCTCCAGAAGATTGGCAGCCCGCCTTCTTTGTATGAAATGGAGTGTGTTTGTAGTCTTAAAAAAAAAAAAAGAAAGAAAATATATTGTCGTTCTAATTCCCCAAGAACCACGTGAAAATCCTGCAGGCATGTTCAGTGTCAGGTGGGCAGACACCCTTCCAAGCCTGCGCCTGAGGCTTGGTTAGTTAGGCTCAACTGTCTTGACATCTGGGCTATCAAGCCCAGGGGTATTTTGGTTTCCTCCTTTCTTCTTTTTCTACCTTATGTCCAAATGGTAGACAGAGGGCATTTCTTCTCAGAAACCCTTCCAAACCTTGGTGAGAATTCATCATTTCCTCCACCGTGCTTCTGGAAGGGAGGCCCTGTTCCAGTGACGGAGCTAAGCATAGCTGCTTTGTCTGTATGGCCCACGTAGACTTGGGCAGCCCCAGTGGCTCAGTGATAAAGACTCCACCTGCCACTTCTGGAGGCCTGGCTTCAATCCCTGGGTCAGGAAGACTCCCTGGGGAATGAAATGGCCCCCCACTCCAGTATCCTTGCCTGGGAAATCCCATGGACAGAGGAGCCTGGAGGGCTAAAGTCCATGTGGTTGCAAAGGGTTGGACATGACTGAGAAGCTAAAAAAAACAGCTCATCTTGGCACATCCTAGTTTCTCTGTTTTTTCCTGAGTTGAGGTTGAATCTAGGGAGGCCAGTCATCTGTATGATGTGTTTTGTACAGTGAAATTCATCTGGGTGCTGTTTTATTGTTGCTGCTCCTTAATCCTTGCAGATCCTATTGCTATAATTTTTATGATGATTCTTCTCCGCCCCAGGATTCACGGTGTTTTTCTGCAGCTGTTAGTAACTGCCTACCAAATTCTAGACTGTATCCCCGGGCTTGAATTAGTCTCTGTAAGTGAATAAGCTACTGTGATTGCTTTTTATTACCAAATCAAAGAGCCATGGAGTGCGAAGCAAGTTATTTTGTAACCTTTCGGAAAAGGATTTCTACACATCATTCTCAGGCATCTTGTGAATGGCAAAATGAGAAGACATATTGCTTTTTTTTTTAAAAGAAAGAATTCTTTTTAGTCTATTTGCAGAAATAGCTTTCAGATTATTTCATTAAATATTAAAAAATAAGATCCTGTACTGTAGGACCTTGCTTATCTGTTTTATAGAGTGTGTATCTGCTTTCACATTGTTTTACAAAGTACACTTTAATCATTTTTGTGCAATATGTATCAAAATAATGTTACTCGAGGTAAGTTTGGAAACAGGTGTCAGAGCAGGAAGGCTAAGCTGTCCTCTACCTCTGAAGGAAGCCTAATTCAATTATCACAACAGAACAACCAGGCTCCTGGTCAGCCTGGACAGGATGGGAAAGCTGGGTAGACAGGTGGTCAGGAGAGATGTACTGCCCGGCTCCTGAGGTTCCTATAGGCAGGGACTTGATCCTAATCACCATTTATTCCAGGGTCTTCCCAGGTGGTGCTAGTGGTAAAGAATCCGCCTGTTGATGCAGGAGACAAGAGACCTGCATTGGATCCCCTGGAGGAGGAAATGGCAACCCACCCTAGGATTCTTGCCTGGAAAATTTTATGGACAGAGGGGTCTGGTGGACTAAAGTCCATGGGGTTGCAAAGAGTCAGACATGACTGAGCGCGCATGCGCGCGCGCGCGCGCGCGCGCGCGCACACACACACACACACACACACACACACACACAAGTGTGCATGCACTATTTACTCCAGAAAATCATCCCCCAAAGGCCCCCTGGAACAGTTAGATGTTTCTGAGATATGCACAGACTTCAAACAGCTCATGATGGGTCAGTATGATTTGTGTGTGTGTGTGTTTAATCTTAAGTAATTAGTACCTGCTCTTGGCAAAAGTGTATGGTAGTTTAGCTTTCTTTTCTTCACTCCTCTCACCTTTGGGGGTCATCCAGACTTCTCTGTCCATGGAATTATCCAGGCAAGAATACTGGAGCGGGTTGCCATTCCCTTCTCCAGAGAATCGTCCCGACCCAGGTATCAAACCCTCGGCTCTTAGATCTTCTTCTTTGGCAGGTGAGCTCTTTACCACTAGCGCCACCTGGGATAAGGGCAAGGGGCTGCGGTTGTGTTTCTGCCCTACTGGGAAGTAACTGTCTGATCCAGAAAGTTCTTCCTTCCTTTGGGTCCCAGGTTCTCAGCAGCTCACCAACAGCAGAACAAAAGGAGCAGCCAGCTGCAGGCACTAAGGAGATGCACCATCTGCAAATAATTTTAAAATAATAAGACCAAATAATTAGTACCTGCTCTTGGCAAAAGTGTATGGTAGTTTAGCTTTCTTTTCTTCACTCCTCTCACCTTTGGGGGTCATCCAGACTTCTCTGTCCATGGAATTATCCAGGCAAGAATACTGGAGCGGGTTGCCATTCCCTTCTCCAGAAAATCGTCCCGACCCAGGTATCAAACCCTCGGCTCTTAGATCTTCTTCTTTGGCAGGTGAGCTCTTTACCACTAGCGCCACCTGGGATAAGGGCAAGGGGCTGCGGTTGTGTTTCTGCCCTACTGGGAAGTAACTGTCTGATCCAGAAAGTTCTTCCTTCCTTTGGGTCCCAGGTTCTCAGCAGCTCACCAACAGCAGAACAAAAGGAGCAGCCAGCTGCAGGCACTAAGGAGATGCACCATCTGCAAATAATTTTAAAATAATAAGACCAACTAAAAGTCCATCAGCTTATTACTGCCATGCTCAAGCAATTCAAACAAAACCAGTGACAGAATACTCCTCCCTTCAAGAATCTTTTTTTGGCTTATGTCCTAAACAATTGGTGCAATTATTGCCGATTTTTAATAATGTTTATGTAAACTTTAGCATGTTTGTGTTACTTATCCCTTTTTAGTGTTTCTATTTCTGCATAACACAGGGCCACAAACACAGTGACTTCGAACAGCTCTCACTTCTGAATAAGCATCCAAAAACATGGAATCAGTATCTAGAAGACACATCTGCACTCATCTTTTCATTGCCACACTGTTCCCAATAGTTAAGACGTTTGCTGTTCAGTTACTAGTCGTGTCCGACTCTTCGACCCCACAGACTGCAGCACCCTAGGATTCCCTGTCCTTCACTATTTCCTGGAATTTGCACAAACTCATGTCCATTGAGTCGATGATGCCATCCAACCATCTCATCTTCTGTTGCCCTCTTCTCCTGCCCTCAGTCTTTCCCAGCATCAGGGTCTTTTCCAATGAGTCGGTTCTTTGTATCAGGGGGCTGAAGTATTGGAGCTTCAGCATCAGTCCTTCCAATGAATATTCAGGGTTGATTTCCTTTAGGATTGACTGGCTTGATTTCCTTGCTGTCAAAGGGCTCTCAAAAGTCTTCTCCAGCACCACAGTTTGAAAGCATCAGTTCTTTGGTGCTCAGCCTTCTTTGTTAAGACATGGAAACCATCTAAGTCCTTGATGGATGGAGAACATACTACTGCTGCTGCTGCTGCTGCTGCTGAGTCGCTTCAATCGTGTCTGACTCTGTGTGACCCCATAGACGGCAGCCCACCAGGCTCCGCCGCCCCTGGGATTCTCCAGGCAAGAACACTGGAGTGGGTTGCCATTTCCTTCTCCAATGCATGAAAGTGAAATGTGAAAGTGAAGTCGCTCGGTCGTGTCCCTGTCTCTTATACACATCTAGAAAG
>SJYX01024686.1:15031-43962 GCA_006410675.1 Oreotragus oreotragus
ACCCCATAGACGGCAGCCCACCAGGCTCCGCCGCCCCTGGGATTCTCCAGGCAAGAACACTGGAGTGGGTTGCCATTTCCTTCTCCAATGCATGAAAGTGAAATGTGAAAGTGAAGTCGCTCGGTCGTGTCCAACTATATATATATATATATATATATATAAATATATATAAAGAAAACAACCCTGCCATTTGTGACAATGTGGATGAACCAGAAGGGCCTTATGCCAAGTGGGAGAAGCCAGACACAGGAAGACAAATATTGCATGAGGTCACTTATATATAGACTAATAAAAAGTCAATCTCAGAGGCACAGAGTGCCATTTTTCTAGATTCCATACATTTGCATTAATATACAATATTTGTTTTTCTCTTCCTGACTTACTTCACTCTGTATGAAGGACTCTAGGCCCATCCACATCTCTACAATGATCATATTTTGCTCTTTCTTAGTGGCGGAATAATATTCCACTGTATATATGTACCACAGCTTTATCCGTTCATCTGGCCTTGGACATTTAGGTTGCTTCCATATTCTGGCCATTGTGAACAATGCTGCAATGAACATTGGGGGTGAATCTATTTCCAGGGCAAGATTAGATTTGCAGACGCAGAGAGCAGAAGCACGGACACAGCCGGGGAAGTGGAGGGAGAGTAGCGCTGACTTACACACGCGACCGTGTGTAAAAGAGCTCGCTAGTGAGAAGCTGCTGTGTAACACAGGGGGCTCTGCAATGCCCTGGAGGAGAGGGAGGGAGGTTCGCGAGGGAGGGGATATGTGCATGCTAAGCCACTTCAGTCATGTCCGACTCTTACAACACCGTGGACTAAATCCTGCCAGGCTCCTCTGTCCATGTGATCCTCCAGGAAAGAGTACAGGAGTACGTTGCTATGCCCTCCTCCAGGGAATCTTCCTGACCCAGGGATGATGGAACCTGTGCCTCTTATGCCTCCTGCATTGGCAGGTGGGTTCTTTACCCACTGAGCCACCTGGGAAGCCCAACAATACGTATACATATAGCCAACTCACTTTGTTGTACAGCAGAAACTAACAAACATTATAAAGCAATTATATTCCAATTTTTAAAAAGACAGCACAGAGTAGAAGAACAGTGGTTGTCAGGGGATGGGGGCAGGAGAAGGGGAAGATGTTGGTCAAAGGGCGCAAAGTTTCCAATACACAGAATGAATGTGTTCTGGGATCTCATGTACAGCTTGGTGACTGTAATGAGCAATGCTGTATCACGTATGTGAATTTGCCGAGAGGGTAAATCCCAAGTGTTCTCAACACACAGAGAAAGTAACCTGTGAGGCGATGGACAGGTTAATTAGCTTGATTGTGACGGTCACATCAAAATGCATACATATGTCAAAGCATCAAGCTGCGCATCTTAAATAGAGACAATTTTGCTTGTCAATTTTGTTTCCATAAAATGAAAACCGATTAAACAAACCAACCCCAGCACCTGCTCATTAGCTCAGCCATGATCATCAGGATGCAGCACAGTGATCCTTAGCCAGCTCTCTGCTCAGGGTGTCGGCCAGACTGAGTCCTCACCTGGATAAACGACCCACTCCAAGCCCATTCTGGTGGCAGAGTGCAGTTCCCTGTGGTGGCAGGACTGAGGTTCCCACATCCTGTCTGATGGTTGGGTCCCTAAGGCCACTCATGTCTGCCACATGGCCCCCCCTCCGTCTTCAAAACCAGCCCCAGAGCATCCAATGTGTCTCCTGCTTCAAATCTCTGATTTCCTGAATCTCTGACTCTGCGTGCATGTGTGTGTGTGCTAAGCTGCTTCAGTCGTGGCCGACTCTGTGTGACCCCATGGACTGTAGCCCATCAGGCTCCTCTGTCCATGGGAGTCTCCAGGCAAGAGCACTGGAGTGGGTTGTCACGCCCTCCTCCGGAGGATCTTCCTGACCCAGAGATTGAACCTGCGTCTCATATGTCTACCTGCATTCTGGGGTTCTTTATCACTACACCACCTGGGAAGCCCCTCTGACTCTACTCCCAGGTTGAAAGGGCATAACTATGGGAGTCTCCAGGCAAGAGCACTGGAGTGGGTTGTCACGCCCTCCTCCGGAGGATCTTCCTGACCCAGAGATTGAACCTGCGTCTCATATGTCTACCTGCATTCTGGGGTTCTTTATCACTACACCACCTGGGAAGCCCCTCTGACTCTACTCCCAGGTTGAAAGGGCTCCTGTGGTCACGCCAAACCCACCTGTATAATCTTCCTAAAAGGCCAGCTGGTTGGAGACCTTCATTCCACCTGCAAAGTCCCTTGAGAGGTGCCTAGATGAGTGTTTGATTAAATAGTGGGAGATGGTGCCCTGACACGGGGGCTGGGAATCTTGAGGCCATCTTAGAATTCTGCCTACCCCAATGCTGAATAAAGCTCATCTGCTACAGAAAAGTGAGTCAGAGGATTCCAGTTATGCCCTTGGCCACGGATTAGCCTGGGTGCTGCTACACCCATCCCTTTGAGAGCAAACTGGTCTTGCGTTCCTTTTGAGCGAGTTCACTCCAAGTTCATGTCTAAGCTTCTGTGGAATGGCATACTCCTGCCGTTTAAACAGTAGATTTGAGATAAATGAGAGCAGAAAGGTTGTAGAGATGAAGAAATGGAATACGATTTCCTTCTACTCTGGCATTCTGGATGATCACCTGGAGTTTCTATTTTTAAAATTTGAAACCATGAAGCCAGGCAACCTGCAAGGTATAATATTTTTGTTATGTGCAAATTTTTCATACCTGAAAAACATGGTTAAATGTGAGTAATGTTTGAAAAGGTATATAAATTCAAGTGTATTTTTTCTATTTGCCTTCCTCTTAAAAAATATCTGTTTACTTTTGGCCGCCCTGGGTCTTCGCTGCTGCGCGTGGACCTTCCTCTGGTGCGCTGAGCGGGGACCACTCTCTAGCTGTGGTGTGCGGGCTTCTCACCGTGGTGGCTTCCCTTGTTGCAGGGCACGGGCTCGAGGGTGAGCAGGCTTCAGTAGCTGCAGCGTGCGGGGTCAGTATTGCAGCTCCTGGGCTCTAGGGCACAGGACCGGGAGCTGTGGCCCACCCACCCAGCTTCTCCATGGCATGTGGCATTCTCCTACACCAGGATTTGAATCTCTGTCTCTTGCATTGGCAGGTGAGTTATTTATCACTGAGCCACCAGGGAAGTCCCTTGCCTTCATTTTTATTCCATTGCTATGAAACTGTAGTATTATCCGTTACCGTGGGAGACTAATGTTTAGGTATAACTTTTTCTCCTTTATAAACAAATTCAGCCTGCCAGGCTCCTCTGTCCATGGGATCCTTTCAGGCAAGAACACTGGAGTGGCTTTCCATTTCCTTCTCCAGGGGATCTTCCTCACCCAGAGATCAAACCCTGGTCTCCTGTCTCCTGCATTGCAGGTGGGTTCTTGACCCGCTGAGCCATTAGGGAGGCCCATGTAACTAGAAAGTGCTGTTCTATCGCTCCTTGCCTTTGTTGTACTGGAAATTTATTTCCTTTGTTGAACAGGGTGTTTCTTTTATATTTTATGTTTTGCTGTCATTACCTGTAAAGTTCAATTAAAGGGACACTTTACTGTGTTTTTCTGGCTATCATTATTATTTATTCAATTTCTTAACTACTACTGAAAGATTTTTATTGTAAAAGAGGGAGGGGGATAAAAATCCCTCTCTCTGGATGTCACATGGGTTGGGTGCCCACTGCAGGTGCTTGGACCTGCTTCCAGGGACATTAGCAGAGGCCACCATTTCCTGGCACTGCAGTAAGTACTTTGCATATAGCAAGGCTCTGCACCCCCCAGGTCATGGACCGGTCTTGGTCCATGAGCTCCTAATAGCCCGTGGCTGCCGAGCAGGAGGTAAGTGAATGAAACTTCATCTGCATTTACAGCTGCTTCCCATCTTGCATTACTGCCTGAGCTCCACCCCCTGTCAGATCAGGGGCAGCATTAGATTCTCTTAGGAGCTTGAACCCTACTGGGAACTGCACCGTAGGGATCTGTGGGGGGTCTAGGTCATGTGCTTCATATGAGTATCTAATGCCTGATGACCTGATTTTTTAATTCAGTTGCTACGCAACTGTAATCTTGTTCATTATCACAAGGGACTAATTCTCAGGTAAACCTTTTCCTCCTTTACAAAAAAATTATAGTGCATTATATAATGATTTCATTATATATCACAATGTAATAATAATAGAAATAAAGTACACAATAAATGTAACATGCGTAAGTCATCCCAAAACCATCCCTTGCTCCCCCTCCCCAGTCTGTGGAAAAGTTGTCTTCCACGGTCCCTTGGTGCCAAAAAGGTTGCAGACTGCTAATATAGAGTATCTCATTTAATCTTCACAAAAACTTCCCTTTACAGATGACAAAGCAACATGGAGTGGCAGGCCTGTGAGTGGTGTAGCTGAGAGTCAAGTCCCTGCAGAGGCCACTAGACGCATCATTAAAATACAAAGCCTTGGTTTGCGGGAGGCAACGATTTTATGTTCCGTTTGATCTGCCTGAGTGTGGGCAATATCATGGTTTCCTGACATGACTTCTCTGCCACAGACAGCCGCGTGGCTGAGCCCTCTGCACCCCACTGGAGGCTACATTGCTGGGCACAGCTGACCCCACTGATGCCGGATTTCTGGCTCACTCCCTTCAGATGCCTCCCTTGGCCCATCCCTACCTGCTGTGGTTCTGGTGTAGTAAATGAGGTAAGGCTTGCTTGGGGTATTTTTGAATCTGCTTGTTGGCATGCTAGTCCTTTCACAGCAGGGATGGCGTGTGGCCGGTAGGTGTAACCCCAGCATCTCCCAGAGTACTTGGCACAGAAAATGGGCTTAAGGAACGTTGGTGGAACTTCCTTGGCTGGCTACTTGAAAACTGCTGGCTGAGAAGGTGTTTGGAAGTGCTCTGGGAATCCTATTTAATAACACCACTCTGATCTCCCATGAACGATGATCACTTCCTTCCTCTGGCAGGAAGTAGTGGTTGGGATTCCTCAGCCAGAGAGATCTATTCCCCTGCAGCTGTGGGTGGATTGGAGCAAGGAGCAAGCAATGCTGAGAGCCGGGTGGGATGGCCAAGGTCAGCCTGGCTGACAAACAAATCCAACCACACTGTGGGGAGAAGGCGAATCTGGGAGCCGGGCTCCAAAGCCCTGCAGATAATCCATCCAGTTCTGCTGTCTTCCTGCAGCATGGCAGGACCATCCTTCACTCCCACTGGGATGAGGCACGGCCGTGTGGCTGGTTTGGCCAGTGAACTACAGCAGGAGGCTTTGGGAGCTTCCATCCACCCAGGTCCCTTAATAATTCTAGTGAGCTGGGTTCCTCCACTAGGCCAGAGTGGGCGTGTAACATGAGCAAGAAATCAGCCCTTACTGTTGTGGGTCGCCAGCATTTCTTTAGAAAAGTACTAGTTTGTTTCATCTTCGTTGTAGCATGGGGACTCTCCGTTGCATCACGCAGACTCTAGTTGTGTTGCTTCGGCTCCGTAGTTGCAGCATGTGAGCTTAGTTGCTCTGTGGCATGTGAGATCTCAGATCTCGACCAGGGATCAAAGCCCCATCCCCTGCACTGCCAGGTGGATTCTTAACCACTGGACCGCCAGGGAAGTCCCCCCAGTTTTTTGGGGGGGGGATATAATTGCTTTACAATGTTGGTCAGTTTCTGGTGTACAACAGTGTGAATCAGCTATACGTGTACATGTATTCCCTCCCTCTTGAGCCTCCCGCCCTCCGCTCCCCCATCCCACCCCTCTAGGTCATCACAGAGTGCCAGGCTGAGCTCCCTCTAGCTGTCTGTCGTACACACGGTGCGTGTACATGTCAGCGCTACTCTCCCGATTTGTCACACCCTCCGCTCCCTCCACACCCCTCCAATAGCCCCGCCCCCATCGTTGGGTCTCCAGCGGTTTTAGAGGGGTTGTTCTGGTAGCAGCAGCAGCTAGTAACACAGAGAACCTGAGGACACTGAGTAGGAATCCAGGGCCTGAAGAGTCAAGGAAAAGAGACGGGACATGTGGGCCAAGCGGTCAGTGGCACAGGGTCTGGGCGGACTCCGATGCTCGGCTGTCCACTGTGCTCAGCTGTCCATGCTCTGGACGGTGGGCTGGGCCCCTCTGAAGGTTGGGAGGGTGTGGGGACTGGAAGCACAGACCGTGGGGTGACACCCCCCAGGAAGCATGCTAACAAGGATTTTGTGGGACACCCTGACTGGGGTCACCGCTGACTGGGGAAGTGGTGGGCCGGAGAGGCTCAGGGATGGTGTGTCCTGCATGGGCCACTGGAGCCTGGAAAGTTCTAAGTCTCCTCCAGCGTGAGTGAGCTGGGACACCCACCAGGGGGGCCAAGTCCAACTTCCTGCCCGGGGAGAGTGCCCAGCTGTGGGTGAGCTGGCACTTTATCACACGTGGCTGGTGGCTGATACACTGGATGCTTCCTGGGTAGAGAATTTCTTTGGTCATCATTCATATATTCCTTCTGCAAATGTCGGAGGCACTGAGCCCGTCACAGGGAGCAGACTGGCTGCCTGGATATTATGGGCTGCATTCATTGTTGTTGCTGTTCAGTTGCTCAGCCATGTCTGACTGTTTCCGACCCCATGGACTGCAGCACGCCAGGCTCCCCTTTCTTTCACCATCTCCCGGAATTTACTCAAACTCGAGTCCATTAAATCAGTGATGCCATCCAACCATCTCATCCTCTGTTGCCCCCTTCTCCTCCCACCCTCAATCTTGCCCAGCATCAGGGTTTTATTTCCAGTGAGTGGGTTCTTCGCATCAGGTGGCCAAAGTCTTGGAGCTTCAGCTTCAGCATCAGTCCTTCCAATAAATATTCAGGGTTGATTTCCTTTGGAATTGACTGGTTTGATCTCCTGGCTGTCCAAGAGACGTAGGCCAATAATTTGCAGCAATTTGCTGTGGATTGCTAAATCTTCTGGCAGAGGTGGGTGCAGTTGTCCGGAGGAAGGGCACCAAGATTAGTACAGGAGGTCTGCAGAGAGTGAGCTGCTCCCACTCCAACTCAGCTGACTTGGGAGTTAAGCCTAACTTAACTGCTGCAGAGCCAGCGCCCCCACACTTAAAAACAAACACAGCCCTTCCTTCCAAGGCCAGCAAGAGTAGGAGAATACTGAGTTGCCTGAGGATTTGAATGCAATATAAAAAGTTCTGAAAGTTCTTGGAATAAAACATTCATGAGATGAAGGCTGATGATTCATACTTGGGTTCACTTTGTGGTCAAACCAAAGGAGAAAAAAAATATCTGGGGAATTTGAAAAAAGCCAGGTATCTGGAATGAATTAACTAGTTCTTTTTTCTTCTCTCTCCTTTTTTTTTTTTTTTTATTATTAGTACTATCAGAAACTCACGGGGCCTGAGACTATCAGAAAATTCATATATCACAATGATAACGCAGCTGAGGGCTACCTGGAATTAACCCTTTCCCTTCCAAAGTGTCCCACTCTCCTGTCCCTCTCCCATTTCCTCCCATTGACCGATCCTTTTTATCCTTTAAGGCCCAGTTTAAAACCTCCAGGAATTATACAAGTGAACCCTAAACAGAGGTTTCCTGCTGAGACTGGAAGTACATGGGAAATGAGGGGAAAGTTCCCTTCTGCTTTTTTCAAGTTTAAAAAAGGGGGGTTATTTCATTTAACCAAAAATAAACCCAAAGAGGAAAATAATCCCACCTCCCCGTGGAAGCTTCTTCCTTGATTCTCTATTGGAGGGTGACATTTCACTGCCTTTTCCCTTTAGCTAATTTTACATGGGTGAAGCCTTTTCCTTCCTTTAGACATCAGGTCAAAGCTATCAATGCACATAGTAATGCCCACATACTGGGAACTCAAGTAATATTTGGTGAATGAATAAAACCCTGCAATGCTGGCATCTCTGTTTATGGGAATCATGGGTTGCTTTTGTGTATGTGTTAGAGGTCCATACCTTTAACCGAGTTCCCAGCTTTATGCAGTCTAGTAGAAAAAGTGAACGTATTAGTTGCTCCATTGTGTTTGACTCTTTGTGACTCCATAGACCATAGCCCACCAGGCTCCTCTGTCCATGGGATTCTCCAGGCAAGGACACTGGAGTGGGTTGCCATTCCCTTCTCCAGGGATCTTCCCGACCCAGGGATCAAACCCAGGTCTCCTGCATTGCAGGCAGATTCTTTACCATCTGAGCCACCAGGGAAGCCCACAGTTTAGTAGATATAACTACTATTTTTCGTCCCCTTCTGGTCTTCACACATGCACGTCAGGCCCAGCACCTTCCCCAAGAAATGTGAAATGACAGGACATGGGAGCCGATGCGAGTCGAGGAGAATGACCGCTCTTCTTCCTGAAAAGAAATTGGACTCTGAGTCCTGAAGGGCCCGCTCCCCTCCCTGGGCACCTGGGGGCCCTGGTCTCCCTGGAGCACTGAACATTTTTCCCACGTGGATCCACTAGATGGCCTTCGACGAACACTGTGACTAGGGGAGGCCCTTCTGTCAAAGGAAGCACTTTGCTTATCTGTTCACTTGTTTGCTTTCCCTTTCTCTGCGTGTCCCCTTATATCCCCTGAAGCATCACTGCTATTAAAAATAAATCCCTTGTGGATATGAGAATGGGACAGGGCTGTGTCAGCATCAGATCTTCAGGTCTTCAGGCACAGATTTCTGATCGTTGGCAGAACAATAACTGATTTTCTGAGCGCTGGCCTTTTGTCCATCTCAACATGACTCTTCCCAGGAAGAAAATAAACAGAAAAAAGCTAAGGGCTCATTAGGTACCTAATAAACTGGCTAAAATAAAGAGAGATAGCGGGATCTAGGATGTCTGTGTGTGGGCTTCTGGGCATGGCTGATACCTTGTGTAAAGTTGTGGCTTTGTGAAGCCACGTGGCTTCATAAAAGAGCTGGGAAATAACTCAAATGCTTGAACCAGGAAACTTTTCTCTGAGGAACAATCTGAAAGTTAGAATAAAGTGACCAATATAAAAATGTTCAGAAGACTTGGACCACTATTAGGGAATGACTCAGTCACCTGTGTGGAGAAGGCAACGGCACCCCACTCCAATACTCTTGCCTGAAAAATCCCATGGACGGAGGAGCCTGGTGGGCTGCAGTCCATGGGGTCGCTAAGAGTCGGACACGACTGAGCGACTTCACTTTCACTTTTCACTTTCATGCATTGGAAAAGGCAATGGCAACCCACTCCAGTGTTCTTTCCTGGAGAATCCCAGGGACGGCGGAGCCTGGTGGGCTGCCGTCTATGGGGTCGCACAGGGTCAGACACGACTGAAGCGACTTAGCAGCAGCAGCAGTCACCTGTGAGAAATCTGTAGGACACGCAGGCATTAAAAACAGTGCAAAGGGTGACCTCTGTCTGTCTCTGTGCTTATGAAGGTTGTTAGGTAACGTTTTTCCTAAAGACTAATTTTCTAGTTTATCGAGTGAGATTAAGGGCAGGTACTTTCTTGAAAGTGAGTCTTTACACAGACGGTGTCCCCAGGTAGGAGTGAAACAAAGGTAAACTCAGGGACTTCCCTGGCGGCCCAGTGGCTAAGACTCTCCCTTCCCATGCAGGGGACGTGGGTTTGATCCCTGGTTGGGGAACTAAGATCCCACACGCTGCAAGGCAACTAAGCCCGTGCGTCGCAAGGGCTGAGCCGGTGCTCTGGAGCCCGTGTGCCACAACTATAGAGAAGCCTGCGAGCTGCAGCGAGGACCCAGCGCTGCCAGAATTTTAAAGAAAAAAAAAAAAAACAAAACATGTAAACTCAGTAACTGCCTTACATGGAGACTCTGGGAGGAAGTAAGCCATCTCCAGACCAGAGAGAATACAGTGCAGGTGCTGGGGGTGGGGGGCTGGAGGGGGGCCTTAATATGTTTGGGCTGCTATAACAAAGTACTTCAGACTGGGCAGCTGAAACAACGGAAGTTGATTTCTCATGGTTTTGGAGACTGGGAAGTCCAAAACCAGGAGCTGTGAGTTCAGCTCCTTGTCAGGGCCCTCCTCCTGCCTTGCAGACAGCTGTCTTCATCCTATATCCTCCGTGTGCCTAGAGACGAGGGGCTCTGGTCTCTTCTCATTCTTCCTTTTAGTGTTTGTGTTTATTTATTCGGCTGCTCTGGGTCTTATCTAGAGCACGCCCCGGGGCCTTCACCTGGTGTGAGAAGTCTTAGTTGTGTCTCGTGGGATCGAGTTCCCTGACCAGGGATTGAACCCAGGCCCCCTACATTGCGAGTGTGGAGTCTTAGCCACTGGGCCACCAGGAATGTTCCTGGTCTCTTCTTCTTATAAGGCCACTAATGCCTTCATGGCGAGGGGGTCCCATCCTCATGACTTCAGCTAAACCTAATTACTGCCCCCCAAGGCCCCACCTCCAAAGAGCATTGCATTGGGGATAAGGGCTTCAGTCTTGTGAATATGAATTTTAAGGGAGTCAAACATTTCGTTTATGACAATAGACGATCCCACTCATGTTAATAGATACTAGGCTGTACTAGTTAATAGCTCAGGCCAGGGGAAGGCTGGAGAGCTGCTTTTTCTGTGGGCTTAGCTGGGTGCAGTCACGGCTCTGCAGAGAGAGGCTGGGCACTCCAGGACTAGCCCGCACTTGCCGGATGAGCTGTCCTCTCCTCAGATCGCAGCGCTGACGGTCACTCACAGGCTGGTCTCATGGATCTAGCCTTTGACCTACATTCAGACTGTCACAGTTACACACTGCACCATTTTGTATACAACTCCAGGCCCACAGGCTTGAACCACTTGAAGGGACATTCTGGTAACCACAAGCAAAAAGCCAAGTGATAAGACAGCATTCCCTGGGAGGCCTCGGTTCTACTGGGAGATTTTCCTGGCATCTCTGCAGTAAAACTGGCAGAATATAAGGCAGCACTGAGACTTCCCTGGTGGTCCGGTGGTTAAGACTTTGCCTTCCAGTGCAGGAGGTGCTGGTTTGATCCCTGGTGGGGAAGCTAAGATCCCACATGACCCATGACCCCTAAACCAAAACATAAAACAAGCAATATTGTAACAAATTCAATAAAGACTTTAAAAATAGTCCACATTAAAAAAAACAAAACAAACTTTACAACAGCACCAACAACTACAACATAAATATATATTTTTTAGCTGATAAAGTTCATAAAGCTGATATATGTATTTGAACTGAGTCCTGTATTACAAAGTAAGAAGGGTGATACAAACTCTAAGGCTGGTTTCCTTTCTCCTATAAGGTTGTAGAATTAGAAACAAAATTTAAAAAACTGCTCCAGAAGATTTCTTCAAATCCAGGGACAGCTTTCATGATGACATCTTAAAAATATTTACAGAGCATCTACTATGCTCTGGACCCTGTGTGCCAGATGCTGGGTTTACATCACTTCATGACCCAGATGCGGTCTCCACCTTGAGCAGGCACGAGCTAGTGGAGAAGCCCTGATAATTACACAATCAATTAAGGCTATTGTGAAAAGTCCTGCAAAGGAGAATATCCCTGCTGCAACACTCAGAATCAGGGGTCCTGCCCAGATGGGAGTGTGGCACAGGAGTGGGGAATCAGAAGTGCTTTAAGTGGAGACCTGAAGCATAGAGGTTAGTTGAGCATATTTGTCAGCTAGAGCTGCCATAACAGAATGTGCGTGCGTGTGCGTGCATGTGTGTGTGTGTGTACGCTCAGTCACTCAGTCATGTCCGACTCTTGCAACACCATGGACTGTAGCCTGCCAGCCTCCTTTGTCCACAGGATTTCCCAGCCAAGAATACTGGAGTGGGGAGCCACTTCCTTTTCCAGGGCATCTTCCTGACCCAGGAATCAAACTCACATTTCCTGCTTGCTAGGCGAATTCATCACCCCTGAGCCATCTGGGAAGCCCCGCCATAACAGAATAGACAACAGACATTTGTTTCTCAGCTTTCTTGAGAGGAGAGCGCCAGCCAATCTGGCGTTTGATAAGGCTCCCTTCCTAGCCTGTACATGGTATAGCTGGCTGACTCTATTCCCGCTGTGTCCTCACCTGGTGGGGTGGGGGAACCCTGGTGGCCTGCGGTGTTTTCTCTTAATATGGACGTGAATTCTACTGGATCATTGTCCCATCCTTATGACTTCATGTAACTTTAATAACCTTCATAATGGCCTTGTCTCCAAATACAGTCATCCTACGGACTGGGGCTTCAATATGTGGATTTTGGGAAGGATACATTCAGTCTGTAATATCAAGGATGGACGGAAGGAAGGGTGCTGTGAGCAGAGGCCCAGGGGCAGAAGGGGGAAGGAGTAACCAGGTGGCTAGAAGACAAACCAGAGGCTGGAGGAAGGGGTGGGTCAGCCTGGGCTGGGAGGCCAAGTGAAAGATTTTGTTCTATCCAAGAAGCAGTGGGAAAAGACTGGAAGGTGTGACACAGGGGCCTGACCCTGGAGAATGGGAATGAAGTAGGATGGGCAGTCAGGAGGCAGGAGGTGACGGCACCCGAAACTAAGGCAGTAGTTGTGGGTATGGAGAGAAAGAGATGGATTTGCCATACGTTTTGGAGGTCTGCGGGTCCCCCACATTCCAACGGCCTCTCCTGGAGGTCTTGTCTATGGACACAGCAGACAGAAGCATCAGCAAACTTGAGAGGGGATCCTGCCCTGAGAGGTGGGGAAATGACATGTGTTGTGCCCACTGGAGGCTGCAGTAGGGCAGCACCCCCTCTCCCTTGGCTCCTGGAACCCTGACCTGCAGACCTAACCCATTAGCCAGCACCCTGTAGCCCTCCCCACCCCTGAGAAGCGCCTGACCAGTCTTTTCCTGGGCATTTTGAGGGTGTTGTAATGTCAATGGTGGAGAATCTTGGCTCTCTGTACTGCCGGGTTTGGCTTTGACATGCTTTCCAGCATCCGAAACCTTGTGATCTTTTCCCGTGTTCAGAAGGGTTTCAGGAAAGTCGAGAATCAGAGGCAGGCGTTCAGGTCACCATCTTTCCCCAGAAGTCAGCACCAGAGCAGTGAATGGGGAAGGGATACTTTTGCTTTGGTGAGAAAGGAATTCCTTCTTTTGTAAGAAAGGAATTCAGTCATGAATTCCTTGAACCAGCCAGGGTGGTTTCTGCTTGCAAAATTCTGTTTAATGTTTCCTCCAACTCTGGATGGCATGATACGTAATATGGATATTAAAATTTAATAAGTGCTAATTGCTCAGTCATGCCCGACTTTTTGTGACCCCATGCACTGTAGCCCACCAGGCTCCTCTGTCTATGCGGGTTCTCCAGGCAAGAAGCCTGGAGTGGCTGGCCATTCCCTGATGAGAATGCTGCTGATCCATGAGTGCCACTCTGAGTAGCAAGGGTGGGACAGTGTGGCTTCTGTAGAGAAGAAAAAAGTACTTCTGAACTCTCTTAGGGTCCCTGGCTGGGTCTGAAAATCAAACTGACAAAGACAAATTAACAGGAGAAAAGCATACACATCTGTTGACTTAAAAAATATTCCCAGACTGCAACTAGAGAATAGCCCCTACTCAGCACAACTAGAGAAAGCCCAGGTGCCGCAAGGAAGACTCACCACAGTCAAAAAATAAAATAAATAATAAAATAGATCTTTTAAAAGAATAGTCACAACCTTACAATTGAGAGTTATGTTTTATTTGGTGGAAATTCTCAGGAGACAATTCAGATGCTGTCCAGCAGACAGCATCTCAAGTAGACCCGGAGAGAACTGCTCCAAAGAGGTGAGGGGAGCCACGTTACATAGAAGTTTTGCAACAAAGGGCTGGTAGTCTGAACCTCAACAGAGCGTTGTTAACTAAAGAAAACCAGATATCCCAGGTTAAGGAATCTATGTATGGGAAGATGCGAGAGTCTGGGCTCACTGAAATCTTTCCTTTGATATACACCTGGGGCCAGGGTCCTGTTTTCAGCTCCTGAGTTTCCTCGAGGCTCACCAGAGGCTGCAGTCTGGTGGCTGCTAGATGGCAGGTATTCTTTCCTTCCAGAGAGTCCTGAGGGCTCACCAGTTCACACTGGAGATCTGTAATCGCTGATGACTGCAACATCCTTGTTTACTGATATGGCAGGAAATGTTCCATTTCTCACATTTATGCATGACATGGGAGCCCTC
This sequence comes from Oreotragus oreotragus, assembly GCA_006410675.1. Taxonomy (NCBI): domain Eukaryota; kingdom Metazoa; phylum Chordata; class Mammalia; order Artiodactyla; family Bovidae; genus Oreotragus; species Oreotragus oreotragus. The sequence goes on from SJYX01024686.1 coordinate 29,112, forward strand.
CCAAGGGGAAGAAGACATGGAGAAACAGTCAGACCTGAGTGCTTTTCTGCTGGGTTTGGTGAGGAGCGGGCAGACGTGTAGAAATAAAAGTGAAAGCGTTAGTCGCTCAGTCGTGTTTCTCTCTTTGTGAGCCCATGGACTGTACATGCCAGGTTCCTCTGTCCGTGGAATTCTCCAGGCAAGAATACTGGAGTGGGTTGCCATTCGCTTCTCCAGGGGATCTTCCTGACCCAGGAATCCAAACCGGGTCTCCCACAGTGCAGGCAGATTCTTTACCATCTAAGAGGGAAGGTCAAACAGGGCAAGTACGTGTTGTTAACTGGTTGAAACTCAGCCAGGCCTGTTCTCTTGGGTTCCTTTTGGTGTCCCTTTTGTCTTTGGAAATAAGGCTGCTCCCTTCTTTGGGGTTTTCAGAGGGCACTCCTCGGAGGGATTTATGGCCCGTCTCAAGGGAGAAGAGTCGGGGAAAACAGTAGTGACTTTCCTGCACCTGCCGTTTGCTCAAACGCCTGTAACTGGAAGCATTCATGAAGCCAAGGTGCCATAACCGGGAGGAATGTGTCCTGAACCCCATCCCATCACACTTAAAAAAAAATATTTATTTGTCTGCCCAAGGGCTTAGTTGCAGCACATGGGATCTAATTCCCTGAGCAGCGATCAAACCCAGACCCCCACATTGGGAACATGGAATCTTAGCCATTGGACCAGTAGGGAAATCCCTCACTGTTGGCTTTGAATCTTCTCTCTCTCATTTATGAACACTTTGTTGTTGTTCACTCGCTTAGTTGTGTCCGACTCTGCGACCTCACTGACTGCAGCACGCCAGGCTTCCCTGTCCTTCACCACCTACTGGAGTTTGCTCAAACTCACGTCCATTGAGTTAGTGATGCCATCAGCCAGCTTGCCCTCTGTCGTCCCCTTCTCCTCTTGCCCTCAGTCTTTCTCAGCATCAGGATCTTTTCCAGTGAGTCAGCTCTTTGCATAAGGTGGCCAAAGTATTGGAGCTTCAGCTTTAGCATCAGTCCTTCCAAAGAACATTGAGGGTCCATTTCCTTTAGAACTGACTTTGGTTTGATCTTCTTGCTGTCCAAGGGACTCTCAAGAGTCTTCTCTAGCACCATAGTTTGAAAACGTGAATTCTTTGGTGCTCAGCCATCTTCATGATCCAACTCTCACATGACTACTGGAAAAATCATAGCTTTGACTATATGGATCTTTGTTGGCAAAGTGATGCCTCCGCTTTTTAATATTCTATCTAGGTGTGTCATAGCTTTTCTCGCAAGGAGCAAGCATCTTTGAATTTCATGGCTGAAGTTAACATCTGCAGTGATTTTGCAGCCTAAGAAAATAAAACCTTCCACCGTTTCCATTTTTTCCCCTTCTGTTTGCCAGGAAGTGATGGGGCCAGATGCCATGATCTTAGTTTTTTGAATTAACACCGTTGCTGCTACTAAGTCACTTCAGTCGTGTCCGACTCTGTGCGACCCCATAGACGGCAGCCCACCAGGCTTCCCCATCCCTGGGATTCTCCAGGCAAGAACGCTGGAGTGGGGTGCCATTTCCTTCTCAAATGCATGAAAGTAAAAAGTGAAAGTGAAGTTGCTCAGTCGTGTCCAACTCAGCGACCCCATGGACTGCAGCCTACCAGGCTCCTCCATCCATGGATTTTTCAGGCAAGAGTACTGGAGTGGGGTGCCATTGCCTTGTCCGGAATTAACACCGTAGTTGGGGTCAATTCATGACACTGATTTAACCTCTCTGAGGCTCAGTATCCTCATTTCTAAAATAAAGACAGTCACATCAACCTCACTGGTAAATTTCCATCCAAGGAGATGAAAACATGGAAAAGTATCTCACTCATTCCTGGGAGAATCAGAGGAGCCGCCTCCACTAATGCAGTGCATTCAAGCTACTATCCAGACAGAGCTGTTAACGTTTGAATCAGGGCCCAGATCTCAGATTAGGGAGGCAGCTCTCAGCGTCACCCAGGACAAGTGGTCTTAAATGCAGCCTGCACTCCTTTCAGAGTGGACGGCCGGCAAGAGAGAAATTGCACGTTAAGTAGGCAGGACCCAGACCTGGGTCCACATGCGTGTGCCTTATGTGGGGCTTCAGAAGTGGCTCCTCCCAAGCTCAGGGTCCACACACTCTCTCCAACGTAACTGAAAGAGGTTAAGACTAAATCCACTTTTTTTTTTTTTTTTTGGTCACTCTGTGTGGCTTATGGGATCTTAGTTCCTTGACCAGGGATTGAACCTGTGCCCTTGGCAGTGAAAGTGCCAAGTCTTAACCACTGGGGCACCAAGGAATTCCCAAACTAGCTCCAGTTGATCCAGAGAGAACAAGAAGAAGATGGGATCTCATTTCTGCAAGCCCACAGTGTGGACATCAGGTCAGAACCTGGGTCTGTGTGGCCACACGATGGCCAGGCTGGAAAGAGGCGGCCCTACTGGACGCAGTTTGGGGCTCCGCCTGCTGCCTCTCCATGTGTTCCCTTTCCTGGAGTCGCGGTTGGTTCTCACTGCTCGGTGTTGCCAGCGTTCCCATTCAAGCCCGTAGTGTCAAGGCTTTATTTTCAAGTCAGGCAAAAATCGGGCTGAAAATTTGGAAGCTGGGCAACTAGCATATTTGAAAAGAAGACCACCTGGTCTTCTGTGGATGAGGAGGGACTCTTCCTTCTGAGTGACAGAAAGGGCTTGTGTTGGGCACTTGAGCTGTTTATACTGAAGTTCACAAGAAAATTGTCTCCAGGCTGCCCGGCGTGCTGTCTGCTTTGAGGCTTCAAGACCCAGGCTGACCTTCAGGACCTTCTGCTGACCAGAAGGGATCAGAGCACTTGACCATGAACGTGGGAAGGCAAGGAACTTGATATTTCACATAGAGCTGGTAGAAGTGGCCAAGTCCAGCGCTCTCTTCCATAATGGCATCAGGGAAAACACTGACTGGTCAGCTGACAAATATCTGCTGAGTGCCTTCTCTCTGCTGACACTGGAAGCCCAAAGTTTGGAGCTCAGTCTGGGTGGTGATATGTGATTAAAGAAAGGGGACGGTCTGTATCTAGAGAGGTACCAAGGCAAGTGGAGCTTCCCTGGTGGCTCAGATGATAAAGAATCCGCCTGCAATGCTGGAGATGGGAGTTTGATCCCTGGGTTGGGAAGATCCCCTGGAGAAGGGAATGGCACCCACTCCTGTATTCTTGCCTGGAGAATTCCATGGACAGAGGAGCCTGGCGGGCTATAGTCCATGGGGTTGCAAAGAGTCGGACACAACTGGAGCAACTAAACAATAATACAGGTGACCAGTGCATCCGGCCAATGGAAGACCCAGACGCAGAGTCTTTGGGAAGTTTGGTGGGGAAGAGATTGGGAGTCCTGGAGAAAGATTCNATTCTTGCCTGGAGAATTCCATGGACAGAGGAGCCTGGCGGGCTATAGTCCATGGGGTTGCAAAGAGTCGGACACAACTGGAGCAACTAAACAATAATACAGGTGACCAGTGCATCCGGCCAATGGAAGACCCAGACGCAGAGTCTTTGGGAAGTTTGGTGGGGAAGAGATTGGGAGTCCTGGAGAAAGATTCCAGGGTGTGTGTGTGTGTGTTTATGTTTACAAAGGTCGTGTGGAAGGAATAAAGAATTTAGAACCTCCCACTAGCTGTGCGACCCTGGCAAATTTCTGAGCCTTGGGGAAGTACCAGAAACTATAAGAAACCTAGGAATGTACGGTAAATTTATGTAAAAGGTGTCTTACTGTACTTTCTTTTAACCAGTTTATACCTCTACCAGCATGTATAAGTGTTCTGCTTATTTCACAGTCTTTTCTACATCTGCCAATCAACTAGGGACAAAATGATATCTTGCTATGGCTTGATTTTCCATTTCCCCAGTTACTAATGGTGTTGGTCATCTCTTCTTATGATCGTTGGTCATTTGCTGTTCCCTTTTCTGGGGAGAGACGTTGCACTCTTTGTTTTCCTGTTGCATTTGTCTTTTTCTTATTGATTTGTCAGAACTTTTAACATATTCTGCATTCTAATCCTTTATTGGTTATATAGGTTACAAATATTTACTTCTGTTTGTGGCCTGCCATTTCATTTTTTATAGTGTTTGATATGATCTACAAAGCATCAAACATCTACTATCTGGACATTTATAGAAAAAATTTACTGAACTTACTTTCAGTTGTTTTCTACCTGAGTTTTTGGCATGCTTCATTTCATTGTTGTAGTATAATATATTGTTTTTCTGTTACATTGTGATATAATATCATGTGGTTATGTTTTGGTTTCTGGTTTCCTCTATTCTATTGAAATGCCTTCCTTCTCCAGGGATCTTCCCGACCCAGGGATTGAACCCAGGTCTCCCGCATTGGAGGCAGACGCTTTAACCTCTGAGCTACCAGGGAAGATATCTGATAGTGCAAATCTGTCCCCCAAGTCATTTTCTTCATTAAAAAAAAAAATTGTATCTATTTATTTACTTTTTGGCCGTGAGGCTTGTAGGATCTTAGCTCCCCACCTGGGGATCAAAACTGTGCCCCCTGCAGTGGACACACAGAGCCCTAAGCACTGGACCTGCAGGGAAGTCTCCTCATTTTCTTCCTTCAGTAGTCCCAAGCATCCTCCCTGTGTGGTCATGATGAACAGTGTTGATGCATTGCATGAGCTGATTTTTATACTTACACATTTCAACTGCCAGTACATAAAAATTAATGGGTTTTTCCTTTTTCTGGGCAACTATTTTATTGCTATTCTTGACGGGAAGTGAGTATTTTCCAGCCCATGGCACCTGTTGGTATTAGTGGTAATTAGGAAACGTGCTAGAAGAATCAAAGACATTTTGGGGACATCTGTTTGGCTTTCTTTGCCTTTCTGCTAGCTTCTAGCTCAGAGTTGAGCTCTTAATTAATTATTACTTATATCGAGCAGTAATACCCCCTGAGAAGGGCCGCAGATTGCACTGAACAAAGCATAGCAAATAGTAAATTGCTATAGAGACAACAGAGTTTACTGAATATTTATATATTTAAATATCATTGTGTACCTAAAACTGGTCTTCTTGGAGATCTATCAATTAGATTTGCATACTCATTCCAAATTCTAAATTCATTTCAGCAGCAGAAATGTTTCACAAAAAAATAGAGTCAGTTGGATTACAGTTGGATATTTAAATCGCTTTGCTTCACGTTTTCAAATTTTTAAACCATCTTGTTGAGGCATGACCTGTATACCTTTACATTCACTCATCATAAGTGTACAATTCAATGATCTTTAACAAATTTGTGGAGTTGTCTGACAATCACCACAATTCAATTTTAGAACATTTCCATCAGCCCAAGAAGTTCCCTCATACCTGTTTGCAGTTGATTAGGTTAATTAGGCAACAGCTAATCTGCTTTCTGCCTCTATAAATTTGCCTTTTCTCGACATATAATACAGATGGAGTCATATAATAATTAGCCTTTGTGTCTGGCTTCTTTCATTCTGTTTCAGCTGTGTTACTGAGGTTCATGTATGTCAAAGGATGTATTAGTAGTTTTTTTCCTTTTTATTGTTTAATATTCTGTTGTGTTTTGTTTATCCATTCATCAGTTAATGGGCACTTGGATTGTTCCTAGTTTGGCGTTGTTATGAATAATACTGCTCTGAACATCTGCATATGCATCTTTGTGTGAGCATGTGTTTTCATCCCTCTTGGGTAGAGTCCTAGGAGTGGAATTGTTGAATCAAGTGGCTAATTTAACTTTCTATGAAAATGCCAGACTGTTTTCCAAAGTGTCAGCACCGTTTTCAATTCTCACTGGCAACATATGAGAGATACAGTTTCTCAATATCTTTGTCATACTTGGTTTTTTTATTAACACCATCCTAGTGAGGAAATGGCAACCCACTCCAGTATTCTTGCCTAGAGAATCCCAGGTTTGGGGGAGCCCAGTGGGCTGCCGTCTGTGGGGTCACACAGAGTCGGACACGACTGAAGCAACTTAGCAGCAGCAGTGAGTGAATAGTACCATCTCATTGTGGTTTTAACTTGCATTTCTCTAATAACTAATGATGCTGTTATTAGCCATTTGTTTACCTTCATTAGTGAAATTTCAGTTCACATCTTTGACCATTTTTACACTGTGTGTTTGTGTGTGTGTTTGCATTTAGTTACTCAGTCGTGTCCAACTCCTTTGCAGCCCCATTAATGTGGGCTATAGCCCACCAGGCTCCTCTGTCCACAGAATTCTCCAGGCAAGAATGCTGGAGCAGGTTGCCATGCCATCCTCCAGGGGATCTTCCCGATCCAGGGGTTGAACCTGAGTCTCTCAGTCTCTTGCATTGGCAGGAGGGTTCTTTACCACTAGTGCCACCTAAGGGGGTTTAGTTGATGAAATGGTAAAAAAAAAAAAAAAAATCTTCCCCAGGAGACATTTTCCCCAGTGTAACCATCCTCAGCAGAGACAGGCAGATGGAGCTCCGCTGTATTAGTTGATAGATGTTTATACATTTTAACACTCATGACGACAAAATTTTCAGCGTCCCTCAGTGGGAGAAAGAAGGTGGGCACTTAATGGCTGGCATGGCTGTGTCCTTAAAAAATGGCGAACAAGAATACTTATTCAGAGCTTCAGTGCTCCAGTGGTTATGAATCCACCTGCCAAGCCGGGGACCGTTTGATCCCTGGTCCAGGAAGATGCCACATGCTGCAGAGCAACCAAGCCTGCAAGCTGCAATCACGGAAGCCAGCCAGTCTGGAGCCTGCACTCTGCAACAAGAGAAATCACAGCAGTGAGAAGCCCTTGCACAGCAACTAGAGAGGAGCCCCAGCCTCCTGCAACTAGAGAAAGCCCACGTGCAGCAACGAAGACAAAGTGAGGCAAAAAAAAAAGAACACGCTTGTTCAACGGTTCAGTCCCTGGCCTTGCACTGTTTCATTAACTCTTCGTTGTATAGCTCGTTAACTATTACAGGCCACATTCTAGCATTGAGAAGGTGACCCACCAGGAGTCCCCAGCTGACTAATAACTGGGCTCTGAAAGCACCTGGTGGAGCCCAGGGTCTGCGTCCTTCTTCACTGCCCTCGGTAGCTTTGTGACAACTCTTGAGGGTTAGAGGCCTGAGAGTGACGAAGCCAGAGAACAGTCATGAGTTGTGACCCTGTTGTTGTTCAGTCGCTCAGTTGTGTCTGACTCTTGGAGACCCTGTGGACTGAAGCCCACCAGGCTCCTCTGTCCATGGGATTTCCCAGGCAAGAATACTGGGGTGGGTTGCCATTTCCTCCTCCAGGGGATCTTCCCGACCCAGGGATGGAACTTATGTCTCCTGCACCTCCTGCATTGCAGGCGGATTCTTTACCTGCTGAGCCATCGCGGAAGCCCCCTTAGAGCTCCCTGCCCAAGGNCCATGGGATTTCCCAGGCAAGAATACTGGGGTGGGTTGCCATTTCCTCCTCCAGGGGATCTTCCCGACCCAGGGATGGAACTTATGTCTCCTGCACCTCCTGCATTGCAGGCGGATTCTTTACCTGCTGAGCCATCGCGGAAGCCCCCTTAGAGCTCCCTGCCCAAGGACCAAACCCACACCCTCCTGCATTGGAAGGTGAAATCCTAACCACTGGGCCTCCAGGGAAGTCCTCTACTTTCTTCGTTTTAAAGATGAGGAAACAGCTTTAGGGAAGTGATCCTTCCATAAATACCCCGAGGGTCCAGCTGAAGCACTTCCTCCGTCCTGAAGCCTTCCTTGTCGGGCTCACTAGTCCTTACTGCTGTCCTTTCTTTGAGTCCTTTTAGCGAGGTTAGTATGCAGTGTCCATGGCTGAGCCGTTTCATTCTCGTGGGGAATGAAAACCAAAGCACCAGCTGGCGCCCAAACTGGGCAGTGACCTTTGCCCAGAGAAGAGTCGTTCTCCTCTGTGTCCACCAAAGTGAAGATGGGAGGCATCCTGTCCTGTTTCTGGGGTAACATCTCAAACCCGGGGCCTGTTGAGAGTGGACATTGTCTTCTGCTTCCACGGCCACGAGGAATTCTTTTCCCCTCTCTCCTTCCTTCCACCTCTCTTTCTCCAGCTCTTGGAAACCAGAGACAAATAGGACTCTGGATAAAACAAGCACTTCCCCAAATGGGGCCTCATCCCCCTGTGGCCTTGGACGGAGGGAGCTTTTCCCTTCCCAGCCCTCTCCTCCTCACTGTGTCTCCGCCTTCAGAACGGGTAGATAAATACATCATGGGAAGTCCTGCCCTAATGTCAGGATCCTGGGAACTAGAGACCACAGGAATCTGTTAAGTAAAATTCCATCAAGAGCAGGAATTTGGACCAAGTTGTCCAGCTATTTGTGGTTGGTTGGTGTTGCTAATCCCGCCTTAGTTCATCCCTTCCTTTCCTTTTCTTTGTATATTTCTCAACTCAAAGGCATGATGGGCAAGGGCAGAGATACTTAACTTTTAAAATAAAGAAGCTCATTTTCTATGCTCTGCTCCCCTTGCCAGGCTAGAAAAAGCCCTGCAGTGATTCTGTATAGTACTGTAGACTTGATAAGAATGAGCCCATGCATGTATATGGCTCATGCACAACTTGTCCCATTTTCTGAACCAAAAAGACAGTGAGGCTGGTTCCACCGCTGTGAGCTGCAAGGATAGTTTGCAGCTGACATTCTGCATTGTCATGGACTCCCTGACACGTAGACTATAAACAAACTCTACTCCATCCTTCATTAGTGCAAGGCTCCTGGGTGGATCTTCGTCTTACAGCACCCATGGGTGGAGTGTGGGTGCCTCTTCCCCATCATATAAAGCTTATAGGTAACTCAGTAGTAAAGAAGCTGCCTGCAATGCATGAGACGTGGATTTGATCCCTGGGTCAGGAAGATTCCCTGGAGAAGGAAATGGCAACCCACTCTGGTATTCTTGCCTGGGAATTCCCATGGACAGAGGAGTCTGGTAGGCTGTAGTCCATGGGGCTGCAGAGCTGGACAGGACTGAGCAACTAAACAATAGCAAAAACAATTCTAGGTATAATGACAAGGATTTCAGTACATAAGCACGTCACTTCCTTTTCCATCTGCTGGAGTGAGACCACAAACATTTGAGCTGAGTTAAGAGGTTGCTCAAAACCATGTCATTTCTCATGTGTATCAGCTTACTGCCAAGACCATCATGGGGTCAGTTGTCAGTTTTGCTCCTAGGTTCTGAGCAAGAAACTGGATTTCCTTTTTATCTTCTGGCTCCATGTGTGAAAAACAATTCCCACTAACATTCCGCTCCACCACTAAGGATCTGATTAGGCATACAGGCCGCAAAGCTGTAAGATGAAAGACTACCACTTAGTTAATTGGACTAGTCAATAACTCATTTGACACCAACCACGTCTTGGTCTTATCCCAAGTGAGAGGGAGAGCATGTTAGTAAGTCAGTGGGAGCTCCTCTCCTGCACCGTATCCCCCAACCTAGCTTTCATTAGTGACCGACCTGACATTTTGACCACTTGACTGCCGCATCTACCATTCAGCTGGGTCTGTTCTCCAGAGAGGAAGAGACCATCCCTTCTGTTCTTGCCATTCAATCACTGAGTCGTGTCCGACTCTTTGCAACCCCGTGGACTGCAGCACGCCAGGCTTCCCCGTCCTTCACCATCTCCTGGAATTTGCTCGGACTCATGGCCATCGAGTTGGTGATGCCATCCAACCATCTCATCACTGTTGCCCCTTCTCCTCCTGCCCTTAGCCTTTCCCAGCATCAGGGTCTTCTGTACATCCCTTCTGTAACGTTGCCTAACGTGAACCAGTGGTGAATGGTTGTTGTCTCGTTGCTAAGTCGTGTCTGACTCTTTTGCAGCTCCATGAACTGTAGCCCACCAGGCTCCCCTGTCCATGGAATTTTCCAGGCAAGAATACTGGAGTGTGTTGCCATTTCCTTCTCCAGGGGACCTTCCTGACCCAGGGATTGAACCTGCAGTTCCTGTGTCTCCTGCATTGGCAGGCAGATTCTTTACCACTGAGCCACCGGAGAAGATCCACGTGAACAGAAAAGGATCGTATACCAAGGTGCCATGCTGCTTAGATTCACTGTCTACAAGAATACAGATGGAGGTCAACAAAGTCTACTTCCCCTGCCCCCAGGAGGTGGAAACTCTCCCACGAAATCAGTTCCTCGCTTGCTGGTGGATGTTCACCATCACACATGCCCTAACGTGGAGGGGAGTTCAGTGGACGGCAGGGGAGTTGGAAGTTTGGACAGAGCTCAGATGGAGCTGTTATCCAGGAAACAGCTGACCCTGGGATCCCACCCTCCACTTACAGGGCTCTGTTTCCTGATGCAGCAGGAGGAATTCTGTGCGAAGTGCTAAATATAATGCTTGAGGTAGTGTTTCTGGACGGGAAACGCAGTTTGAAAGTGAGGAAGATAAACATATTGACAAAGAAGATGCAAACATGAGAACTGAGCCAAAGGGAAAACGCTGCAGGCCTCAAAGAGTGCATTGGAAGGATGGCGGGTTTTGTTTGTTCGTTTCTTGTTTTGTTTTAGGGTGGCCTAAAGCAGGATGTGATGCAAAACTGGAAAATCCAAACTTCAAGGTTTTGTTTTTTTTTTTGAGAAACTCATCACCTTTGACTGAGGTATAAAAAGCAGAAACAAAAGTATTTATGAGCTTCTTATAACTTTTGCTTCATAATGTGGTGGTGTGTATCTTTCTCGTTTTTAAATACCAGCATGTCTATTTCAGTTTAAATTTCAGTATGTGAAGGCTTCTGACGGTAGTGGAAGTTACACGGCTTTAGCCTGTCTTCAGAGACACTGGGTTTCTTTTCATGAGTTTTCTGGGCAGTCCTCTGTGTATCTGACTTTCCAAAGTCTCATGCAATCCTAAAAGCAAGTGTGGGTCTTCCCTTTCAGTTGATGATCCGAGTGTGTAGGCAGACCCAGGTCCCTATTAACCATCCAAGTGATGGCTTAATGCCAATTCATAATCCAGACTTGAATCCATAATTTCATGATTTGATTTCTAAGCTTTATACTCAGGAAAATGTCAAATACATACCAAAGGAGAAAGGAACTTCTGATGAGATCTTCATATGCCATCTCACAGTGTCAATGATGATCGCCATCTGTATGCCCACCAGCTCCCCACTGCCCAGTTTATTTTGAAGCAAATCCCAGAAATCACTTCATCCCATCTGTAGATAGTTCATCATGCATCTCGCAAATACAAAGGCTCAAAAAGGTACCCTGAATATCATTTTCACACCCCAAATTTTAATCATTCCTTGGTATTTCAAATACTTCCACTAGATAATTTTGAAGCACGTATTAATATCAAGCATCCTAATAGTGTATCTACAAATAATTGTCTATACATCTAAAACATGAACACTTTTCCTTTTTTCTAAGCAAAACCACAACGCAATTATCAGTTTAAAAAAAACTAACCCCTTAATACCATCAGATATATTGTCATTTTATAAACTTTCCTGACGTTCTCATAAATGTTATTTTATAGCTGGGTTGTTTGAACCTTGGTCCAGATAAAGCTACAGATTGTGTGTGATGGCTGTGTCCCTTACATCTCTTTTGGTTTCTGGGTTCCCTTTCTGTCTTTGCTTTTATTTTCCTTTGTTTATTTATCTTTGGCTGCGCTGGGTCTTTGCTGCTGCGTGAGGGCTTTCTCGAGCTGGGGCGAACGGGGGCTACTTTCCGGTTGTGGTCCTCGGCTTCTCCCTGTGGTGTCTCCTCTTGTTTCGGAGCGTGGGCCCCTGGGTGTGTGGGCTTCAGCACCTGTAGTTCCCAGGCTCAACAGCTGCCGTGCATAGGTGCAGTTGCTCCTAGGCATGTGGGATCTTCCTGGACCAGGGGTTGAACGCGCGTCTCCTGCCTTGGCAGTCGGATTCTCCACCACTGAGCCACCAGGGAAGCCCTCTCTTTGTTTTCCGTGATAATTAATTCACTGAAGCACATACCTCACATTCTGGATTTTTCAAGATTACAATCCGCTTGTGGTTTTCCCCCTGAAAACATTTTTATTTTTGCCTTCCCTTGTTTAAAAGGAAAGTTTTCTTGAGGCACATTTGTCAGACAGTAAACTGCACACTTTTAAAGTATGCACTTTGTAGGTTGTGGCCTAGGGCTTCCCAGGTGATGCGGTGGTAAAGAATCTACCTGCCAATGCAGGAGGTGCAAAAGACACAGGTTCGATCCCTGGGTTGGGAAGATCCCCTGGAGGAGGCAATAGCAACCCACTCCAGTATTCTTGCTTGGAGAATCCCATGGACAGAGGGATTGCAAAGAGTCAGACATGACTGAGGGACTGAGCGCGCACACACGCAGGTTGTGACACAAGTGTGCACTTTGACACCATCATCATCATCAAGATAGTAAACATATCTATCACCCCCAGTTCCATTTCGCTCTGAACTATGGCACCCACTTGACTCATCCTGGTCTCAGTGTCTTTTCTATAAAAGGAGGGCCTACGAAGGACAGGTGTATGAAACCAGATGATCAATGTTCTGCACGTGTTAAAATCTCTGTTATTGTTTCTTTCTTGGTTCATCGCTCTATCAGACGTTAGGAATATATCACATGTGTAGATACGTGTCAGCCGCCCCTTCAATATAAATCCACAGGTGGAACCTCTAGGTTAAATTAGTTTTTTTTTTTTTTCATGGAGTTTTGTTTTTCTTTCATTAAAAATACGAGTTTCTCTAGCTGCTTTCTCTCCTGTGTGTGAGAACGTTTCATAAATTGGTTGCTCAGCGCTGGAAACTGGCATATTGCTATTTAAATTCCTGCCTCACAAATATCTCATTTTGAACCTTTGAGNTTTTTTTTTTTTTTCATGGAGTTTTGTTTTTCTTTCATTAAAAATACGAGTTTCTCTAGCTGCTTTCTCTCCTGTGTGTGAGAACGTTTCATAAATTGGTTGCTCAGCGCTGGAAACTGGCATATTGCTATTTAAATTCCTGCCTCACAAATATCTCATTTTGAACCTTTGAGAATCATCGCCCGTCTCCAAAACCAGACAATGCGATGTCAGTTTGGGGTCCTGCAAACTCTGATCATCCTCTAAAATAAGAAAGTGCCTGGGGAGGGGGATCAGTCATCTTCCTGGGAAAGGCCAGAGAGGTGTCGATTTTAGAATGTTCACAAGATGATCAAAATGGGCATAGCAGGAAAGTGTTTAAAGCTGACAAAACAGAAGCAAAGGCCGTTAGGATAATGCAATGTCTGTATACGCGGGTCTCGGCAGAAACTGCTGGCTGGCCAGAAGCAAACGGGCTGATGGTCTGAACAAAAGAATGGTGGCATTTTCCCTGGAGACAGGCACATTTCAAGGACTCTAGAGCCTTCTGAGTAACAGGTCGTTTCATCTAGTTACCCACTTGATGCTAAGGGGCTGGTAGGTCTCCGAACACTAAATTAAATAATCCATGGCCCCCTAAGGAGTTTAGTTTCTTGGGCTTCAGGATCTCAAGACAAAATACTCAAAGTCAATCCAAAGGGAAGCTAAAACATTTCATTTCAGTTGCATTCTTGAGCATCTCTGAGCCCAGGAATCTTTTCCCATCCTTTTCCCTGGTAAGTACCTACTCACTTTCATATCCTAACTGCACGTCTTTTGTTCTGGAACATCCTCTCCCACCTCTGAGTTTTGGCTGACGCTCTTCTCCACGTCCCCCACTGCCCTGCCGATCAGGTATCTGGTGCTCCTTGGCACCGTCCACACTCTGTGCAATGGGAAAGAGCCTTGGCTACATCTATTAGCTGTGTCTGCTTCTTAAGAAAAGTCCCAGACTGAATGCCTTAAATCCACATCTAACTAGCCAGCTCATAAGCTTAAATTCCCACCAACAGTGTAGGAGGATTCTCTTTTCTCCATGACCTCTCCAGCATTTATTGTTTGTAGATTTTTTAAATGATAGCTGTTCTGACCATATACCTGTATCACTTCCTTTAACATGAACAAGTTTAAGGATCATCATCACTGGGTTCTATATTTTTGCTTTAACCAATACTGTCTTTTTTTTTTTAACACACTTTACCAGCAAAGTGTTCAAGCACATATATAAGCAGATGGAACAATCTACCTCTTAGGGAGAATCCCCCTCTACCTGAGGCCTGCTCCCAACATGATCAGTTCCTGACCATCCGGTTTATCTGTGTCCCCATCCCTGTCTTCCTCCTTCCACGTTCAAAAAAAAAAAAAAAAAAAAANAGCGGTTCCTCTTGCTGTGGAGGACAGCCTCTAGGGTGCTCAGGCTTCCATAGTGCGGCTCCCTGGCTCCAGAGCACAGGCTCAGTAGTTGTGGCGCACGGGCTTAACTGCTCCTCAGGCAGGTGGGATTTTCCCAGTGCAGGGATCGAACCTGCGTCTCCTGCATTGGCAGGCAGATTCTTTACCACTGAGCCACCAGAGAAGCTTTCTAATATTCTCTTTTAGAAGAACAGCGACTTTAGAGCTGGTGGAAGCACAAATATGAAGAGAGGAGGAGTGCAAAGTGGAGCAGCCTGCTCTCCCAAGCCCCCGAAGATGGTGAGGGGGGTGGCCCCCTGAGGAAAGGCCCATTTCACCAACTCATTGTATATGGCGTTCAGGGACAGAAAGCCACCATGCGCCCTGCACCCAAGGGCCATCAGGCAGCAGGCCTGATGCTCAACACACCCTCACTTTCAACATCCTGGTCTTTTATTTAATTCTTAGGAGAGTGTGTATGGGGCTCTCTTTTCTCTCTCTTCTTTATTCTTTTTTAAACACGATTGTGTTCTCTTATTTTTTAAGCAGAGGAATCAAGGGACAGAGATGACTTCCTTGAAGAAGCTATAAAGAGTTACATTCTAACCTGATAACATTAACTGAAAAAAAAAAAAAAAAAAAAAA
>SJYX01024686.1:44094-55468 GCA_006410675.1 Oreotragus oreotragus
GCACAACCTCAAAGTTGAGAATTGTGTTTCATTTGGGGGAAAAAAAAAAAAAAATGAGGACTTAAGCCTGAGACACAGCATCTCAGATAGCTATAAGGGATTGCTCAGAGGATGTGAGGGGGGAGCCAGGATATATAGGAGTTTTTGCACCAAAGACCAGGTATTCAGAACACCCAGATAACACCCAGATAACACCCAGATACTACTGTTACCTAAAGAGAATTAGCATATCAAGTAAAGGAATTTAGGGCTTCCCATGTGGCTCAGACAGTAAAGAATCTGCGTGCAATGTGGAAGACGTGGGTTCGATCCCTGGATTGGGAAGATTCACTGGAGAAGGGAACGGCATCCCACCCCAGTATTAATGCCTGGAGAATTCTATGGAGAGAGGAACCTGGTGGGCTACAGTCCATGGGGTCGCAAAGAGTGAGTGACTAGTGACTAACACACACACGCATGTGTGGGAAGACGCAAGCATCTGGGCTCGCTGAAGCCATCCCTTTAATGTGCACCTCAGCTCTCTGGGGCCAGCATCCTGTGCTCTTTCACCCTGAGGCTCCTCAGGGCACACTGCGGGCTGGTAGCTGCCGTGCTTGATGGCAGGACACCCCATTCCATCCTCAGTTCCCTTGGGGTGGCTGTAATGTGATGGCTGTGACACCTTTTGTTCACTGATATGGCAGCAACATCTTTTCATTGACAAGTAAATACCATGGAGGCGTCCCTGGAAGCTCAGTAAACGGTGGCGGTGATATCATTCCCAGTTCACGGAGACGGGGGCAAGCTCAGCCAGCAGCCAGGTGGATGGGAGCACCAGCGGGTGGGGGGAGTTGGAGGGGGAGATGGAGGACAGAAGGGAGGAGAAGCAGTGAGACCCCAAAGCCTGGCGGCCTGCAGCATCGCGGAGCTCATCTGCCTCTCACGTGCCGCACCCCATCCTCACCCCTCCTTCCTCTGGCCGTTGTGCTGGAGAGGAAATAAAACGTGTCTAAGCTTGTTGTCCCTAAGTTGTGCCCGACTTTTTTGTGACCCCACGGACTGCTGCCCGCCAGGCTCCTCTGTCCCTGGGATTTCCCAGGCAAGAACACTGGAGTGGGTTGCCATTCTCTCCTCCGGGGGATCTTCCTGACCCAGGGATTGAACCCTCAACTCCTACATGGCAGGTGGATTCTTTACCACTGAGTCACTTGGGAAGACAGCAGTAGATGAGATAAAATGAGGAAAGTCGTGGACTTGGGTCTTTATAAGGCTAAAGGGATGATGGTGTTTTGGGCATGGAGGTTAAAGGTTGTGCATGTTTTAGCTTTGCCTCTGGACAAGATGTGCTGATTAGATGAATGGAAAAACATCGCCAAAACAGAAGTCAGGTGATTAGAAATCACAGGTGTTGAGTGCTGGTGCACTATTCTTTTTTTCTAATGAAAATGGAAGCTCTCTGTCCAACCACTGAGGTGATCGTCACCTGTTGTCATATAAAATCCACATTTGGTCACATGTCACAACCCAGTGGAGTTACGGTTTGGTGTTGTTGCATAGAGGAAGACAAGATGATGCTTCAGAATGATGATATTTTCATTTTCAGCCAGCTCATGAGGCACCCACTTAACCGAGCTTTCTCACCTTTCCAATTTGCTTCAGCAACTTCTCATGTAGTTGTAAAAGCACCAGCCTTGATTAGTACATTCAGTTGGTCATTGTCAACTTCTGATGGCTGGCCACTACTCTCTGCATCTTCAGGGCTCTTGTCTCCTTTAAAAACTTCTTGAACCACCACCACTACACCGTACATTTGTTAACAGTTTCTGAGCCAAATGCATTGTTGATGTTGCGAATTGTCTCTGTTGCTTTATGACTCATTTTGAGATCAAATTTTTAAATTGCTCAAAAAAAAAAGAAAAAAGAAAAAGAAAGTTCTCAAACTTGGAACATGGCCTAATGGATCCCAGGAAGGAGATCTGATAAAACCCAAAGGGCAGGAGTTAACCTTGCTTACAGATAGTATGGAAAGAACCAGTTCAGTGCTAACTTCAAAGAGGCTCAAGGACAGCTGGGCTGTGCCCTGGCAGCCTCTCCTTTGATGGTGGGATCCCTCACTCTGGCTCACCAAGGACAAGCCGACAATCTGTGTGTGAAGCAGAGGGCAAACAACCCTGAGAAAATTCCTCTCCAAGGCCAGAGTAGTGCTAACTTCAAAGAGGCTCAAGGACAGCTGGGCTGTGCCCTGGCAGCCTCTCCTTTGATGGTGGGATCCCTCACTCTGGCTCACCAAGGACAAGCCGACAATCTGTGTGTGAAGCAGAGGGCAAACAACCCTGAGAAAATTCCTCTCCAAGGCCAGAGCGAGTGCAAACACTGCCGATCAATACCTAGGTTCCAACTGATGCAGGATCAAAGCAGACCGTTTACCCACAAGTGAACACAGTGAATCAATGCCTAGAAGCAATTTTGGAAATGTAAATATACAAGTTTATGGTAGCATGAGGTATGTATATAGCTCACAAATAAATAAGGATATAAATATCAAGTTTGGTCAGACTCGACATCAGTTTGGTCTTTCTGGACAGCAATGCTGCAACAAGCTTAATAATAGTGACAAACTTGTTTTCTGACTTCTAACCCAATACTCTCCCCTGGCAATTAGACCACATAAAATTGTTTATATACAGGGACTTCCCTGGTGGTCTGGTGATTAAGACTCTGTGCTTCCACTGCAGGGGGCGTGGGTTCTAAACCCTGGTCTGGGAGCTGAGATCCTGCAAGCTGCACTCTGGCAAAAAAGGAAAAATTTTTTATTGTAGTTGATTTCCAGTGTTTCAGATATACAGCAAGTAGTGATTCACTTTGCTGTATACCTGAAACATTGTGGATATATATTTATGCATATATATTTTACACATAATATTTTATACATATATACATGCATATATAGTATACATGTACATACATGCATGTATGAAGTGAAGTGAAGTTGCTCAGTTGTGTCCGACTCTTTGGGACCCTGTGGACTGTAGCCCACCAGGCTCCTCCGTCCATGGGATTCTCCGGCAAGAATACTGGAGTGGATTGCCCTTTCCTTCTCCAGGGAATCTTCCTGACCCAGGGATCAAACCCAGTTCTCCCGNCAAACAACCCTGAGAAAATTCCTCCCCAAGGCCAGAGCGAGTGCAAACACTGCCGATCAATACCTAGGTTCCATCTGATGCAGGATCAAAGCAGACCGTTTACCCACAAGTGAACACAGTGAATCAATGCCTAGAAACAATTTTGGAAATGTAAATATACAAGTTTATGGTAGCATGAGGTATGTATATAGCTCACAAATAAATAAGGATATAAATACCAAGTTTGGTCAGACTCGACATCAGTTTGATCTTTCTGGACAGCAATGCTGCAACAAGCTTAATAATAGTGACAAACTTGTTTCCTGACTTCTAACCCGATACTCTCCCCTGGCAATTAGACCACATAAAATTGTTTATATACAGGGACTTCCCTGGTGGTCTGGTGATTAAGACTCTGTGCTTCCACTGCAGGGGGCGTGGGTTCTAAACCCTGGTCTGGGAGCTGAGATCCTGCAAGCTGCACTCTGGCAAAAAAGGAAAAATTTTTTATTGTAGTTGATTTCCAGTGTTTCAGATATACAGCAAGTAGTGATTCACTTTGCTGTATACCTGAAACATTGTGGATATATATTTATGCATATATATTTTACACATAATATTTTATACATATATACATGCATATATAGTATACATGTACATACATGCATGTATGAAGTGAAGTGAAGTCGCTCAGTTGTGTCCGACTCTTTGGGACCCTGTGGACTGTAGCCCACCAGGCTCCTCCGTCCATGGGATTCTCCGGCAAGAATACTGGAGTGGATTGCCCTTTCCTTCTCCAGGGAATCTTCCTGACCCAGGGATCAAACCCAGTTCTCCCACATTACAGGCAGATGCTTTAACCTCTGAGCCACCAGGGAAGCTCTATACATACATGTATACATGTATATTTTTACACACATATATACACATATATTTTTATGTACACACACATATGTATGTATATATATTTTTCAGACGCTTTTCCATTACAGGTTGTTAAAAAAACTATAAAAATATAGTTCCCTGTGCTATGCTGTAAGTCCTTGTTGTTTTATCTATTTTGCATTCAGTAGTTTGTATCTGTTAATCCTCAGTTCCTAATTTGTCCCACCCTTTCCCCTCTGGTAACCATAAGCTTGCTTTCTAGTCTGTGAGTCTGTCTCTGTTTTGTGAATAAGTTCGAGTGTGTAATTTTTTAGGTTGCACATATAAGTGATGTTGTATGATATTTGCCTCTGTCTGACTTCACTTCGCGTAATAATCTCTAGGTCCATCCGTGTTGCTGCCAATGACGTTACTTCATTATTTTTAAAAATAATTTTTATTTATTTATTGTTTGGGGCTGGGCTGGGTCTTCACAGAGGATGAGATGGCTGGATGGCATCCCTGACTCGATGGATGGGAGTCTGAGTGAACTCCGGGAGTTGGTGATGGACAGGGAGGCCTGGCGTGCTGCGATTCATGGGGTCGCAAAGAGTGAACTGAACCGAGCTGAGCTGGGTCTTCACTGCTGTGCAGGCTTTTCTGTCGTTGTGGAGACCAAGGGCTACCCTTCTTGCAGTTCGCAGACTTCTCACTGTGGTGCTGCGGTTCTTGCTCTCGGGCATAGACTCAGCAGTTGCGGCACACGGGCTCAGTTGCTCCGTGGCATGTGGGATCCTCTTGGACCAGGGATGGAACCCATGTCTCCTGCGTTGGCAGGTGGATTCTTTACCACTGAGCCACCAGGGAAGCCCATTGCTTCATTCTTTTTTATGACTGAGTAATATTCCATTGTGTATATGTATCACATCTTTTTATCCATTCATCTGTCAATGGACATTTAGGTTGCTTTCAAGTCTTGGCTGTTGTAAATGGTGCTGTTATGAATTTTGGGATGCCTATATTTTTTGAATTAACAGCTTTCTCCAGATATATGCCTAAGAGTGAGACTGCGGGATCATATGGTAACTATTTTTGGTCATTTAAGGAATCTCCATACTGTTTTCCATACTGATCGTGTCAATTTATATTCACGGTGTAGGAAGATTCCTTTTTCTCCGTACCGCCAGTATTTATTATTTGTAGACATTTTATTTATGGAAATTCTGATTGGTGTGAGGTGATACCTCATTGTAGTTTTGATTTGCATTTTGCTAATAATTAGCGATATTGAGCATCTTTTCAAGTGCCTATTGGTCATCTGTAAGTCCTCTTTGGAGAAAGGTGTATATAGATCTTCTGCACATTTTTATTTTTTCTTATTGAGCTGTATAAGCTACTTGTTTATTTTGGTAACTAATCCCTTGTCAGTCACATTATTTGCAAATATTTTCTCCCATTCCATAGGTTGTCTTTCCCTTTTTTTTTTTTTTTTGAAATTTTCCTTTTCTGTGCAAATAAACTTACATGAAGTTTTCAAATACCAGCTTAAAATATGCAGTGGAGTGAACAGTTTCAAAATTCTTTTAAGAAGATGTAACAAAAATCTTTGCAAACTATAGTTTTTCGAAGTCCTATTAGACATGCCTCACAAAAAGAGTGCCTGAATCAAATAAATTTGGGGAATGCTTCAAATCCCCATTTTGAAAACTTACAACTCTTACTGATTATCTAAGAAATCCTGTGTAAAGAAGCGTGTTTAACTTGGTTTAATTCAGTGTCTCCCAAACTTACTTGTTCACTGATGTGTATTTTCTCAAATACTCCTTTTAATATCCTTGTGGTTGTTGGGGGAAAAGCTGCCCTTTCACATCCCTCCAGTTACTCAAATGAATGTCCTGATAAAAGAAAATTGTGAATGGAATACTTAGAACAGTAGACCAAAATAAAAATTGCACGTTACAACTATGCAATACTCTTTACTGAATGCAATAATTTAGTGATCAATGTAAAGAGCTTAGCATTTCCTGTTCTGGTATAAAGTTGCTGAAGACAAA
The DNA here is from genome assembly GCA_006410675.1 of Oreotragus oreotragus. Lineage (NCBI taxonomy): Eukaryota > Metazoa > Chordata > Mammalia > Artiodactyla > Bovidae > Oreotragus > Oreotragus oreotragus. Next base: position 50,114 of record SJYX01024686.1, read on the forward strand.
GATGTTAAGTAAGAAGAGAAGGCAGGAAGGAAGGGAGAGAGGGCGTGCGTGGGCAGGCAGGAATGATAGCTGGTTGACTGATTGATTGAGGAGAAGGTCCTGAGAAGAAAATAGGACTCTGGGCAGATATCCTGGATGCACACCAGATGACCGTCTCTGGGGAACTGTCTCAACAACCAAGGAAGTTGTTTTAACCCGCAGAGCTCGGCTTTTGAGAATAATTACTCAGTGCAGGCTGGTGGACACATAAGCTTTACATTGCGAGGGCAAAGACCAACTTCAGATTTGGATGTGAACATTTTGTGTGGCTTGGATAAGCCATCTCCAGCTCATGCCTGTTCTCCGGTAAAACGTCTCGGGAAGAAATGGGGAGGCTGGCTGGGTTTGATGGTGCCCAGGGGAGCTGCGTTTCGTCTTCACAGAGAATCCAGCTCTTGCTGGTGCTGGTACTTCTGTGGCAGACTCAGCTTGTTGATCTTAGGAACATCAGAGCATCTATAAAACAAAGCCTCCCAGCTTTGAAAGGAAGAAGGGGTCTTAGGGGAACAGTGCCACAGAAAATCCAACAAGAGGCCCTTCGGTGCTCAGAGGGGCGGGAACACACCTGACAGAGAGCTCCGAGTGCCAGTCCTCCGGACGGACCGGCCTCCCTTGATGTGGATGGATGTGAACGACAGAGGACCGTCTTCACTCCAAGAATCGGTCAGCTTAGCGACCAAAGAAAGCTGGTATTTCTTAAATGACAAACTCTGAAGTAATCTACTCGTGACTGTCTGAGCGTTTTATTTAATTACAGATTATCTGTATCAATCATGTGCTTGTATTTTGAAAACAAGCATAATCATCTACTCTCCCACTAAACTTTTTGTATTTTTATTGAGGTAAAATTTACATAACATACAACTAACCATGTTAAAGTGTACAGTTCAGTGGTATTTAGGATATTCCCAAAGTTGCATAACCATCAGCTCCAGTTGGTGTCAACTTTTTAAATTATCCCATTAAAACACCCCATACCCACTAAGGAATCACTTCCCACCTCACTCTCTCCTCAGAGCCTCATTGTTGTTCAGTTGCTAAGTTGTGTGTCATTCTTTGTGACACCATGACCTGCAGCATGCCAGACTCCCCTGTCCTTTACTGTCTCCTGGAGCTTGCTCAAACTCAAGTCTATTGAGTCGGTGATGCCATCCAACCATCTCATCCTCTGTCGCCCCATTCTCCTCCTGCCTTCAATCTTTCCCAGCATCAGGGTCTTTTCCATTGAATCAGCTCTTTGTATCAGGTAGCCAAACCTGATGATAAATTTCAATTTCTTTGTTTGTTGGAAGCAACTGAGATTGGTTGTTGCTTCTGACCAAATACTCCTTCCTAGGCCCTCTTGGACTGGTTGCTTATCTTCATGATGTTTTCATTTCTCCACCTACAAAGCAAGGAAATTTGCCCAGATACTGTTGCACCTCTGATTTGCATCTTCCTGGAACCTGACTCCAAGGTGAAGCTAGGGTTTTGCTTACCCTTGGAGGCCACCGAGATCTTCTACTGTGTAAATCAGCTCTCTACAAGTTACACAAAGGCAGAATCTCACTTCCCCCAGAGCAACTTTCCTTGCTTTGTAGGTGAAAAAATGAAAACATTGTGAAGATAAGTGACCAGTCCAAGAGGGCCTAGGAAGGAATATTTGGTCAGAAGCAACAACCAATCTCAGTTGCTTCCTAATGAGATTAAATATTCTTCCAGTGTGTGTGCATGCTAACTTGCTTCAGTGTTCACCTGCCAGGCTCCTCTGTCCACGGGGTTCTCCAGGCAAGAATATCTGAGTGGGTTCCCATGCCCTCCTCCAGGGGTTCTTCCTGACCCAGGGATCGAACCTGTGTCTCTTATGTCTCCTACACTGGCAGGCTGGTTTTTTACCCCTAGCACCACCTGGGAAGCCCATCCTTCTTGAGTAAAGTTTGGAAACGTATACTGCCTTATCTGAACCCTAACTGTATCCATCCCATTTGGGGATGTGGTAGTTATTCTTGAAAAGCCCACTGTTAAATTTCATTCACCATCCAATCAGAGCATTGCTCACAGATGTTCTTACTTCATCAAGATGCTTAAGAGAAGTGTATGCCATTTTGCGACTGAAGGGACAATGGATTTAATAAATGAATGATGCCGATAAGGATCCACGGAATTCATGCTGAACATCAGAAAAAGTGCACCCCTTTTCCAGCCCATGTGCCCACAGCTCAGCTCTCCACAAGCCAGGAGCAAGGAAACGGGTGGGCGACTCTTCTATTTCTGTTGGCAGAGGTTTATCAAATGTGTCACAGAAGGATACTTTGCACAGAGTAGATGCTGCATCAGTCCAGGTCATTGGAGAGAAACAGATGGAATTAAATGTGCAAGAACATATTGGGGGATGGGGAATGCCTGTGTGAGAGAACATAGAAAAGAAGCTGAGGAAGGCTGGAGACTGATACTCGTTTGACTCTGAGTGAAGCAGAACGGGAGGACAAGCTGGGTGAGGGTCTCCTGGGTTGCCGTGCTGTGAGGCTGCTCCCAAGAAGCCAGAGGACTCCTGTGGCTCCCTGCCTTCATGCTGTGTGCAGCTCGGGCACTGAGGGAGAGCAGCCCATGGGACGCACGGTCCCGATGCAAACACAGATGACGGGTTTGAGTGGAGCAGCTGAGGTCCGTGATCAATCACACCCCCATAGTCGGCAATCTGTAAGGCATGGCCATCACAGATGTTCATACTTCTGCTTCACTGAATTGATGATTTTACCTGAAAGCATCACATGCCTCTTCTTTTCTTACCATGTCCATGCTCTCCACGACAGAAGATGCGACAGATCTCGGAGCGTACGCTGCCTCAGCCATTCACGTGCTGGGCAAACCCCCACGAGGAAGTTTACAGGATCCATGCTTACTTCTTTTATTTTTTATTGAAGTACGGTTGAAGGACAATGTTTCAGGTGTACAGCAAAGTGATTCAGTCATATATATATCTATGCACACAAATATGTATGTATACATTCTTTTCCATTATTGTTTAGTCACTAAGTCGGGTCAAAGCCTTTGCCCCCATGGACGGTAGCCCGCCAGGCTCCTCTGTCCATGGAATTTTCCAGGCAAGAATGCTGGAGTGGATTGCCATTTCCTTCTCCAGGGATCTTCCCGACTGAGGGATTGAAACTGGGTCTCCTGCGGCTTCTACACTGGCAGGCAGAATCTTTACCACTGAGCCGCCTGGGAAGCCCCGTTGTCAGTTATTCCGATGTGTTGAGTCCAGTTCCCTTTAGCTCCCTGTGCCATACAGCATGTCCTCACTTTTTGTCTACTTTGTGTGTCGTAATGTGCATCTGCTGACACACTGTTTTCAATCGCAGACAGTTCAGCTCACATCTGATAAACATCTTTTTTCTCTGAAATAACACAAGATTTGGTTTCCAAAACATAAAAGGTGCAACAGGAGTGTACATATGTGACAGACAGACAGACAACACGTTTGTGACAGACAGACTACAGACACTTGTCCTATTCAGAATTTGCTCCAAGCTTTGACTCAAAATGTTTCTGTGCTTACCCTCTTCTGACTAAAATGAAAAAGCAGAGATAATACAGCCAGATCCACTTAATATCAAGTCATTAATTAAAAAATCTGTTTCATACATTTTTTTTTCTTTTCCAATTCCAAGCAATTTGGCAAAATTGCAAACCAGCTAGCCAAGTACTTACTGACATAACAACACCCTCAAGGTTAGCATTACAAAGAAAAACATTGCTTTCTGGGACTACTAAAAATTACTTGCCAACAACCAAAGGAAAAAAAAATCAATAATGATAATAGATCAAAACTTGCCATTTTTTTTTCTCCCCCATGGGTATCTTGGTTGCACACAACAGAACCACTTGAGCAGACCATAATAATGTCAATTCTGTAGAATTAAAAGGCTAAGAACCTGCCCCTGCTTTGATGATGTCATTTTCTTCCAGTTTTATTTTTAGAAAACACTGTTTACCTTACTCTGGAAGAAGAAATCTAATCACATTAGAATCATGGTTTCTAGTAGTTCTTAGCAGATTAAACCAGACTTTCAGAGGGTCTAGAAATAAAAGTTTAATGATATTTGCAAAAGACCAAATTTTAACTGGAAATTTAGACTCGTATTGTATTCATGTCTCATTGTCCTACGTAGCCAGGGCAAGAAAAAGACATTTTGTTCATGGGAAAGCCATTTGGCTATTTCATGTTCAAGTCTAATTTCAACAAAACCAAAGGCAACAGGCCCTGGAGGAGGGAATGGCAACCCACTCCAGTGTTCTTGCCTGAAAAATTCCACGGACTGGGGACCCACAGTCCAAGGGTCACAAAGAGTTGGACACGACTCAGCACACACGTGTGCCAGCACATTCTGGGGCCTCCCAGGTGGCACTAGTGGTAACGAACCCTCCTGCCAATGCAGACACACAAAAGATCAAGGAATCACTTGATCCCCTGATGGGGAAGATCCCCTGGAGGAGGGCATGGCCACCTCCTCTAGGCAGTATTCTTGCCTAGAGAATCCCCAAGGTCAGAGGAGCCTGGTAGGCTCCAGTTCTTGGAGTTGCAAAGGGCCAGGCAAGACATCGACTAAACGTGAAAAGGCAACAGGAAGCCAGAGGTAAATTTATACAGATGGCTTGGATCGGTTTTAAAAATGACCTTCTGTTCAGAAGTCTCATTGAAAACGGGAATACCTCCTCTCGAGTTGTATGACGTACTTTGTTCTTGAACATTCTTTTTAAAAAACTTATATTTATTTATCTGGTTGCCCTAGGTCTCCTGATGGGCTGCAGTCCATGGGGTCACGAAGAGTCAGACACGACTAAGCGACTTCACGTTCACTTTTCACTTTCATGCATTGGAGAAGGAAATGGCAACCCACTCCCAGTGTTCTTGCCTGGAGAATCCCAGGGATGGGGGAGTCTGGTGGGCTGCCGTCTATTGGGTCACACAGAATTGGACACGAATGAGGCGACTTAGCAGCAGCAGCAGCAGCAGGTCTTAGGTGCAGCATGCAAACTCTTGGTTACAGCATGTGGGATCTTGTTCCCAGACCAGAGATAGAACTCGGGACCCCTGCATTGGGAGCGAGGATTCCCAACCACTGGAGCACTGGGGAAGTTCTGTCCTTGAATACTCTTTCATTCAGCTATTCCTTCCAACACGTGTTGGCTAGCCTGTGCCTATCATTCTATAGGTCTAACAGACGGTGACTGCAGCCACGAAATTAGAAGACACTTACTCCTTGGAAGAAAAGTTATGACCAACCTAGACAGCACATTCAAAAGCAGAGACATTACTTTGCCGACTAAGGTCCA
>SJYX01024686.1:66501-78565 GCA_006410675.1 Oreotragus oreotragus
TGGGGGGGTGGGGAGACAGATTCCAGTTTAATAGATTTAGATTTTTTTTCATACTTTTAAATTGGATAATGTGGTATACAATTCTTAAATTTTTAAAGAGATGGGAATACCAGACCACCTTACCTGCCCCCTGAGAAACCTGTATGCAGGTCAAGAAGCAACAGTTAGAACTGGACATGGAACAACAAACTAGTTCCAAATCGGGAAAGGAGTACGTCAAGGCTGTATATTGTCACCCTGCTTATTTAACTTATATGCAGAGTACAATATGAGAAATGCCAGGCTAGGTGAAGCACAAGCTGCAATCAAGATTGCCGGCAGATGTGCAAATGACACCACCCTTACGGCAGAAAGCGAAGAACTAAAGAGCCTCTTGATGAAGGTGAAAGAGGAGAGTGAAAAAACTGGCTTAAAGTTCAACATTCAAAAAGCAAAGATCATGGCGTCTGGTCCCATCACTTCATGGCAAATAGATGGGGAAACAGGGGAAACAGTGACAGACTTTCTTCTTTTGGGCTCCAAAATCACTGCAGATGGTGACTGCAACCATGAAATTAAAAGACACTTCCTCCTTGGAAGAAAAGCTATGACCAACTTGGACAGCATATTAAAAAGCAGAGACATCACTTTGCCAACAAAGGTCCGTCTAGTCAAAGCTATGATTTTTCCAGTAGTCATGTATGGATGTGAGAGTTGGACTATAAAGAAAGCTGAGCACCAAAGAATTGATGCTTTTGAACTGTGGTGTTGGAGAAGACTCTTGAGAGTCCTTTGGACTGCGTGAAGATCAAACCAGTCAATCATAAAGTTTATCTGTCCTGAATATTCTTTGGAAGGATTGATGCTGAAGCTGCAGCTCCAATACTTTAGCCAGCTGATGCAATCAGAGCCAACTCATCGGAAAAGACCCTGAAGCTGGGAAAGATCCTAATGCTGGGAAAGACTGAAGGCAAGAGGAGAAGGGGACAGCAGAGGATGAGACGGTTAGATGGCATCACCAACTCAATGAACATGAATTTAAGCAAACAGAGGAGATAGTGAAGGACAGGGAAGCCTGGCGTGCTGCAGTCCATGGGGTTGCAAAGAGTCGGACATGACTTAGCAACCAAATAGCAATAATCAAAAGTTTTATTGGTTGATTAAGACTGCCAAGTTACTGAGTCGTGGAGTTAGGGCCTGTGTCCAATTCTGTCCCCCGTGAGAGCAAACATATTACAACATAGTCCCATTCCACAGAACGTATAAATTTTTGCTGTATACTTTTTATAATTCCAATTTGGAGTTTTCTTATGCCTTATAAATGTTTTCTCATGATTCAAGAGGTTCTATTTTTAGGTAACCACACAGAGTTTAAGTTGAGTAGCAGCTGACTCATTGAGATCACATTACATTTTGCAGACTCCTAATTAAATTTAAGTTTCAACTTTCTTTTTCATATTTAGGAGCCAACACATTTTTTTTCCAGTTTTGAAATATTGCTATGGGTCCCAGAAAGGTCGCAGGGTACTCAGTCGACCACGCCTTATGGCAGGAGGAGTCCTGCTGTGGCTTCAGCAGTACGGAGCCCCCAGCACTGGGATGGGATGCGAGCAGAGGCTTGGAGGCTGAAAAGCAGAAAGCAGGAAAAGGTGGCCATCACAGCCTCGGCTGGCAGGCGCAGAAAGAACAAGCTCCGGGGACAGGTTGGCCTTCTAACAGTCATGTGTCTCTCTGCGGATCTTCTCTGGGACACTCTGGTGCCTCCGATCAGGAATAGGCTCTGCCCTTATGTTAACCAGGGCCATTAATCCACAGAGTGAAGCCACCCCCCAGAAAAATGTCAAAGATGATCAACAGGAGAGCTTATTCTATTACATATGTTAGCAGACCTCTCCCTACAACAAACCTCACGGGATTCAGGGACCCTGGTCTAGACTGACCTCCTTACCCCAAAACCCACAACCCCAGAGAGCACTAGGATTAGCGACAAACTCAGAGCAGAAGGGAGCCCCTTCTTCTGTTGCCATGGAAACACTCAGACCCACCCCCACCCCGACCCCGCCCACCGCCACCACCACTGACCCTGGGAGTTCAAAGCTGTTTCCATTGCACCTCCCTGGGCCCTGTCCTTGCTTTATAGGCAGCACATTCCCAATAATTCTGAGTAAGCTGAGATTTTGTGAGATCCATTTTAAAAGCACAGGCCAGGAACGCCTAACTATTTAAAGGGACACTGCTTCAAATTTGTTTAGGAAGGAAAAACAGAGAAATCTTTAATTGTGTAAACTGTCAGTGACTAGATTCACTCTTTGGATGGATGTCCATATTTTTGTGTTCTGCAGAGTTTTACGAAATCAGAACACATGACCACCACACTTGCTAAAAAACCTGTTCTGTCAGGCTTTGAGATTTAGAAAGAAGACCAGGACGTTGTTGTTTATGCCACATTTCTTCAGTAATTGAAACAAATTTGGAAAGAGAGAGAAACCTGGGGATCTGGGTGAAGCGCTGTACTCTATTCTTTCAGTTGCCATGGAGAATAACAGTTTTAAAGGCACCTTTGGATACAGGCAAACCTGAGTGAAACCTCTCTTGTTGAGTGAGAGAGAACATGAAGCGGATTCGAGGGGAGACAAGTGTGTTTGGGCTCCAAACAAATGAGCCCAGAAGACACTGCTCAGCTTTGTGCTTATTCAGAAGAGGGGCTCATGGGGAAGACAGAGCAAGCTCCTGGGGTGGCATTCTGGTCAGAACTCAGGGCCTCCCTGTCAGCCTCGGGATTCAGGCTCTGCTCCCTGGCTACAGGCTTGCTTGCAAAAAGTTGGTTCTCTCCATGTTCACCACCTGCATTTACCAAAACTTTTGCTTCCTCCGCCTGTTGTCCTGGGAGTCCTGAGGACACAGTCCACCCTGTCTTATTGCTTGCCAATATTGATAACTCTCTTTGCCCATCTTATACCGTCTCCCTCTCCTTCAAATTTCCCCTCTGATCTCTCATCCCCGGGGGCCTCTTTTGTTCTGTTTACCATAAAGAAGGAAGGGACTAGCTAATCCTAATCCTAAACGGAGAGTCCAGGATGTACCGAGTCCTCATGAGCTAATCTAATGACAACTGTAATCATAATCATATATATCAAAGGACTTCCCTGGCGGTCCAGTGGTTAAGACTCAGTGATTCCACTGCAGGGGAGTAGGTTCAATCCCTGATCAGGAAACTGAGATCCTGCATGCCATTCAATGCGGCCCAAAATTTAAAAATAAAAATAAAGTATTATCATTAAAAAATATATATATATACATCAATTAAGCACCTATGAAGCACCTAATGTGGGATTTTATCCCTGGGTTTTAAAGTTTTTTCCTCATTTTATCTTCCAACAGTCTTAAGCTAGATCCTAGTCTGACCCCGTTTCACAGAGGAGGAAATAGTTTTAGGAAGGGTGACTGCCTTGGTTACACAGTTGGCAGCGGCAGAGCTGGGATTCAGCCCACGCTGTCCAACTCTGAAGTCTCCGCTCGTGTAATCTCTCCATCAAATCATTCATTCTTTGATGCACCAGTTACTTACTGAGACCTCACTGGGGTCTCAGCTGATCAGGGTTTATAGTAGTGATCAAGGGAAAAGAGGTTTCCACCCTTATTGGGATTCTTTGACTCCAGTAAGGGGAACTGGATGAGAACTGAGCAAATGAATTAGGAAATTTTGAAGTGATAGGAGCCACAGAGGAAATACATCAAGGAATGGGGGCCAGAGCTGTCCCATTGAATGTACATGAGCTCCCCTGGGGGGCTTTGTCTTTAGTCACTAAGTCATGTCCAGTTCTTGTGACCCCATGGACTGTAGCCCACCAGGTTCCTCCATCCATAGGATTTCCCAGGCAAGAATACTGCAGTGGATTGCTATTTCCTTCTTCAGGGGACCTTCGCACCCAGGGATCAAACCCGTGTCTCCTACATTGGCGTGCAGGTTCTTTAACACCGAATCACCTGGGAAACCAGCTGAGAAGCTCCTTGGGAGGCTTGCTAAATTGAAAATTGTTAGGCCAGCCTTTCCGGAGAAGGCAATGGCACCCCACTCCAGTACTCTTGCCTGGAAAATCCCATGGATGGAGGAGCCTGGTGGGCTGCAGTCCATGGGGTTGCTAAGAGTCAGACACGACTGAGCGATTTCACTTTCACTTTTCACTTTCATGCATTGGAGAAGGAAATGGCAACCCACTCCAGTGTTCTTGCTGGAGAATCCCAGGGATGGGGGAGCCTGGTGGGCTGCCGTCTATGGGGTCGCACAGAGTCAGACACGACTGAAGTGACTTAGCAGCAGTAGCAGCAGCAGGCCAGCCTTTCAGAGTTCCTGGTCAAGGTTGGCAGTGAGGCTTGGTGATTTGCTTGTCTAACAAGCTCTTAGCTGAGGCCGATAGCGCTGGTCTAAAACCACACTTGAGAATCACTGGGATAGTGTATACTGGAGTTGGGGAGAGGGAAACCTCTCCTGGGATGCATGCTTCTGATCCGAGACGTAATGGATGAAAATGAGTAAGCCACCCTGAGACGTGAGGAAGAAGGATTTCAAGCGGAGGGTCCAGGATGTGCAGGGTCCTCATGAGCTCAGATATTGAAGGGACAAAACCAAGATGTGCAGGGAGTTAAATGAGGGAAAGGAGAGAGACAGACAAGGGCCAACTTAGACTTGACCAGCTGCATGCTATCTTTTCCTTCTGCTCCACTGGGCTGTGTTTTTTTTAATGTAAAATGCAGACCATTTCTAACTGACAAAATAGTGGTAGTTAGGTAATTCAAAATATAAAGCTCCCATGTAAGATGCAATGTACACTGGCACTATATATCTTTTCAATGTTGTTGTTCAGTCGCTAAGTTGTGTCTGACTCTTTGCGACCCCAAGGACTGCAGCACCACTGGCTTCCCTCTCCATCACTATCTCCTAGATTGTGCTCAAACTCATGTCCTTTAAGTCGGTGATGCCATTCAACCATCTCATCCTCTGTCGTCCCCTTCTCCTCCTGCCCTCAATCTTTCCCAGCAACAAGGTCTTTTCCAATGAGTTGGCGCTTCACATCAGGAGACCAAACTACTGGAACTTAAGCTTCAGCATCAGTCCTTCCAATGAATATTCAGGGTTGATTTTTTTTTATATTTTAAAAATCTGGCCATTTGTCAAATCTGCCAGTTGTTGCAACAACCCACACCTTTTCTTTCCTCATTCTTTTTTCCTTTTGGCCATGCCACACAACGTGTGGATACTTAGTTCCCTGACCAGGGATTGAACATGCGTCCCCAGCACTGGAAGCAGAGTTTTACCCACTGGACCACCAGGGAAGTCCTTCATCATTCTTCCACTTTAGTGCTTTTCTAATACAAATGTGCTTAGAACTGAGCTCACCTACCAGGAAAGGGACATTTGTGAAGGAAAAGTGCTCTGGGTGAAGCTTATTCTTGCCAGAAACCCTTGTCCTTGCCCTCCCTCCCCCACCTACCCTGAGGTGCAGGAATGCCAAACTGGGGAAGCATGGGGTCCAGGCTTCCGCTGGGGTCTCTGCCAAGGTGAGCCTGACTGTTGGGATCATTATCTGCTCTCCATCTCTCAGCAAACACACCTAGAGCGAGTTTGGCAGCCAGGGTTTCATTAACTTCCTTTGCTTTGATCTGTTCTGATTAAGCCATGATGTTCTGCATGGCTGATAAAGCCTGCTTGTTCATCTCCTTCCTTAAAGAAATCGGGGCAAGCTATCAAGCATTGGGGATTTCCCAAACATGGCGCAGTGGACAGTGGGAGCATCCGGAAACGAACCATTGGTGAGTGTAACAGGCTGAATCTTGTCCTCCCCAGTTCGTATGTTGAAGTCTTAGCCCCTGGGACCTCAGAATGTGACTGCATTCAGGGACTTTCAGGTTAAAGCGGGTAGGTGCCACTAACGATGCCACACGTCTGACCTCCAGAACAATGAGAAAAGGCATTTCTGTTGTTTAAACCCTGTGGTCCGGGGTACTCTGTTGTGGCAGTCGGAGCAAAGTAATGTAGGGAGTACTTACTTGTNTCAGAATGTAACTGCATTCAGGGACTTTCAGGTTAAAGCGGGTAGGTGCCACTAACGATGCCACACGTCTGACCTCCAGAACAATGAGAAAAGGCATTTCTGTTGTTTAAACCCTGTGGTCCGGGGTACTCTGTTGTGGCAGTCGGAGCAAAGTAATGTAGGGAGTACTTACTTGTGTCTTGGATTTTTATAGAAACTTTGTTATCGTTTTTATGCCATGCTGTAATATTTTTTTGCTTTTACCAAATAAAAATTAAGAAAACCATGCGGCTCTTCTGAGCACGTCTTGAAGGTGTCAGTGCAGCCGGAAGCCTGTCGGCCAGAATCGGAGTGTGGAACTCCTCTCTCTGAGGCAGTGGTGGAGGGGGTCTCGTCCTTCTGCTCCAGACCACCCTCAAGCTCCAGCGATGCCCAAACGTGCCGTTTCCACAGAAGGAGACCCTGAGCAGCGAGAAAGGCGCCGCTGAGGGCCCGCAGCAGATGGCACCGGGGCTTGCGGATATTTCCTTCTGATTTCCTTTGTTTTGGCTGTGCTGGATCTTCCTTGCCGCGAGGGTTTTTCTCTAATTGCAGTGACTTCGGGCTACTCTCTAGCTGCAGTGCGCTGGCTTCTTGCTATCGTGGCCTCTCTTGTGGAGCGCAGGCTCAGCAGTTGCGGCTCCGGGGCTCGCTAGTTGGGGCTCCCAGGCTCCGCAGTTGCGGCTCCAGGGCTCGCTAGTTGCGGCTCCAGGGCTTAGTGGCCGCGTGGCACATGGGATCTTCCCGGATCAGGGATCGAGCCCTTGTCTCCTGCACTGGCACGCGGATTCTTTACCACTGAGCCACCAGGGAAGCCCTGGGGATTTTTTTTAAGTTATCATTTGCTGACGCCTCACTGGGTACTAGGTACTGGCTTGCCTGCCTCGTGCTCATTTCATCCTCACAGCCAATCTTTATAAGCTTTATTCAGATATAGTTGACATACAAAATTGCACACATGTAACACATACATCTTAATGAATTTGCTCTCTCTTTTTTTTTTTTTAAAGCTGGACATCATGAGGGATAATAGCTCCCCCAACAAGAGATCGAACCTGCACCCCTGTAGTGATAGCATGGAGTCTTAACCACTGGACCCCTAGGCCAGTCCCTTAAAAGCCAATTGTGCAGTAAGTTTTAGTGGCCCCTATTTTATGAATGAGGAAACTGGGATACAGAGAAGTTGAGTAACTTGCCAAAAATGACACAGTTAGTAGAGGAGCTCAGATCCAATTTCATTTCATTTAAGCCCAAATTCTTACTCACTTTCGTCTTGGGGCTCAGGCAGCCCTGCTTCTTTCCAGAGCCTCATACACCTCCTTCCACTCACCTACTCCCTCCCACCTGCTCAGGATCAAGATTGACAGGGTCCAGATGGATGCAGGCAGGTCTAATGAGATGTGAAGGGTATTGCTCACAGGGAGCCAAGAGTGGCTGGGAGAGCATCCCAGACTCCCGCATCCCCGCTTGAGATGTCAGGATCAGGCAGCAGACCCGTGCATTAAAGATGAGTGCGGCTCCAGAGCCCGCGTCATCAGGGAAGCTGTCCAGCTCCCGGCCCTCCTGCCTCTGTGGTTGGTGTGTCCGGTGAACCAGGCCCCTCAAGCAGCCCCATCATCCTTCTGGGTTTTCAGAACAAGTGACTTAGTTTTTCAATGCTTTCACTGTTTTTCTCCTTAAACAAAACAAAACAAAACAAAACAAAAAAAACCTTGATTTCAAATGAAGGAATGCAATTGTGCCATTTGCCGAGTCATGGGTGGACCTAGAGACTGTCATTCAGAGTAAAGTAAGTCAGAAAGAGAAAATCAAATATTGTATTGTTGTTGTTCAATTGCTAAGTCATGTCTGACTTTTTGTGACCCCCTGGACTACAGCATGCCAGGCTCCCCTGTCTTCCACTATGCTTTGGAGTTTGCTCAAACTCATGTTCATTGCGTCGGTGATGCCATCCAACCTTCTCATCCTCTGTCATCCCCTTCTCCTCCTGCCCTCAATCTTTCCCAGCANCAATTGCTAAGTCATGTCTGACTTTTTGTGACCCCCTGGACTACAGCATGCCAGGCTCCCCTGTCTTCCACTATGCTTTGGAGTTTGCTCAAACTCATGTTCATTGCGTCGGTGATGCCATCCAACCTTCTCATCCTCTGTCATCCCCTTCTCCTCCTGCCCTCAATCTTTCCCAGCATCAGGGTGTTTTCCAGTGAGTCAGTTCTTCACATCAGGTGGCCAAAGTATTGAAGCTTCCTTCCCATGAATATTCAGGACTGATGTCCTTTAGGATTGACTGGTTTGATTTCCTTGCAGTTCAAAGGACTCTCAAGAGTCTTCTCCAGCACTGCATTTGGAAAGCATCAATCCTTTGGTGCTTGTGGAATCTAGAAGGGTGTAGATGATCCTATCAGCAAGTGAGGCCCTCCAGACGGCCCAGGTGTTGACTTTCCCCACCCTTCCTTCCCACATCTCCTCCCCTCAGGGCCTGATGTTGATAGGTTAGTCCTGGCTCTGGAATTCTCGCTGAGGCCCCGGGGCATCTGAGCTCATGATCTTCCTTCTTTCTTCATCAGGAAGTTCTGATGAACAATTCAGTGGCCACCTCATCAAGTCCTTACTTCTGAAAGGCAGCCCATGATTGACAGGAGAGCCTGGCAGAGGCCGAGGCCACAGGCTTTTCATGGTGAATGTGATAGCTTTGTCAGGGACACGTTCTGAGGGGTTAACATCTCACTACAAAGGGACTTCCCTGTTGGTGCAGTGATTGAGACTTAATCTTCCAATGCAGGGGGTGCCAGTTCGATCCCTGGTTGGGGAGGTGAGATACCATATGCCTTGAAGCCAAAACAAACAAAAGAGATAAAAATACTGTAACATATTCATTAAAGACGAAAAATGGTCCACATTAAAAACAACAACAACAACAGGAAAGAAATCTTAAAAAAAAAAAAAATCACACCAAAGAAAGAGGCGTGCAGGTCTTAACTCAGGCCCACCAGCTCATGGACAAAGGAGCCTGGTAGGCTACAGCCCATGGGGTCACAGAAGAGTCAAACGTGATTTAACCACTAAACAGCAATAGCAACTAGCTCAGAGACGTGAATGCAACACAAAGCAAAGTGAGTCTGGGTTCTAAAAAGAGCGGTTTGAAATTTTCCTCCTTCAGGGAAGGCCTGAAACGGTGGGTTCTGAAGAGAAAACATCCCAGTATTGTGTTGGGGAAGTTATGCAGGCACATTATTAGAATGTATCAGTTAAATGTAATTACATCGATGGCTCAGTGTGTCCAGCTCTTTGTAACCCCATGCACTGTAGGCCCTGCCAGGCTCCTCTGTCCATGGGATGCTCCAGACAAGGGTATCGGAGCGGGCTGCCATGCCCTTCTCCAGGGGACTGTCTTGGCCTGAACCCTGTCTCCTGCTTTGGCGAGTGGGTTCTTTACCACTGAACCACCAGGGAAGCTCAATCACACTGATGAAGGTGAAGGTGAAGGTGCAATCGCTCAGTCGTGTCCGACTCTTTGCGACCCTGCGGACTGTAAGCTACTAGGCTTCTCCGTCCGTGGGATTCTCCAGGCAAGAATACTGGAGTGGATTGCCATTCCCTCCGCCAGGGGATCTTCCCGACCCAGGGATCGAACCCGGGTCTCCCGCATTGGAGGCAGACGCTTTAACCTCNCGACCCTGCGGACTGTAAGCTACTAGGCTTCTCCGTCCGTGGGATTCTCCAGGCAAGAATACTGGAGTGGATTGCCATTCCCTCCGCCAGGGGATCTTCCCGACCCAGGGATCGAACCCGGGTCTCCCGCATTGGAGGCAGACGCTTTAACCTCTGAGCCACCAGGGAAACCCAATCACACTGATACTAGATTTTAAAATGCAGTTCAAGTTTCTTGCTGGTAACAATGGCAGTGACTCATCCTATGTGTCTTGAATAAGAGTTCTATTTCAGGAGAACTTTATTTTAAAACCACAGATTTGAGAATCTGACTTCCATTCAGTCACCTAAACAGCACACGCTGCCCAGAAAGAATGAAATTGCGTTGCAGAGACCTACGTGATGTGGTTAGAGCTTATGAGGGGAGTATGTGGGTTTTAACGGCTCCTTCTGATTTCTTGTTTCCTCAAAGCTGTTCCCAATAAGCTATTCCTCAGGGGACACGAAAAGGTTCTTTTCTGTTTGGGAAAAAAAAAAAAGTAACACATTTTGTAAAGAATTATTATGGGGAACTTCACTGGTGGTCCAGTGGTTAAGCCTCTGCACTTCTGGCGCAGGGAGCATGGCTGGGAAGCTAAGATCCCACGTGCCACTAGGCCAAAAAAAAAAAAGAATTATTGTGGTGCCAGCAATCAAGGAAACAGAACTGATTTTCTCATGATTTCCTAAAGTCAGTTCAGACAAGTAAGAATAAAACTGTTACCTGAAGCACACATCTGTCAGGTAACATTCACAAGATACCTAACGTGTGATCAAGGTGTGATCTCTAAGTGAGTCTAACATTTTAAAGATTTTTAAAAAAGAACGATAATTCATAGGTTCTTTCTCCAGGGATTCTTCTGCCTTCGAAGAAACAGTTGTGTATCTTCATAGGTTAAATAGAACTGAGCTTAGAGAAGGAACTTACGGTTACCAGCTGGAAAGAATAGGAGGAAGGGATATTTAGGGAGCATGGGGTTGACATGTTCACATTGCTATGTTTGAAGTGGATAACCAACAAGGACCTACTGTACTGCCCCAGGAACTCTGCTCAATGTCATGCGGCAGCCTGGATGGGAGGGGAGTTGGGGCGAGACTGGATACATGTATATGTATGGCTGGGTACCTTCGCTGTCCACCTGAAACCATCACAACGCTGTTAATCAGCTGTGCTGCAATGTAAAATAAAGGTTTAATAAATAAACAGAGCTGAGAAACAGGGGCATCAGAACACACCTGGACAAAGGCAAGGACAAAAAGGCTCATATTCTTGGTGTCCAGCTGAGTGAATCCTCACAAACCGAACGCACCTGTTCAATCAGCATCAGATGAAAGAAACGGAACTGGAAGTGCTCATTCTCCCTCCCCAGGGGAGCCAGCCTCCGACTTCTAACACCACTGAAGAATTTCGCCTGAGTTTGTGCTTTTTGTAAATGGGATCCTGCGGCGTGCTCTCTTGTGAGCCTGCCTTCTTCCACACACGTCATGTCTGTGAGGCTCATCCATGTACTGATGCCTGAGAGGTGGCTGGCTCTCTTTGGGTCGGCGGGTATTCCATTGTGTGAATGCACCACTATTTATTTCTCCATTCTACAGCTGATGGACGTTTGGGTTGCTTCCAGTTCGGGGCTGTTATAAAGAGCCAGCTGCATGGGTTTTCACACTGGTTGCAGTGTGCTGGCCAGTGCCCGGCCCCCCTCCTCAAGTGAAAGCTTCGTGAAGCCGTTTGGAATGGCACCGGCCCCCGAGCCCCCCAGACAGCATTGTCAGACGCTGGCAGATGCAGAGCTTAGAGGAGAAAGGCCGCAGCACTCCACCTGTGAAAACTGCCCCTTGTTTTCATGAAAAAAAGTTTCTTAAAAAAAAAAAAAATCAGCAACTGAGAACAGAAGTCAGCATTGTTTGCATTATCCCAGAGTCTTGAGCAGCTGGCCATGCGGAATTTGGATGGGAGATAATAAGGTAACTTATATTATGGAAACAGGATACAGCCTAACAGTTCTTGCAGAAGGACCAGGGTGTACCCAGGGAAGTGGGGGATCATATAAGCTGGGAGAAGAAATGCTGCCAAGAAAGCCTAACTGAACCATCTCATCTCAGTGGGTGAAGTGTCTAAAATGCCGCCCGAACTTCCCGTGAAGCTCTGCTTCTCATCAGCAGAGAAGCGGTGATAAGTGCACCCTTCCAGGACTTTATGGTCGAAGAGACATCAGAATGGAAGTACAGGGAACACTGAATAGAGGCTGATCAAATGCTGTGTCCCCTGCAGCCACCACGGGTAGTGATTTAGATGAGACAGGAGCGTCTTTGCTTAAATAGGCTAT
>SJYX01024686.1:100507-117198 GCA_006410675.1 Oreotragus oreotragus
CGGGCTGTGCTCCCCAGGGTCACGAAGAGCTGGACACGGCTGAGGGGACTTAGCACCAGCACGTTGCTGTTCAGCCGCTAAGTCATGTCCGACTCTGTGACCCCATGTCTGACTCTGCGACAGCAGCACACCAGGCTTCCGTGTCCTTCACTGTCTCCTGGAGTCCACCGAAAGCCATGTCTGTTGAGTCGATGATGCCATCCAACCACCTTATCCTCGCTTGCCCCCCTCTCCTTCTGCCCTTAAGCTTTCCAGCATCAGGGTCCTTTCCAGTGTCTCCCCTTCTCATCAGATGGCCATAGTATCGGAGCTTCAGCTTATATATAACTTTTATCTATTTATTTTTGGCTGTGCTGGGTCTTCGTTGCTGGCTTTCCCCTAGTTCCTGAGAGCAGGGGCTACTCCCCAGCTGCGGGGTGGGTGCTTCTCTCTGTGCTGACTTCTGTTGTGGAGCACAGGCCCCAGGTCACGTGGCCTTCAGCAGTTGCAGCTTCCGGGTTCTCAAGCACAGGCTCAGTAGGAGCAGCAAATGGGCTTAGCTGCTCCGCTGCAGGTGGGGTCTTCCTGGACCAGAGATCAAACCTGTGTCCCCTGCATTGGCAGGTGGATTCTTTACCACTGAGCCACCAGGGAAGCCCCATCGTGGACTCTTGTGAGGGTCAAAGGAGGACACATATTCCATATAAGAATTCCTGGAAAAGTGTACTTTGTGCACCCAAAGTATCATGTTAAAAATCACCGCACGTCTTCCGACATACACCCAGGAAACACTTAAAAAGGGAAGTCCAACAGGTTTTCTTGGTTCTGGTTGGGGATATAAATCAGAAAAAAAAAAACCAAAACATTTTCTGAAGGAAAATTTGTCTGTCTCTATCAAAATGTTAAATTTTCATACCCTTGGAATCAATAAATTACATGTTTGAGGGTAACCAGAGAAACACTCACTTGTGTTGAAGAAGATGTACATACAAAGATTTTACTGCAGCATAGTGTAAAAAAAAAAAAAATTGGCCAACCTAGTGCCACTCTTTGTATTCATTTATTTCTCTCATTATTTTTAGTTATTTGTTTGTTTTCATGTTTTGGCTGCAGGACCTGTGGGATCCTAGTTCCGCAACCAGGGATGGAGTCCGTGCCTCCTGCACTCGACGTGCAGAGTCTTAATCACTAGACCTCCAGGGGGGTCCCCAGCGTGGCTTTTAAAAGCAAAAATTAAAACCTACTTGAATTTCCAACCACAAGAAGAGTTAGTAAAGAAAATTGTGGAATGATGGAGAAACTGATATATTCCAAATGAGACCATAACATTTTGATGGTTTATAAGAGCAGATCGCAGATAGACTGAGTAAATCTATTATTCATATTGCAATAAAACCACGGACAACATCACTAAGTAGCCCCTTGGGCTATGGACCTAGTGAGATCTTTTTACTTTTTGTTCCTGTATTGTTTAAGGAGCTTTTCTGGTAGTCCAGTGGTTAAGACTGTGAGTTCCCAGTGCAGAAGGCAAGGGTTTGAGCCTTGGTCAAAGAACTAGAATCCTGCAGGCTTCTTGGCGAGGCCCCACCCCACTAAAAAAAGAGGGAGAGAGGGACTAGAGAGTGTTACCTAAACAAAACACATTCTCCACTTCTACATTTGTTTAAACTTTACAGTTATCATATGCTACTTTTTGATAAGCAAAAGAAATAAAGATGTTCCCATTGTCATAAACAATGAAAGAGAAAATTTAGCCTAAAAGCTGTGCTAAGTAGTGAGGATTGGAAGTTATTTTAAAATATGGTCCATCTCCTTGAGGGATTCACAGGTTAGCTGGGCATATTTAAAGAAGAGAGACTTCCTGACTTTCCCAAATCATTATCTCGGTTTTCCAAATCACTTTGTAAATTTTTTTTTTTTTGATGATTACATGAGACCTTCCTCCCACTAAGTTTGAAGCTTTTCATTGTTTTTAAAGTCTCAAGATACAATTTACTTCACTTTTTCCCTTGTTCATTCAGGAAATATTTACAATACATCTCACGCTTCAGTACAGCCAAGGCACTGTATTATGTGCTACATAAAACCAAGGGATTTCTGCTTCTGATCTTGAGCAGTTTGCAATCTGATGGGAAACACAGAGGTTTACATAAAGAACAGTAATGTGTAAGACAAGGACTTCCCTAGCAGTCCAGTGATTAAGACTTCGCCTTCCAGTGCAGGGGGCACAGGTTCAATTCCAGGTCAGGGGGCTGAGATCCCACCTGTCTCTGGGCCAAAAACCCAAAATCATAAAGCAGAAGTACTGGTGTAACAATTCAACAAAGACTTTAAAAGTGATTCACATCCAAAAAAAAATAATAATAATAATAATGCGAGACAGAAAATGATGATAAGTGCCCAAAGAGATGAACCGAATTAAAAATCCCAGGGCTTCAAAGAGCATGTCCCAGGGACTGTAAGAGGTGAGAGGATGGCCAAGGCTTTGTGAAAGGGCCGCTGACCCAGGGTGGGAAGGAAAGGTTTCTCAGTTTAGAGATGAATTGAGAAATGCACAGTAGTTACAGCAAGCTCTGAAGCTTACTGCTGCTGTTTCTATTTCCAACGACTAAACCTCACCCTCCGGCACACACCCCTTCCTTTATGCTGGTAACTGAAGCCTGAGCACATGGACTGAGCGCTACCCATGGTCTGCCGGCAGGCGCCTGACCCGGGGATGGGTTAGGGAGCCGTGGCTGAGTGTTGGCATGGCTGTTCAGGGTCACCACCCCTCACCCCATCAAAGCAGCCCTTGGAAAGACTTTTTGGCAATCGGAAACCTCTCAGCAAACCCGATCCTCTGAACTAAGTCAAAAGTCACACATGTGTGAAACCCACGATCCACCTCCTGCACGTCTAAAGGCAGCTCAGGTTCACCGGGGCCCTGACACCAGCCTTGTGAGTGAAAACAGGCCCTTGAGCAAACGCTCGTCTGTGAAACAGCAACTCTAACCATTTCCTCCTAAATCCTTCTTTCAACATTCTAGAATGTCCCTCGATGAAGATGTTCATTTTCTCCTTTTTTATTTCGTTCTCACCACAGTTTAAGGGACGTCTTCATGAAGACCACCCCTTCCTTTCCTGATAACCAAGAGGAGCTAAGTCGTGTGGCTGGTGGTTTTGATGAAGAGCATTCTAGCAAACACTTTGGGAAGCACTGAGATGGTGAGCGCAGATGTTCCTGGGCACGGTCGCCAGGGTGGGTCTCCGTCATCCTGTTCTGTAGACATTTGTTAGGCAGCAGCATATCCTGGGCACAGGAGACACACTAATGACATACCCGGTCCTTAATCTCTAGGCAGCTGCAGGCTGGTGACAGTGATGTGGCAAATCAGACCGACAGCTCCCGTTACTTGGGATCTCCTCTAGGTCAAGGGCTATGTCAGCGTGGTTTCAATCCTACTCTACCAGCCTGCAAGGTAGGTTTTGTGAGCTTCTTTCCACTGATGAGGCTTCCCAAGTAGCTCAGTGTGAAAGAATCCACCTGCTAATGTAGGAGACTTGGATTCAATCCCTGGGTTGGGAAGACCCTTGGAGGAGAAAATAGCAACCCACTCCAGTATTCTTGCGTGGGAAATCCCACGGAGAGAGGAACCTGGCGGGCTGCGGTCCATGGGGTTGCAAAAGAGTTGGACACAACTTTGCAGCTAAACAGTAGCAGCAACAAAATTCCACTGATGAAGCAACAGAGGTGGTGCTCAGCGCCCGGGCGTGCCCGGTGGAGGCTGGGGTGGGGTCCATCCCACTGCCAGATGAGGGCACCTGAGGCCCACGGTGAGCACACAAGTGCGCACAGAGGCGGGGGCTCTGGGGACACAGACAGCACCGTGCGAGGCAGGTGGAGAGATGGGTAAGCAGTTCGGAGCCCAGAGAGATCTCTACAGGGGCAGAGTCCCCAATCCAGGAGCCTGCAGAGAAATGGCTGTGCCTGTGCTCAGGAATCATGCGAGGGCCCTGCGTCCAGAGGGGAGGTGTCGTTTTCTTTTAAGGAACTTATATTTAATTCGTTCATTCATTTATTCATTTTCGGCCGCACTGGATCGTCACTGCTGCTCACAGGATTTCTCTCGCGGCATCTCGAGGGTTTCCCTTTGTGATGGCTCCTCTCGCTGCGGATTACGGGCTCTAGCACATGGACATCCGTAGCTGTGGCGCGTGGGCTCAGCAGTCGTGGCTCCCGGCTCTACAGCACAGGCCCAGTTGCTGTGGCCCACGAGCTTAGTTGCTCCACAGCATGTGGGATCCTCCTGGACCAGGGATTGAACCCTTATTGACAGGCAGATTCTTTACCACTGAGCCACCAGGGAAGTCCGCAGAAATGTCTTGAGCTCTGCCTTCTTCCACCCAAGAGCTTTCTTCCCTCTGGCAGCCCGCCTCCCTGGGTCAGCCACCCTGAAGGTGCAGGAAGACACACACAGGAGAGACTTGGAGGGCCATGGCCAATCTCTTTTCTGGGAAGGGCGGTGCTCCCCTGGGAGGGATTTGGCAAAATCGGGGCACATCAAGTGGAGAGCATCGTGTGTCTGTCACAGACCAGGTTCTCCCGGGGGAGGGGGTGGGCCTGTGGGTGGTTGAAGGTGGCACTGGTCCCCAGAGGTTTGTGTATCTTTTCCGCCACTTCCCAAACGCTCTGCCTGTAGTGGTCAAACTTGATCTGTGACATTGGGCAAGGCACACTTCCTGTAGAATCTTGTTGATTTGTTTGCATAACATGTGCAGTGTTGGACTCGATGATTTCCAAGGTCCTTCCCTGCTCTCAACATCCACAAGCCTCCGTCAGCATTTGAGCAGCAAAATGCATTCTCACAGTCGTCGCTCGTGGCTCAGACAGTAAGCAACCTGCCTGCAATGTGGGGGGCGGGTTCAGTCTCTGGGTCGGGAGGATCCCCTGGAGGAGGGATGGCAATTCACTCCAGTATTCTTGCCTGGGAAATTCCATGGGCAGAGGAGGCTGGTGGGCTACAGTCCACGGGGTCACAAAGAGTCAGACTGAGCGACTAACACTTTCACTTTCATGCACTCTCACACCTCTTCAACCATGTTAGATGAGTTTTTTTTTCATTGCAATAATCAAACTTTACTCATGAAAAGAAGTATCCTAAGTCCTAAGCAGCTTGTTACACATGGGGTGGGGAAAAGGTATCCTACGCCCTCGTGTATTGACAGAATATGGAAATGTGAGTTTTACAGATTTTCAAAGTAGCTGGTGTCAGAGAATGCAGGTTTTAACCAGGTACTTCCCAGGTGGCTCAGTTGTGAAGAATCTACCTGCCAATGCAGGAGACTTAAGAAACACGGGTTCGATCCCTGGGTCAGGAAGATCCCCTGAGGAAGGAAAGGGCAACCCACTCCAGTATTCTTGCCTGGAGAATCCCATGGACAGAGAGTCTGGTGGGCTACAGTCTGTGGCATCTCAAAGAGTTGGACACGACTGAGCATCGCTTATTGGCTACTGAGATTTAGATGCTGCCTGGACCCCAGTTTCTACTTCTGTCAGCTCCTCAGTGGTCCCCAACCTTTTTGGCACCAGGGACTGGTTTCATGGAAGACGAGTTTTCAAAGACCAGTGAGGGGTTGGAGAGAGATGGCTTCAGGATGATTCAAATACATTACATTTACTGTGCACTTTATTTCTGTTATTATTACATCAGCTTCACCTCGGAGCATCAGGCACTAGATCCCTGAGTCACAGGAAAGCATCGTACTGTGTAGAGTTGTTGCAAGGATCAAATAAGAAGATGGATACAGAAGAGTTATAGGTAAGATGAGAAACTAGGCGTGTGTACATTAGGAATGGAATTTCCAGTATTAAATTCCTGATGACTGAAGATTCAGCTGGCCAGGCAAAAGACAAAAGGACATGTATTATGGGTGAACACAGGCAATCATGGGTCAGGACCCAGTACTGCGGGGGAAAGTTGCTGATAAAACGACAATCTGAAGAAGGTGAATTTATTTCAGTTGAGAAGAAGGGTAGGAACGGTGGTGAGCCTATGGAGAATTTTAGAGGAAAGATAGAAATTTGTGAAGCGAGTTCTTCTTTATGTAAACGTATCTCCTCCCACGGGAAACCAAGCACCGAGGTCAGAGAGTGCTGGAGTTCATGGGGCTTCTCAGGTTGCTTGCCTTAGGATCATCTGACCGCGCCAACCATGGCATTGAAGGTTGAGGAAACGGACCAGGGAAGGGGAGGTGACTTCCCTGAGGTCACAGGAGTGGGAGCAAACTCAAGGGATCCAGGAAAGGGAGCATTAAAGAGGGAGAGGGAACATCGACACGTGAGCTGGCATCTGGGGTTACGCAGTGGGCAGATCTCGCCTCACTCCCAAGGTTGTACAGGATCCTGCCAGGAAAGGTTTCTGACCTCAAAGGTCAGAGTAAGGAGGTGGGCGCCTGTGGTTTGAGAAGTAGGCTAGGACTGTCAGGACACAGATGCAGGCCTTGAGGGACTTCCCCTGGGGCTTGGCAATAAAGAAGCCGCTGCAGTACAGGAGATAAAAGAGATGTGGGTTCGATCCCTGGGTCAGGAAGATCCCTTGGAGAATCCCATGGACAGAGGAGCCTGGCGGGCGACAGTTTCTTGGGTTCCAAAGAGTCGGACATGCCTGAAGTGACTGAGTTTGCACCCATGTATATGCCTTAAGCTGAATCAAACTAGGTTGCCTGACAAAAGTGTAAATTCATGTATTACCCACCTCTATGCAGTAACAGTAGACTCTTCACCTTACAGTGAAGTCGCTTTGCACCCTACATGGCTTCCCTGCACAAAGGGTGTATAAGTGAGCCCCTGCCCTTGATTCGTCACAGTCACATGTGCGTACTCAGTCTTTTCAGTTGTGTCCGACTCTTTGCAACCCTCTGGACTGTAGCCCCCCAGGCTCCTCTGTCCATGGCATTCTCCAGGCGAGAATACTGGAGTGGGTTGCCATGCCCTCCTCCTTAGGTTTGGTCCTAAGGGATCAAACCAGTGTCTACTGCATCTTCCTGTCTTTCTTTGGGATTGGAATTCCAGTTGAGCTATTTCAAATCCTAAATGATGATGCTGTGAAAGTGCTGCACTCAATATGCCAGCAAATTTGGAAAACTCAGCAGTGGCCACAGGACTGGAAAAGCTCAGTTTTTCATTCCCATTCCAAAGAAAGGCACTGTCATGTAATGTTCAAACTACCACACAATTACACTCATCTCACATGCTAGCAAAGTGATGCTCAAATTTTTCTAAGCCAGGCTTCAACAGTACATGAACAGTGAGCTTTCAGATGTTCAAGCTGGATTTAGAAAAGGCCGAGGAACCAGAGATCAAATTGCCAACAGGTGTTGGATCATCAAAAAAGCAAGAGAGTTCCAGAAAAACTTACTTCTGCTTTATGGACTATGCCAAAGCCTTTGACTGTGTGGATCACAACAAACTGTGGAAAATTCTTAAAGAGATGGGACTATCAGACCACCTTACCTGCCTCCTGAGAAATCTGTATGTAGATCAAGAAGCAACAATTAGAACTAGACATAGAACAACAGACTGGTTCCAAATTGGGAAAGGAGTACGTCAAGGCTGTATATTGTCACCCTGCTTATTTAACTTATATGCAGAGTACATCATGTGAAATGCCAGGCTGGATGAAGCACAAGCTGGAATCAAGATTGCTGGGAGAAATATCAATAACCTCAGATATGCAGATGACACCACCCTTATGGCAGAAAGTGAAGAAGCTCTAAAGAGCCTTTTGATGAACGTGAAAGAGGAGAGTGAAAAATTTGGCTTAAAACTTAACATTCAGAACACTAAGATTATGGCACCTGGTCCCATCACTTCGTGGCAAATAGATTGGGAAACAATGGAAGCAGTGTCAGACTTTAGTTTCTTGGGCTCCAAAATCATTGCAGATGGTGACTGTAGCCATGAAGTTAAAATTCTTGCTCCTTGGAGGAAAAGCTATTACCAACCTAGACAGCATATTAAAAAGCAGAGATATTACTTTGCCAACAAAGGTCCGTCTAGTCAAGGCTATGGTTTTTCCAATAGTCATGTCTGGATGTGAGAGCTGAACTATAAAGAAAGCTGAGTGCCAAAGAATTGATGCCTTTGAACTGTGGTGTTGGAGAAGACTCTCAAGAGTCCTTTAGATTGCAAGGAGATCCAACCAGTCCATCCTAAAGGAAATCAGTCTTGAATATTCTTTGGAAGGACTTATGCTGAAGCTGAAACTCTAATACTTTGGCCACTGATTTGAAGAATTGACTCATTGGGAAAGACCCTGATGCTGGGAAAGATCGATGGCAGGAGAAGGGGATGGCAGAGGATGAGATGGTTGGATGGCATCACCGATTCAATAGACATGAGTCTGAGTAAGCTCCGGGAGTTGATGATGGACAGGGAAGCCTGGAGTGCTGCAGTACATGGGGTCACAAAAGTCGGATACGACTGAGTGGCTGAACTGAACTGAATCACTCTATTGTGGAGCAGAAATTAACACAACATTGTAAACCAACTATATTTCAAAAAATAAAATAAAATAAAAATCACCATTTCCACACTGTTTCTAACTACTGTTTAGTTCAGGTCACCACTTACTAAGTTTGGTGTTGAGAGCAAATGCTAAGGTAGTAAACAGCCCATTAACATGGCATGTGTGTGTGACAGGAAAATATTTATTCTCAAGTAACACTAGATGAGTAATTCCAAAAGCACTCTCTAAGCACCAGCGGTTACTAAATCCTGTATACACTACCTGGGAAGGAGCGGTTTCTTTATAAGACCTATAGGAGACACGTAAGAAAACAACATCTTTTTATTAATATTTGACTAATGCTTATAAAGGCCACCCTTGGTGACTCAGTGGTCAAGAATCTGCCTGCAGTGCAGGAGACAGGGTTCAACCCCTGGGTCAGGAAGATCCCCTGGAGAAAGAGATGGCTACCCACTCAGGTATTCTTGCCTGGAGAATCCCACGGACAGAGAAGCCTGGTGGAGTTACAGTCCATGTGGCTGCAGAGTCATATGCGACTGAGTACACAGGCACAGGCAATGCTTATAAATGTCTTGGGGCTCTTTTTAGAGATCATCTTTATTAGCTGGATCAGTGATTTCATCCAGCTGGACCATGGTAGAGGCATGACGAAAAGGAGTTCATAACATAATTTACGAGTCTAGAAGGGAAATAAAGAATGAAATGCAAGCAGTAAGTCTGGAGATGTGAATCCGTTTCTGAAACAAGGTGAAGGGAAGTGTCACGGCCCAAGACATAGCTGTCACTACAGCATCCGCAAGTTGCCACCATGGGGATGGCCAGAGGCACTGGCCACAGAAGGCAGCTCCCTGGGCCTCTTGCATCCCCAAGGCCACTCCTGTTATCCCATCCCAAATGTCAGGGACCTTGGAAGAGAGTGGGCAGCAAGCCAAGCTGGAAACGTTCCTGTGAGGGTAGTCCTGGGTCTTAGCAGCCCCTTGACCTTATTTCAGGATATGTGTGTGTGCAGGCTCTGTTGTGTCCGACTCTTTGAGACCCCGTGGACTGTAGCCTGCCACACTCCTGTGTCTATGGGATTCTGCAGTCAAGAATATTCTCCAGTCAAGGCTGCCATTTCCTTCTCCAGGGGATCTTCCCAACCCAGAAATTGAACCCCCGTCTCCTGTGTCTCCTACTTTGCAGGCAGATTCTTTACCACTGAGTCATTGAGGAAGTGCCTATTATTTTCTAAGGAAAGCAAAAAGTTGGACAAAAAAAAAACACAACGTAGTTCATTTTAGTTAATTATAGTACAACACATGGACTTTGCCGGGGGCTCAGATGGTAAAGAATCTGCCTGCCACGTGGGAGACCTTGGTTCGATCCCTGGGTTGGGAAGATCCCCTGGAGGAAGGCATAGCAACCCACTCCAGTGTTCTTGCCTGGAGAATCCCATGGACAGAGGAGCCTGGCGGGCGACAGTCCCTGGGATCACAAAGAGTCGAACACGATCGTGACTAAGCACAGCACGGTACACTGCGTGGCCAAGTCGTGAGTCATATTTCCATAGCTGTAGTGATATACATGCTGTGTACTGATTTCTGCTCATATATTTGCCCGTGTGCTTAGTCATGTCTCACTCTTCCACCCTGTGGACAGCAGCCCACCAGGCTCCTCTGTCCATGGGATCCTCCAGACAAGAATGCTGGGGTGGGTTGCCATTACCTACTTCAAGGGAACTTTCCAACCCAAGCATTGAACCCATTTCTCCTGCATCTTCTTCGCTGGCAGGCAGATGCTTTACCAACTGAGCCAGCTGGGAAGCCAATTTCTATTTAATAGCATATATGGATACGACTGAGTGGCTGAACTGAACTGAATCACTCTATTGTGGAGCAGAAATTAACACAACATTGTAAACCAACTATATTTCAAAAAATAAAATAAAATAAAAATCACCATTTCCACACTGTTTCTAACTACTGTTTAGTTCAGGTCACCACTTACTAAGTTTGGTGTTGAGAGCAAATGCTAAGGTAGTAAACAGCCCATTAACATGGCATGTGTGTGTGACAGGAAAATATTTATTCTCAAGTAACACTAGATGAGTAATTCCAAAAGCACTCTCTAAGCACCAGCGGTTACTAAATCCTGTATACACTACCTGGGAAGGAGCGGTTTCTTTATAAGACCTATAGGAGACACGTAAGAAAACAACATCTTTTTATTAATATTTGACTAATGCTTATAAAGGCCACCCTTGGTGACTCAGTGGTCAAGAATCTGCCTGCAGTGCAGGAGACAGGGTTCAACCCCTGGGTCAGGAAGATCCCCTGGAGAAAGAGATGGCTACCCACTCAGGTATTCTTGCCTGGAGAATCCCACGGACAGAGAAGCCTGGTGGAGTTACAGTCCATGTGGCTGCAGAGTCATATNAGGCCACCCTTGGTGACTCAGTGGTCAAGAATCTGCCTGCAGTGCAGGAGACAGGGTTCAACCCCTGGGTCAGGAAGATCCCCTGGAGAAAGAGATGGCTACCCACTCAGGTATTCTTGCCTGGAGAATCCCACGGACAGAGAAGCCTGGTGGAGTTACAGTCCATGTGGCCGCAGAGTCATATGCGACTGAGTACACAGGCTCAGGCAATGCTTATAAATGTCTTGGGGCTCTTTTTAGAGATCATGTTTATTAGCTGGATCAGTGATTTCATCCAGCTGGACCATGGTAGAGGCATGACAAAAAGGAGTTCATAACATAATTTACGAGTCTAGAAGGGAAATAAAGAATGAAATGCAAGCAGTAAGTCTGGAGATGTGAATCAGTTTCTAAAACAAGGTGAAGGGAAGTGTCACGGCCCAAGACATAGCTGTCACTACAGCATCCGCAAGTTGCCACCGTGGGGATGGCCAGAGGCACTGGCCACAGAAGGCAGCTCCCTGGGCCTCTTGCATCCCCAAGGCCACTCCTGTTATCCCATCCCAAATGTCAGGGACCTTGGAAGAGAGTGGGCAGCAAGCCAAGCTGGAAACGTTCCTGTGAGGGTAGTCCTGGGTCTTAGCAGCCCCTTGACCTTATTTCAGGACATGTGTGTGTGCAGGCTCTGTTGTGTCCGACTCTTTGAGACCCCGTGGACTGTAGCCTGCCACACTCCTGTGTCTATGGGATTCTGCAGTCAAGAATATTCTCCAGTCAAGGCTGCCATTTCCTTCTCCAGGGGATCTTCCCAACCCAGAAATTGAACCCCCGTCTCCTGTGTCTCCTACTTTGCAGGCAGATTCTTTACCACTGAGTCATTGAGGAAGTGCCTATTATTTTCTAAGGAAAGCAAAAATGACCTTATTTCAGGATATGTGTGTGTGCAGGCTCTGTTGTGTCCGACTCTTTGAGACCCCGTGGACTGTAGCCTGCCACACTCCTGTGTCTATGGGATTCTGCAGTCAAGAATATTCTCCAGTCAAGGCTGCCATTTCCTTCTCCAGGGGATCTTCCCAACCCAGAAATTGAACCCCCGTCTCCTGTGTCTCCTACTTTGCAGGCAGATTCTTTACCACTGAGTCATTGAGGAAGTGCCTATTATTTTCTAAGGAAAGCAAAAAATTGGACAAAAAAAAACCACAACGTAGTTCATTTTAGTTAATTATAGTACAACACATGGACTTTGCCGGGGGCTCAGATGGTAAAGAATCTGCCTGCCACGTGGGAGACCTTGGTTCGATCCCTGGGTTGGGAAGATCCCCTGGAGGAAGGCATGGCAACCCACTCCAGTGTTCTTGCTTGGAGAATCCCATGGACAGAGGAGCCTGGCGGGCTACAGTCCCTGGGATCACAGAGAGTCGGGCATGATCGTGACTAAGCACAGCACGGTACACCGCGTGGCCAAGTCGTGAGTCGTATTTCCATAGCTGTAGTGATATACATGCTGTGTACTGATTTCTGCTCATATATTTGCCCGTGTGCTTAGTCATGTTTCACTCTTCCACCCTGTGGACAGCAGCCCACCAGGCTCCTCTGTCCATGGGATTCTCCAGACAAGAATGCTGGGATGGGTTGCCATTACCTACTTCAAGGGAACTTTCCAACCCAAGCATTGAACCCATTTCTCCTGTATCTCCTTCGCTGGCAGGCAGATGCTTTACCAANACATGCTGTGTACTGATTTCTGCTCATATATTTGCCCGTGTGCTTAGTCATGTTTCACTCTTCCACCCTGTGGACAGCAGCCCACCAGGCTCCTCTGTCCATGGGATTCTCCAGACAAGAATGCTGGGATGGGTTGCCATTACCTACTTCAAGGGAACTTTCCAACCCAAGCATTGAACCCATTTCTCCTGTATCTCCTTCGCTGGCAGGCAGATGCTTTACCAACTGAGCCAGCTGGGAAGCCAATTTCTATTTAATAGCATATATNGTTAGACTCCTTCCTTAGACCACACACAAAAAATTCCAAGTGATCACAGGCCTAAATTCAAGTGCTAACACCACAAGATTTTTAGGAGAAAACATAGGAGTAAATTTTCATGAACTTGGGTTAGGTTAGGCAAAGCTTTTTTAGATATAAGCAACATAACAAACAGAAGCAACAAAAGAAAAAATAAGCTGGAATTCATCAAAGTTTTAAAAATTTGTATTTCAAAGAACATCATTAAGAAAGTGAAAAGACACCTCACAAAATGGGAGAAAATATTTGCAAATTGTATACCTGATAATGTCTTGTACACAAGAATATATTTTAAAACTCCAAAACTCAACACTTTAAAAAGGCAATAACCCAATTTAAAAATGGGCTTAGGGACCTCCCTGGTGGTCCTGGGGTTAAGACTCTGCAATTGCAACACAGGGGACACAGGGTCAATCCCTGGTGGGGAACTAAGATCCCACATGCCACATGGTGCAGTCAAAAATAAATTTTAACAAGTTTTTTTAATTTTATTTAATGGGCTTAAAAATAATTTTAAAAGGCTTAACAGACATTTCTTCAAGGAAGATAATGCAAGTGGCCAATAGGCATGTGAAAAGATGTACAACATCATTAGTCATTCAGGAAATACAAATTAAAACTACAGATTCATACCCACCAGGATGGCTATAAAGTCAGATAATAATAAGCATTGGTGGGGATGTGGAGAAATTGAAACCCTCCCACATTGTTGATAAGAATTTAAACTAATATGGTCACTTTGAAAAACAGTTTGGCAGTTGCTCAAAATGTTTAACACAGAGTTACCACATGACCCAGCAATTATAAATATGTACACAAGAATAATAAATACATGCAGGCATGTTCAGTTGCTTAGTTGTGTCTGACTCTTTGAGACCCCATGGACTGTAGCCTTCCAGGCTCCTCTGTCCATAGGATTCTTCAGGCAAGAATACTGGAGTAGGTTGCTATTTCCTCCTCCAGGGCATCTTCCCAACCCAGGGATCGAACCTGGGTCTTCTGCATCTCTTGCATTGGCAGGTGAACTCTTTACCATTGAGCTACCTGCTGCTGCTGCTGCTAAGTCGCTTCAGTCGTGTCCGACTCTGTGCAACCCATAGACGGCAGCCCACCAGGCCCCCACCATCCCTGGGATTCTCCAGGCAAGAACATTGGAGTGGGTTGCTATTTCCTTCTCCGATGCATAAAAGTGAAAAGTGAAAGTGAAGTCACTCAGTCGTGTCCGACTCTTAGCAACCCTATGGCCTGCAGCCCACCAGGCTCCTCTGTCCATGGGATTTTCCAGGCAAGAGTACTGGAGTGGGGTGCCACTGCCTCCTCCAATTGAGCCACCTGGGAAGCCCTACAATGTTCACACAAAAACATGTAGATGAAGATTTACAATAATATTAATCATAAACCAACAGGTGGGAAGAATCCAAATGTCTGTAAACTGATGAACAGATAGATTAGTAAGGTTTATCCATACAACAGAATATTACTCAACAATAAAGAGAAATGAAGTACTGATACACGCCACAGTGTGGATGAACCTTGAGAGCATCATGGGAAGAGAGTAACAAGGCACAGGAGACCACATATTTTATGAGTCCATTTATATGCAATATCCAGAATAGGCATCTCTGTAGAGACAGAAAGTAGATTAACAGTGGCTGGGAACTAGAGGGTAAGATTGAGGGGAAATGCAAAGTGACTGCTTTGTTTCTGGACTAATGAATATGTTCTCAAACTGATTGTGGTGATGGCTGCACACCTTTGTGATTGTGTCCGACTCTTTGTGACCCCATGGACTGTAGCCTACTGGGCTCCTCTGTCCATGGGATTTTTCAGGCAAGAATACTGGAGTGGGCTGCCATTTCCTTCTCCGATTACAGTACAAACCACTGAGTTGTACACTTTTTTTTTTAATTGTACATTTTGAATGGGTGAAACATTTGGTACACAAATTACATCTCGAGTTATTTTTTTAATCTATACCCTGTTTAAAAATAAAAGCACACACTCTAGTGCCAGATCACTTAGGCTGGAATCTATGCTTTACATTGAACCAGTAATGAAGCCCCAAGCTACTTAGTTTCTCTGTATCCAGTATCTTCATCTGTAAATGAGTGAGTACTTTCAGCTAAGGTCTCAAGGGAAATTTTCACAGAGGTAGAATTTGGCCTGGCCTCAAAGACAGCATTTTTACAGATTTTGAGATAAAGACCTTTAAAAGGAGAGAGGGACTCACAGCTCTGGAGGACCCACTGTGTGCTAGAGTCTGTGCTAAGCATTGTGTACATTACATCATTTAATGCCCTCTGCTTTGTACTTATGAAAAAAGCTGACTCTGAAAGTGAAGTGATTACATGACAAAGTAGGGGTTCAACTGCAGCCCCAGAAGCAACTGTGTCTGGCCTGAATGATGTTTGTGAGGAAGGAAATATAGACAGCTAGAAAAGGGACTGAGGTGTTGTCTGACAGCATGGAAGGGAGTAGGGGTAAGTTGCAGTCAGATTGTTAAGGAACTCTGATGGCCAGACAGGTTTTCTGGATTTCATCCTGTGGGTGATAGGGAACACAGAATTGCTTATCTTTTTTAAAAAAAGCCATAAGGAGTAAGGATGTGGATGTATTTTACATGTAAAAATATAAATTCATCTTGTATGTTATATAACTCAATTGTGCCTTTCAGAAACCTTACAACTCAAAATAGACATAGTCTGACAAGCATGTGTTTACTGTATTTTCCAGAAGAGAAATTGGTTTGCTTCCATAATCGGAAGATGACTTTCATAGATGAATTAAAATTCTATCCAAAGCTGAGTTTGTTAATTTGAGCTGCTGATTGTTATCAAATGTCAGATTGATTTTGATGTGAGTTGTAGAGCTAAGAACAGATAGAATAGAGCTAAGAATAGAAGTTTTAAAACTCACTGAAATGCTCAACAGATGAACAAAAGTTGTGGTCTCACTTTCTACAGGAGTTCAGTGAAAAGGAAAACCACCATATACGTAACTATTTAAATGGAATAGTGGGTTTCCACCATATACTCATTCATTCAGAGGTGTTATTTTTTTCACTAGAAGCATGAAGTTTTGCCTATGCCTCCTACTTGGAAAGAGATTCTTTCAAGGCCATGAATTTAAGCAGGGTGTCCAACAAGCATCTGAAGGGTCTACGGACTGTTAGAACTGGCATGCCATGGTTGGCACCAGGCAGTTGTAGGAACAAGTTGCAAAATGCACTCTCAGTCCCAGTCTAGGTGGTATCCCAACCTCAAGTCATGCTGCTAGATTCGTGCCTGCATGTGGAAAGTCAAATGCACTGATGTGCTTTCTCTACAAGCCAATGATTCTTAGTAGAGTTCTTACATTTCCTAGAAGGGTGCATTTGGGGAAGAAAATGAAGGAGTACATTTTTGTTTACTGCAATAATTAGGAGTTTCTAATCAAATTTAGTGACTATCCTGAAGGCCGTAGGACAGGCATGCCCAGTGAAGAACTGCCCTGCATTCTACATGATTTTATGATCTCTTGCCACATACATTTTTATCTGAGATTCTCTGAGACTAGACGTTAATTCCATTACACATACAAACAGAAAGTAGTTTTTACATGGTTTTAATATGCACTGATGGAGAAGGCAATGGCAACCCACTCCAGTATTCTTGCCTGGAAAATCCCATGGATGGAGGAGCCTGGTGGGCTGCAGTCCATGGGGTTGCAAAGAGTCGGACACGACTGAGTGACTTCACTTTCACTTTTCACTTTCATGCATTGGAGAAGGAAATGGCAACCCACTCCAG
>SJYX01024686.1:121007-141667 GCA_006410675.1 Oreotragus oreotragus
AAAAAAAAAAAAAAGAAGAAGCAACAACAGCAGCTTAAGATCAAACCTCTTGGTTTGCTTCAATTTTGGTCTTCAGAACTCATTTTTTATAAATGATTACTATTACTATTTATGAGGGAATTTTCAAATAAAATTTCATTAAAGTATTTGCAACAGTAATTTTTCTTAGATTTTAAGGATCCTGCTGTGTCCTTGCCATGTTTATATTCTAAGTTGCAGAAATATAAATATAACAGAAAATATCCACGTTTTGATCACTTTATGTATTGTGTATTCTCTTCCCCACTAACTGTGAGC
Organism: Oreotragus oreotragus; assembly: GCA_006410675.1. Taxonomy (NCBI): domain Eukaryota; kingdom Metazoa; phylum Chordata; class Mammalia; order Artiodactyla; family Bovidae; genus Oreotragus; species Oreotragus oreotragus. Next base: position 121,305 of record SJYX01024686.1, read on the forward strand.
TCCTTGACGGAAGGCACTATCTTGTCCTTCCTTGTATTCATTATGTAATGAATCATAATGCTTATGCAATTTAACTCAATAAATTTATGAATATATAAAATACAGCGGTTGAGTTTATGGATGGACAAGCAGTAGCAACTAACAACTCCCAGTCCCCATCCCCACCCCACTATACTCCTTGAGTATTTGTTTAGTGAAAAACATGGACAGAAGAGCCTGGAGGGCTACAGTCCATGGGGTTGCAAAGAACTGGACATGACTGAGAGACTAACTCTTCGATTTACTTTTTTTAAGTGAGCTTAAAAATCAGATAGAATCAAGTTTAAATTCCAACTTTGATACTCATTGAGCAATTTAATCTCATTGATCTTTATTTTTTATATGTAAAAACTGAGGACAATACCCCTTATGATATAGGGCTCCTTGAGGATTGAATGAGTGAATATTCATAGATAATCTGTCATAATCTGGAACACAGTAGGCACTCAATAAACACGATCCTCTATTTTCCCCTAATATCCCAGACTTAATATTCCAGTTCTTCAAAGTGGGTACCTAGCAATGTGCCAAGAGTGTCACAAAGCAGCTGGATAGACACAATGGTTTTCCTCCTGCATATATGTTTTCCAATGGATGGTACATAATTATATTAATATAAAACAATTGTTCAGGGATTCTTCTACTCATCAAATGTTTTTGAGCACCTGTTATGTAGTAGCAGTCTGCTGAGCACAAGGGATAAAACAATTAACAAGATATAGGCCGCCTAGTCTAATGGGAAGAAAGAAAGGAGGTTCTGACAAGTGATGTGAGGGAAACAAAGAGACTGCAGAGATAAAAACTGGGGTTGGGGGAGCCAACCTCTTCAGATAGAGTGGGCAGAGAAGAGTTTTAAAAGCAGTGGATGTAAGCTGGATGGTGAGGAGAAGACAGCCATGCTAAGTGCTGGGGGACAAACATTTCAAGAGGAGCGAATAGGAACACAAAAGTCACCTCAGTTCTTCAGGTAAAACAAATTTCATCTTTTCTGGTTTGACAGCTTCCCTGACTTCCTGCTACGTGGGACTCTTTCAGATGCTTAGGAAGCACTGCCCTGGAGAAGACTTTGAACACCAGCTGCAAGAGGTAGGAATGGTGGATAAAAACCACTCTCCTTTCCCTCTGTATTTAAGTTGGCAGCTTACGAGGGCTATAACTAAGCATCCAGAAGAAGCTGGCACAACTCAAATATGGAGGGAAAGAATGTGAACTAGATTTATATAGCTCTTAAGCTTTATGTGGCACTTGCATTTTATGATAGAGATTCATACAAATTAATATAAAATAAAACCAAGTTTCCTCTCAGCACACACTGGATGCTTTCCTTTTGCCTCATGAGGGCATACTGCCACAAATGGTAATGGCTTCTCTTTATGTAGCCATAGGAAATCACAACTTGATATTAAATGATCGTAACTTTCACTAGGAGAAGGAAATGGCAACCCACTCCAGTGTTCTTGCCTGGAAAATCCCAGGGATGGGGGAGCCTGGTGGGCTGCCGTCTAGGGGGTCGCACAGAGTCAGACACGACTGAAGCGACTTAGCAGCAGCAGCAGCAACAACTTTCATTAGTCACACATTTACTGACAAGCTCTGGTTTCGCTAAAGTAATCTTAAGAGAAGGGGATTCAAGTTTGGTAAGCTTCTTGAAGGAGGGATAATTTTATCTCATTTATCTTTGTCTTGCTAAGACCTTGCACAGTGCTAGGGACACAGTAGACGTTCATTACTCTGACTTAAAATGAAGCTATAATTTTCAGTTGAGATTGGTGAGGGGCACTGGGAATTTCTTGCTCTTGGGCATTTGTCACTACGGTCAAATTCCAGTGAAACGGAAGACTGTGAACATTCCATAGCATATGCTTCTGTTCACGCTCATTGGATTTCGCTGCACTTTTGACTACCTGCATATTTTGCATCTCTAACACCTGGGAAAATTCTCTTTGAGACAGTCTTCATACTCTTGATAATGGGTCTAACAAAATGCCATAACACATGAAGCTGAGGGGGAAGAAAGTAATTAAGTGCTTTCAGGAAGGAGGAATACTTATGGCCATGAAAATCCCTCTGAGACTGTGCTTAGAGGAGCTGTCCCTGCTACCCTAATGAAATCATGGAGAAACAAAATGTGAGCAATTTCTTCAGATGTGACCTTATTTTCCTTAAGTTTTCAAATAATTTTCTAAATGGAAGAGAATTTCTTTTCTTTTTTATAATCTGGAAGCAAAAATATATGTTGTATGAGAAAAACAGTATGCCAGTGCAATATTAAAAATTCTTGATAGTGAGCAACACTGGAATTTGGTTTCCTACTTACAAATTTGAAGAAAGAAAAAACATGTCCATGAGAAACTGAATTTAAGGACAGATTAAGTCAACCATAACCATATGGGTTAGCATTTAAACATTTATATTAACTTTTCAAAATGAAAAGTCGTTAGGGAAGTCATACCATAGTATGTACCATTCATTTCCATTTTGACTTTTTATCTCACAAAGGTCACAGTATGACAAGCACAAATTCAGAATTTACTCCACTGTTATCATAGCAAATGTTTCTTCTATTACTAGGCTAAAACATTTTGTCCTGTTGGACAGTTTAAACTCCTTTAAAAAGAGTGTAGTTACTTAGTGACACCTTCTCTTAATTTATTAGTGAATGTAACAACACTGACTGGCCTTTAGATCACCACCTCTGTGTGCCTCAGCTTCTTTTACACTGGATTCCCCATTTATCCCTCTTCAATGACTGAGACCGGAGGAAAATATAGATCATACCATTTTAACACACAAGAATCATAAGGAATCACCTTACAAGGATAAACAGTGAGGTTAGTCATGGCATGTCCTTTTTCTATGTCATATCTTACATCCCTATATACTGAATAGCCTATTCTGTCTGACCTCCATATTGCATCTTTGGTAAAGCATACAGATAGAAGCTCTTGAAACCTCCAGTTAAGGAGCAATGATGGGAAGCCAAAAATGAGGGGAGCTGACTTCGCATCTTACAAACAGCAGGAAAGAATGACCACTAAAAATTTAAATTGTTAAAATAATTTAATTTGAAAAATGAGATTAAAAAAAAGAGTGCAGCTGTAATTGAAAAGCCCAAACTTATGGACGGTTTCACATTTGCATGGAAATCTGAATTAGGCTTCAAAAATGCTCCTCTGATTTATGTGTGCAGAAAGATTGTCCTCAGACACCCTTCACCAATACTTCCTATTCCCAGAGCACTTTGCATAAATATTTATGTGAAAATTGATTTGACTCTTTTCTAGGTTCTGCTGGCTTGCTTGCCAATGCCAATGCTTTTTTTTTTTTAATGTCAAGATGAAACACTAGCTGGCAGAGTAGATAAGCAGCTAAAAACTGAGTCTCTGGTAGACTGAACCCCCACTGCATGATACCTGGATACTGGAGGATAAGCCGCACATCCAGTCTGGTATTTTTATACCAGATCAGAGCCATCAAAGCTGAAATTCCTCATTGGAGATTTGTTAGAAAAGTACTTGTCATTTCTGGCCAGAAGTTAGTGGGAGTTGTTTCTTATTTACTCTCTTGACTGTAATTTTGTATGATGGAAAATATCCTTTAACTATAACAAGTTGGGTTTGCTTATGATAAAAAGAAAATAAATCTATCACATTTTAATTAAAACCTTAGCATGCTGCTTATTTGTGTAAATCCCCCATTTTGTGATTTCTGGACTGAAACAGTCTTTGCTGATGTAAATGCAAGATCGACCTCTTGAGCTTGAGTTGGAATTTTAACAAAAAGTGATGAAGCACAGAGGGTTCTACTTAGGGCACAGTTTACAATTTGGGACACATTCATAAGATTTTAAAAACAGGTGTTGCTTATATCCCACTCAGGTGTCAGGTGGTTGAGGGTTATGTACCATTAAGGTCTCAAATATAAAAATGCATGCATGCATGTTAAGTTGCTTCAGTCATGTCCGACCCTTTATGATTCCACACACTGTAGTGTGCCAGCTACTCTGTCTATGGGATTCTCCAGGCAGGAATACTGGAGTGGGTTGCCATATCCTTCTCCAAATATAAAAATGGATATGGACAAAATTGTGCATGCTTGATGCTATAAGCACTTACAGAATGGCAGGAGCAACTCTGTTTGGTGATTCTTGGTACAGTTGGTGGGGCCAGCACATTCTCAAGGATATTTTTGTGATGCATTTCCAGCCAATCACTTTGCCTGGTGGTCCAGTGTGAACGTCTCCTTGCAAGCCTCCCCAAGACATAGAACAGTAGATGACTATATTCAGAGACCTTTGCAAAGCTGATGCTAATTTGAGCTGAAGCTGAGATCTTGGGTTTTTAATAGGAACTAAAAGTTTTCTCCAAAAGATTAAAGAAAAAGAGGTCATTGAAAAGAACAACAACAACAACAACAACAATGATGGTTACCAAAAATCAGGGCAGCAATACAGTATTATTTTTAGTGGCATTATTTGACAAAGTTATTTCAAAAAAGGCCCTAAGGATATTAATTCAGAAACAAGAAGTTTTAATTTTTTCATTGAACTTTTCCAGAAACACATTATCTTTAACATGTGAAGAATGCGGATAATGGAATCACACGAAGTTTTTGAAGTGGTTTCCTTTCAAGTGTAAACATTTAAATGACCATATGAAGTAAGGACAAATGAGAAGATTCAGAATGATGTGTCCACAATGACTGGTCAAATAAAGAACTGTCCAAATAAAACAACAGTTGCTAAACAGATGGTAAGAAGTGATGGTTTCAGGGAGTTTTTCTTATTTTATGTAGTTATTGAAATAAGAAAGTCAATAAATTAAGAGGCATTTTGATTTATGTATAACAAATTTTGATTTATGCATAACATTTCCAAATATAGCAGATACAACAATAAAAATTGCTACTTTTCTTTATTGTCAAGAGGACTTAGCAGTTGTTTTGGTACAGCTGTTATTTTCTTACTACTTTTTCTATAGTACATATTTCAAGACAAAGTCTGGTTATGCAAAGGAATTTCTTTTTAAAATTTCCTTAAATTTTTTCACATATAACAGTATAGTATTAATAGCTTCAGATGTATAATGATTATTTTTTGCCATATATATCTGGCAAAGTGACTACCAAAACATGTATGAATTAAACCCGCTATATATGCCTGCATGAAGACAAGGGAACAACTAAGTGAAGTGATCCAGTCTTCAAGATGTGGAATACACTCAGATTTAACACCATAACTGTGACTATCAATTACTCTGCAAGACATGTGGTATGCTTAAATTTATAGCAACTAGGCAAGGCTCTTTAAACAACTTTCACAGATAATCAGTAAAACAGATTTCCTCAGAGACTTACCTGCTCTCTCTTTGCTTCGTTTGTCAGAGAGCACCTGTATTAAAAAAAAAAAAATCAAGATTCTCTTAATATCTCAAATGAATGCTGCCGTCATTAAGAATATCATCGAGTTTGAAAAAATCAGATTGTAAAATTAGAACTGAATAGCCTTCAGAAATGAAAGTAAAATGCCAATTGCATGACTTTAGTGTGCACAAAGAGTCGGGAATAATGAAAGTACTAATCATTGACAAGGAAGATGCCTGAATCTTATTCTTCTCACATTTATGTACTTTTCTCAGGCTTATGTCAAGATTTACACTATACTACGCATCCATTTAGCAACTAGAGGAAGACTGATGTCTAGTTTTTGTTGTGTACTCTGCTGCCCTCATGTCACCAATAACCTCCTTAGTGCTAACCAGCAACATTCTAGCAACTGAGGCAGCTGAGCACTCCTCCCATCAGAAACTTGATCCTTCTGGGCTCCTGTTCTCCCACAGTCCTTGCTTGTACATCTCTAACTGGTCCTTCTCATTTTCTTGGTGGATTCCCTTCTTGCCTGGGCTCTTTTTGCATATTGATTTAATTTACTTTTGTTTTACTTTGTTTTTCAGATATGTTGCAAGGCTGGCTTCTCTTCTTACTTTGCACTTTTTCCAGGGTGATCTCATCTACTTTCCATCCATACTTTGATAACCTCCAGATTTATACCTCCAGCCCACGTCTCTTAACTTGAACTTCAGCCCAATATAGGAAACTGTTTATTGGACATCTGCATTTGGAGATTTCAGACACCACAAAACCGTGTGTTCAAAGCTCAACATTTTCCACCCCCTCACACACATACCCAACTCCCAAACCAGTTCTTTTTCTGTGTTCCCATCTTAGCGAAAGGCATCATGAATTGAACGTATGCGTTCCTCCCCAGATTCAGTTGTTGAAGCCTAATCTCCATTGTGATGGCATTTGGAGGTGGAGCTCCAGGAGGTAATTTGGTTTGGATGAGGTCATGTGGTTGGGTCTCCCACAGTGGAGTTGGTGCCCTTGTAAGAGGATGAAGAGCTCAGAGTTCTGTATCATGTGAGGACTCAGTGAGGAAAATGGTCATCTGCAAAAGAGGAAATGAGTTTTCACCAGATACCAAATCTGTCAGTACCCTGATCTTGGACTTGAAGACTCCAGAATTACGAGAAATAAATATCTGTTGATTAAGCCATCAAGTCTACGGTATATTTGTTGTAACAGGTCCAAATGATAAAAACAATCAATCTACCTGGTTTCCCAAATGGGAACCCCAAGGATCATCTTTGACTCTTTCCTATCCTTCTTGTTAAATTCTGTTGATGCCTACTCTCAAATCTTGCTTGAATCCATCTACTTATTTTCATTTTGACTTCCACCTCCTGGGCAACATTCAGGTCATGATTCAGTTCAGTGCAGTCGCTCAGTCGTGTCCGACTCTGCAACCCCATGAATCACAGCACACCAGGCCTCCCTGTCCATCACCATCTCTCGGAGTTCACTCAGACTCACATCCATCGAGTCAGTGATGCCATCCAGCCATCTCATCCTCTGTCATCCCCTTCTCCTCCTGCCCCTAATCCCTCCCAGCGTCAGAGTCTTTTCCAATGGGTCAACTCTTCGCATGAGGTGGCCAAAGTACTGGAGTTTCAGCTTTAGCATCATTCCTTCCAAAGAAATCCTGGGGCTGATCTCCTTCAGAATGGACTGGCTGGATCTCCTTGCAGTCCAAGGGACTCTCAAGAGTCTTCTCCAACACCACAGTTCAAACGCATAAATTCTTCGGCGCTCAGCCTTCTTCACAGTCCAATTCTCACATCCAAACATGACCACAGGAAAAACCATAGCCTTGACTAGACGGACCTTAGTCGGCAAAGTAATGTCTCTGCTTTTGAATATACTATCCAGGTTGGTCATAACTTTTCTTCCAAGGAGTAAGCGTCTTTTAATTTCATGGCTGCAGTCACCATCTGCAGTGATTTTGGAGCCCAAAAAAATAAAGTCTGACACTGTTTCCACTGTTTCCCCATCTATTTCCCATGAAGTGATGGGACCGGATGCCATGATCTTCGTTTTCTGAATGTTGAGCTTTAAGCCAACTTTTTCACTCTCCTCCTTCACTTTCATCAAGAGGCTTTTTAGCTCCTCCTCACTTTCTGCCATAAGGGTGGTGTCATCAGCATATCTGAGGTTATTGATATTTCTCCCGGCAATCTTGATTCCAGCTTGTGTTTCTTCCAGTCCAGCGTTTCTCATGATGTACTCTGCATATAAGTTAAATAAGCAGGGAGACAATATACAGCCTTGACGTACTCCTTTTCCTATTTGGAACCAGTCTGTTGTTCCATGTCCAGTTCTAACTGTTGCTTCCTGACCTGCATACAGATTTCTCAAGAGGCAGGTTAGGTGGTCTGGTATTCCCATCTCTTTCAGAATTTTCCACAGTTTATTGTGATCCACACAGTCAAAGGCTTTGGCATAGTCAATAAAGCAGAAATAGATGTTTTTCTGGAACTCTCTTGCTTTTTCCATGATCCAGCGGATGTTGGCAATTTGATCTCTGGTTCCTCTGCCTGTTCTAAAACCAGCTTGAACATCAGGGAGTTCACGGTTCACATATTGCTGAAGCCTGGCTTGGAGAATTTTGAGCATTACTTTACTAGCGTGTGAGATGAGTGCAATTGTGCGGTAGTTTGAGCATTCTTTGGCATTGCCTTTCTTTGGAATTGGAATGAAAACTGACCTTTTCCAGTCCTGTGGCCACTGCTGAGTTTTCCAAATTTGCTGGCATATTGAGTGCAGCACTTTCACAGCATCATCTTCCAGGATTTGAAACAGCTCAACTGGAATTCCATCACCTCCACTAGCTTTGTTCTTAGTGATGCTTTCTAAGGCCCACTTGACTTCACATTCCAAGATGTCTGGCTCTAGATTAGTGATCACATCCTCATGATTATCTGGGTCGTGAAGATCTTTTCTGTACAGTTCTTCTGTGTATTCTTGCCACCTCTTCTTAATATCTTCTGCTTCTGTTAGGTCCATACCATTTCTATCCTTTATCGAGCCCATCTTTGCATGAAATGTTCCCTTGGTATCTCCAATTCTCTTGAAGAGATCTCTAGTCTTTCCCATTCTGTTGTTTTCCTCTATCTCTTTGCATTGATTGCTGAAGAAGGCTTTCTTATCTCTTCTTGCTATTCTTTGGAACTCTGCATTCAGATGCTTATATCTTTTCTTTTCTCCTTTGCTTTTCGCCTCTCTTCTTTTCAGTGCTATTTGTAAGGCTTCTCCAGACAGCCATTTTGCTTTTTTGCATTTCTTTTCCATGGGGATGGTCTTGATCCCTGTCTCCTGTACAATGTCACGAACCTCATTCCATAGTTCATCAGGAACTCTGTCTATCAGATCTAGGCCCTTAAATCTATTTCTCACTTCCACTGTATAATCATAAGGGATTTGATTTAGGTCATACCTGAATGGTCTATTGGTTTCCCCTACTTTCTTCAATTTAAGTCTGAATTTAGTAATAAGGAGTTCATGATCTGACCCACAGTCAGCTCGTGGTCTTGTTTTTGTTGACTGTATAGAGCTTCTCCATCTTTCGCTGCAAAGAATATAATCAATCTAGTTTCGGTGTTGACCATCTGGTGATGTCCATGTGTAGAATCTTCTCTTGTGTTGTTGGAAGAGGCTGTTTGCTATGACTAGTGCATTTTCTTGGCAAAACTCTATTAGCCTTTGCCCTGCTTCATTCCGCATTCCAAGGCCAAATTTGTCTGTTACTCCAGGTGTTTCTTGACTTCCTATTTTAGCATTCCAGTCCCCTATAATTAAAAGGACATCTTTTTTGGGTGTTAGTTCTAAAAGGTCATGTAGGTCTTCATTAAACCATTTAACTTCAGCTTCTTCAGCATTACTGGTTGGGGCATAGACTTGCTTAGATAATTGCAATAGCTTTCTAACTTCTAGCCTGACTCTAGTCTTATCTCCCTCCAATCTATTCAGCATCCAGTGTGATGTTTCTAAAATACAATTTGATCATGTCACTTTTCTACTTGGAGGTATCCAATTGTTCCCCAATACCCTAAGAATAAATAGAGTTTAGAGTTTAAGATATTATGTCTAGCTGCATGACCTTCAGAAAGTTATGAAGTTTCTCCGAGCCTCATTCTCTCATCAGGCAAATGGGGTTGTTTTGAGGAGTAAGTAAAATAATTTGTGTGATGTGCTGATCAACAAGTGTGGCACAGAAGAGAAATACAGTAAATATTTATTGATTATTTTGAAGAAACTTCTCAAAAACAGAGACTTACATTTTATTAACTCTTTCAAACCATTATGATAATTTGAATAATACTCTTTGAGAGTCAAGGATGAAAGAGGCAAAATGCTGATGCAGTTAGAGCTTTTTCCTCAATATCACAGTTCCTCCCACCCCATTCTTATTCTCTCTCATCTTATTTTATGTCTCTGTTCACACTTACAGTGGGTAAGAGCAAATTCACAAGAAGATTGATGACTGACAATGAGAAGAGTCAATTTTCCCAAGTATATTCACATTTTAAAGGGCACCATCTGATGACAAACACCAAGTACTGAATCTCTAATGATAAAAGTTGAGATAGTGTGAGACAGAGGAGAACGACTGTCTCTTATACACATCTAGATGTGTATAAGAGACAGTATAAGCATTTCATAGAATGGCAGGAGCAACTCTGTTTGGTGATTCTTGGTACAGTTGGTGGGGCCAGCACATTCTCAAGGATATTTTTGTGATGCATTTNGAACGATCTCTCCACATTTCTCAAATAATATCAAGTAGGTGACTACTTCCTACTCTAAAGAGAACTCAATCAATAAGAATAGTGCATCATATTTAAATGGGTCTCACTTGATTTGGAAGCAAATATATCTAATGACTATTTGACTTGGAATAGCAAGTAAAATAAAATTATAAAGTAGATAAGTTTTGTTACATGAATATAATAAAACATTAGTAATTATTTAAAATATCATAATAATGTTTCAATAACCATTCAACATAGAAATAACCCAGCAGGATTCTTCAAGTTCAACTGTTTAAAAATTCTCAGTTATGAGCTAATAGCAATTCCTGCACAGAAATGTCAGCTTGAGGGCTTAAAAAAGGAAACAAAAGTAAGTAGACTTCCTCATCTAGTCCTTGAGATTGAGTGCTAACAGAGCTACTCACACATTAATAATGACAATAATAATAATAATTGGGAGAAGGCAATGGCACCTCACTCCAGTACTCTTGCCTGGAAAATCCCATGGACAGAGGAGCCTGGTAGGCTACAGTCCATGAGGTCACTAAGAGTCGGACACGACTGAGTGACTTCATGCATTTTTCACTTTCAGCACTGGAGAAGGAAATGGCAACCCACTCCCGTATTCTTGCCTGGAGAATCTCAGGGACGGGGGAGCCTGGTGGGCTGCTGTCTATGGGGTCGCACAGAGTCGCACACGACTGAAGCGACTTAGCAGCAGCAGCAGCAATAATAACAATTAACATAAGAAACTAAAAGTCAGATTGCTTGATTCCAAAATAGATAAATGCAATAGGGATTTCCAGATAAACAGAAGTACTCAACAAATGTATGGTCAAATATCATTTAGTTCGAAATGCAGAATGATGCATTAAAAGGTGCAGAGCTTGAATCTGGTAAATATATGTGCTTGTGTGCTTCCTAGGTCGCTTTAGTCACATCCAGCTTTATGGATCCTATAGATTGTAGCCTGTCAGGCTCCTCTGTCCATGAGATTCTCCAGGCAAAAGTATTGGAGTGAGTTGCCATGCCCTTCTCCAGGGGATCTCCCTGACCTAGGGACTGAACCTGTATCTCTCACGTCTCCTGCATTAGCCAGTGGGTTCTTTATCACTGGCGCCATCTGGGAAGCCAACTTAATTAATTTTAATTAATATTAAAAATATTAATGTTGTCATGATGAGAAAAAAGTAGAAATTAAATGCCTAAAATTAAAGCAACATAAATTAGTGTTCTTGAAAAATAAAAAAAAGAAAAATATTACTAAATTTTAAAGACATTGGAGATATTTGAAAATGAACCCCTAATGCATGTTAACCATTTCAATGGTACATGACAAATTAGATGCAGAAGTATAGCTATGGGCACTCCTTTCCCAGGAAAAATGATGAGACAAATATGAAATATACATATATATATATTTCCTATGCTATTTCAGTTCTAAAAAATTTATAAATGTGATGGTGAACATACATTTCTTTATGGATATTCAACAATATTTTCCCATAATCATTTTCATTAAAACTGACTAGGTGACGGGGCTGGGAGGAGGAGGGAATGGGGAGCTGCTGTTTAGTGGGTATAGTTTTAAGATGAAAAGAGTCTTGGGGATGGAGGATCACACAACAATGTGAATGTACTTATGCCACTGAAGTGTACACTTCAGTGGTTAAGATAATAAAGTTTATGTTTTACGTATTTTTCCACAATTAAAAACACACAAAGAAATCTCTAGATGCACATAGACTGTTGCTACTTGTTATGTTTAAACTCCCACTACCTTACACTTCAAACCCCTCTGTTTGGAAATCCAAATAGAATAAATCTAAGATCCAAAATATGACTTATGGGCAGATAATAAAAGAACTGCTACTAATCTGGAGATAATTATTTATACTCCCTAAAGTCATCATGGACTGCAAGGAGATCCAACCAGTCCATTCTAAAGGAGATCATTCCTGGTTGTTCTTTGGAAGGAATGATGCTAAAGTTGAAACTCCAGTACTTTCGCCACCTCATGTGAAGAGCTGACTCATTGGAAAAGACTCTGATGCTAGGAGGGATTGGGGACAGGAGGAGAAGGGTACGACAGAGGATGAGATGGCTGGATGGCATGACCGACTCGATGGACATGAGTTTGGGTGAACTCTGGGAGTTGGTGATGGACAGGGAGACCTGACGTGCTGCAGTTCATGGGGTCACAAAGAGTCAGACACGACTGAGCGACTGAACTGAAAGTCATCATAAGATTACAATCACCTCCAGAAGCCTTTAGAAGGAAGAGAAAAGAAGGTGGGATAATGGCATTCACTGATGCTAGGGCAATTAGATGAAAAATCTCCAGGCAACAAATGGGTAATTTCTCTGGATATTTTATTATTTGTTGAGTATTTAGCTAACATATAGAAACACTTCTGTCTAGCACTATGCTGGTTGTTTGGCCCTTTCTCTTTGTGGGATAGATGGCTAAGGGTAGGTAATTATCCCTTTGGAGATTCAGGAACTCTAGAATGGTTAGAAGTACAAGCTGGAATCAAGATTACCACAAGAAATATCAATAACATCAAATATGCAGATGACACCGCCACTGGTGGCTCAGAGGTTAAAGCGTCTGCCTCCAATGTGGGAGATCCGGGTTCGATCCCTGGGTTGGGAAGATTCCCTGGAGAAGGAAATGGCAATCCATTCCAGTATTCTTGCCTGGAGAATCCCATGGACGGAGAAGCCTAGTAGGTTACAGTCCAAGGGGTCGCAAAGAGTCAGACACGACTGAGCGACTTCACCTTCACCACCATTATGGCAGAAAGCAAAGAGGAACTAAAGAGCCTCTTGATGAAAATGAAAGAGGAGAGTGAAGAAGCTGGCATAAAACTCAACATTCAAAAAACTAAGATCATGGCATCCGGCCCCACCACTTCATGGCAAATAGATGGGGAAACAATGGGGAAAGATTTTATTTTCTTGGGCTCCAAAATCACTACAGATGGGTGACTGCAGCCATGAAATTAAAAGATGCTTGCACCTTGGAAGAAAAGCTATAACCAACCTAGACAGCATATTAAAAAGCAGAGACATTACTTTGCTGACATAACTCCATCTGGTCAAAGCTATGGTTTTTCCAGTAGTCATGTATGGATGTGAGAGTTGGACCATAAAGAAAGCTGAGCACCAAAGAACTGATGCTTTTGAACTGTGATGTTGGATAAGACTCTTGAGAATCCCTTGGACTGCAAGGAGATCAAACCAGTCCATCCTAAAGGAAATCAGTCCTGAATATTCATTGGAAGGACTGATGCTAAAGTTGAAGCTCCAATCCTTTGGCCACTTGATTTGAAGAACTGATTCAGTGGAAAAGACCCTGAGGCTGGGAAAGATTGAAGGCAGGAGGAGAAGGGGACAACAGAGGATGAGATGGTTGGATGGCATCACCCATTTGATGGACATTAGTTTAAGCAAGCTCTGGGAGTTGGTGATGAACAGGGAAGCCTGGTGTGCTGCAGTCCATGGGGTCGCAAAGAGTTGGACATGACTGAGTGAATGAACTTACTGAGAATAGTTGCAATTATCTCATGGATAAATCCTAGTAAAGTTCTTTGAAGTATGTTTGAGTCACTTGCTTCATCTGGTGAGATTCCCAGAAGGTGTTAGGTTTTTATTACTGGTAAAGCCATAGTAATTATAAAGCTGTGTTCACACAGAAAGTCTAAGAAGAACTACATTTTAGGAATTGGTTTTATGAATATGTATTTAGTAGACAACTGCTTTTTGGAACAAATGTATGAAATCTGGATGAAATGCAGATATGCATCCCTTGTCACATAGACAAATATGCAGACTAAATGAATAGAACAACTCTAGACAATCATAAAAACATCCAGATAATTTTTATTGGGAAGCAATGGCCCTTGGGGCTTGTGATGATCAATCAAGTCAATAAATACATTGACTATTATTGTCCAAGTGAAAGCAAAAAGCTGTTTCATCAACTGATGTTCCTGAAATACAAAGGGCCCATTTGTTCCTAGTGCCCTTGTAGTAAGCCTTTAAAACTAAAAGCAGCAGATAAAATCCCAAAGTAAATAAACTCTTACGAAAACATGTAAGCCATTTTACTAATTGCTCTTTACTTTGTCCAGAATACACCTGCTGGTTTCAAACTCAGTAAACCATATTTTGCAGTGACCCTGATTTAAACATTACAGAATAATGTCTAAGTAGAAATGAGCTGATAAAGCTAATCACCAGATTACCACTGGAAAGCTGGTTTCTTTAGACAAATATAAGGGACATATTATACACTGCACTTTGGCCCAAATAATTTAAGACTCGTTGACTGTGAGATAGGTAGTTTTATATCTCAAAAAAAAAACAAACAAAAAAACCTTTTCCTAATCTCCCTCATGTTAGCTCCTTAAAAGATCATGCACAAACTATATGTAAAAATGAAAAAGAAGAACAAATACTTTAAAGCAATATAATCTGCGATTTCAGAGCTATTTCAAGGAGACCTAAAAGTTTCAATCACAGTATCAGTAAATGAAGAAATAAGATGAAAATTTAATGTTCTTTAATTACCATACTAAATTTCCATTATTGACTTTAATTTTTATTTCAAAATATTCCAAATATGGCCTTGTAGATAAGTTTCCAAAACTTTTGATTTCTGTAAAAATTCTTTATAGTGATTCCTACCGAATTGTCAAAGTTATTCTTCCCCTGACTCAGGCTGAGAAAAGGTTGTAGTAATTCTTAGTGGGACTGTGGGGAGGAACAGAAATCAACAGATTTCCTCACAAATAACTGCACTATGAAAGCCAAAGAAAAAGCTGCTAAAAAGCTAGAGAGAATGTATAATTCAATCTTTACTCTTTGTTTTCATTTCATCTTCACTCATTTCTTTTACACCTGAGATATAGAAAGTAATTTTTTAGTGCTATATGAAAATTTCAATACATCTGAAACATAAGAGTCAAATGAAAATCTACTTTTGTGGACTGAAAAATATTTTGATTCAGCCCATGATGTATAAATTTTTCTACTTCTAAATGTAAATTTTGGCATATGTACAATAGGATTCAGATACTTGAACAGAAGTAGTAAGTAATGCATAATTTCAGACATTTAACCTAAATGCAAAAAAACCAAACAACCTTTACTAGTTCAGTGAGTCTAAAATGATGCTATTTAATAAACTATGGCATTTTAATAAGCATGCCTGACATCTGGTGCTGATAAAAAGGATTTTATATTTTATAGTTAACATTTAAAGAAAAAACATAACTGTAGTTTTGCTATTTATCACAGGCCACAGATGGCATAGGTCACATTTGGGTGGCTTCATTTCCTTTTTGGATAGTTTATATAAAGACACAACTTGTTTTCTCTCTTTCTGTGAATGCTTTATATAAGGTTTGGATCAAGTCCCAGAAATGCATAAATGAAGGAAGAAAGGAATGCATCAAATGAAAACGAAGTTTCTTAATAACAAAACTGATTATAGAATTTTCCTGGAACAAGTTTAGTTAATAAAGTTCATTCTAAAACAATGATCCAAGGAATTTGCATCTGGATAAATATTTGAAGTAACTATTCCAGAACTGCAAAAAACTCATAAGAACCTCTAAAATTTCCATCTTTTGAACAACTGTATTTGCTCTAGGCAAAGTGGACTAATCCTTCGATTCAAGGCAGGTTTGTCAGGAGCCTATGAAAGCAGCAGCTGAGCCTGATCCTGCTGAGACAGTCAGGCTGCTCTGGAGCTGTCCAGATGCTCTCCTTGTCTCTGGAGCATGCGTCTTCTTGTCCTGCTTTTCAGACTTCGTGTGTTCCACTCTTTAGATCCTCTGCTGAGTGTCCTGTTCCAACTTGGACATAGAACAGTGGTGTCCCTGACTCTTGACCCCAACACACCAGCTCTTGACCCTTTCCTCTAGAAGATGTCACTGGCATCTGGTCCTATCATTTTATGGCAAATAGGTGGGGAAAAGTGGGAGAAGTGACGGATTTTATTTTCTTGCGATCCAAAATCACTGCAGATGGTGACTGCAGCCATAAAATGAGAAGAAGCTTGTTCCTTGGAAGAAAAGCTATGACAAACCTAGAGAGCGTATTAAACAACAGAAACAACACTTTGCTGACAAAGGTCCGTCTAGTCAAAGCTACGGTTTTTCCAGTAGTCATGTATGGATGTGAGAGCTGGACCATACAGAAGAGGGAGTGCTGAAGAATTGATGTTTTTGAATTGTGGTGCTGGAGAAGACTCCTTAAGAATTCCTCAGACAGCAAGGAGATCAAACCAGTCAGTCCTAAAGGAAATCAGTCCTGAATATTCATCGGAAGGACCGATGCTGAAGCTGAAGCTCCAGTCCTTTGGCTACCTGATAGAAGTGCTGACTCATTGGAAAAGACTCTAATGCTGGGAAAGATTGAAAGCAAAAGAAGAAGAGGGTTGCAGAGGATGAGATGGTTAGGTAGCATCAGTGACTCAATGGACAAGAATTTGAGCAAGCTCCGGGAGATAGTGCAGGACAGAGGAGACTGGCATGCTACTGTCTACAGGGTTGCAAAGGGTCAGACATGACTTAGTGACCATTATAACAGCAACAAATCAATGCAGTAGTATAAAACATACATCATATAATTTTTCATTAAATTTTGTTATAATTGAAAATCAATGAGTACACTTACACAAGCATTTATCAGATGATAATGACAGAAATGTTATGTTATGAGACATTCAAAGTGACAAATAAAAGCTCTGAATGCAAAGTCAGTGAGTGGACTAACCTATAAGAACTGGGAGTGTGAATTAATTAGCTTAAAATCAAACATTTTTTTCTCCTTATTTGGCTCAGAATTCTTGTAATCATAAAAAATGTTTGGTTTCATGATTTACCTTTGAATTTCCTAGCCCAGTACAATATCACAGGCCTAGTAAAAATACTTGCAATATCTTGATCTGGTTATCTAGATTTACAAGAGGCATGATCCACCCTAAGATAATTGGTAAAAGTAAAAGACTCCAAGGTTTGATAATCTAGAAGAGTAGGTAAGTTGTATATATGTATATACATATATATACACACATATACACCAATAGAAAGTTATTCAATGAAGAATTTAGTATGACAAAGAATGAACTGATATCAATAAGTGCAATTAACACTACCTTATATATATCTTACAGATATTAGTGAAAGAAAATTCACTACATTTTCATGTGCTGTTGAAAATCCATCTGGATGTAGATGAAATTGAGTTCTCTACTCTGAATGAGATCAAAGTCTAGAGCAGAAGACAGCCCCAAAGGGAAAAGATTGTGATCATTTGGAACAAACATACCAGTAGAGATGACTATAAGAAATGATGGTTGCTCAGAAAAAGGGTCTCATATAAAGAATCAGGGGGAGGTTTGTGTAGAGGGTAGTATTTAAGATCATTCTTAATGAATAATTTCACTGGGAAAATAAGAGGGAGAGGGGAATTCCAGATAGAAGGGACAACATGTACAAAGGAAAGGGGCAGAGGGGAGGGAAGCATGAGTCTTTGGGGAAATGCTGTAAACTAATTATAGGGAAGAGTGTAAAACAATGGGTTAGAAAGATAAGATGGGTAGATAATAGAGGAATGTGTATACTAGATGAAGTCCTTGGGAATATGTATACTATATGAAGGCCTGTGGGTGATAAGGACTACAAAATTATAGGCTTTATAATGGTAATTCCCAAGTGACACGAGAGATGGACTGGGGAAGGAAGTTTGGACACAAGCTCAAAAAACCAAGACCTGCTGAAACAGGACATGAAATAGACCACCTGTGATGACGCGGTCATTATGAGTAATATTTAGTAGGGGATGAAGAGCAAGAGACGTGAGAGAGACGGAGGGAGAGAGGTCATCTTGGGTAGTTTTCAGGTTTTGACACAGGTAAGGTGGTTCACAGAGGTGTCATGCTGATGAAGATGAGCAATAGGGGAGGCGGTTAGGGGTTTGGAATATAAGGTAAGGAATTCTACTTTTAGAAACATTGAATTTGAAAAGACTGAGGGACACCCAGTGGGGGCTGTATAAAGAAGCTGGAGTCCAGGAAAGTGGTCTGGACTGAATGAATACAGAATATCTGTGAGAATTCCAGCTCTGAAAGAGGATGAGCTGGTTAGGGAAAGTGTGCTTATGATCAAGAATAGGAGAGGTGGAGACAAGAGTCTGGGGGCATCGTAGTATTTATGACACTGAAGGAAATGACGAGAAGAGGGTGATGAAGAGTATGACAAAAACGGGGAGATCTTAACCAGGAGGAGTAGGTTAACAGAAAGAGGCTGAAAATTAACAACCCAGAAGATTCTAAAACTTGGTAATTATGAAGTGATCTTGGCTAGATCCAGAGGATAGAAATTTGAACAGGATAAATTAAGGAATACAGGGGAAATAAAGTAATCTAGTCCCAAGAAGCTCGACTTAGAAAGGTCAAAAGATGAAAAAAGTGCTAGTCTTGGGAAGCAGTTTCTTGGAAGGCTTTTGTAAATTTGAAGAGATTTTAGTACCTTCAGGGCCTGAGGAGAAGGAACTCAGTGAAGACTGCAGTTGCAGTTATAAGGGAGCAGAGATCCTGAGGAGGGAGCGGGCAGGCAAGAGGGAGGGAGGGGAGTACAGGGCCTGATGGGGAAGAAGAGAAGGAGGGTGGGTGCTGAGGTGCACCAGCATGGTGACAGCTGATGAAGTCAGGGCAGGGAGCGGTGGCGCACCTGAGGGCCTGCAGGTTCTTGGGGGACGTGAAGGTCAGGATGAGGGAGGTCTGGAGCTGAAGAGGGGGCACAGAGGAAATCTATTTACCCACGGAGAAGCAGCACAGTGTTTCCTTCTTTCAGTCCTCAGACTATAGTCTCATACTCAAATATATTTATACTTCATATAAGTATAAAACTATGCTGTAGTTATTTCACAAATTTATCTCTCTTCTCAAGCAAACGGTGAATAGTGGAAAATTATGATGCACCTTTTGATTTCTTTGGAGGCATTACGGTACTGTGTATCAGAAAAACCTGGGGTTTTGAGGTAGACATATTGAGTTTGAGTCTTGAATCCATTGGTGACTATTTATACAGTTTTAGGCTATTTTTCTTCCCTGGCTGAGACTTAGTTTGCTTATCTGTAAAATGGAGATAGTAACACAGTCCTCATAAGGACACAAGGATTAAATTGAAAAATTGTGTGTCATCTCTCATCCATGGCATCCAGGACCAGACTGGACACATAATAAGCTTCATTTGTGCCTTCCAAGTATATGAGGAGCCTGGAACACCTATGTGCATCTACATGAAAATATCCTTCTCTTTCAATTACTACATTCACTTTCATCTCTAACTTTAAAAATACTGCCTTCCATTAAAGAAGGCATGGAAAAGCTGCCGTTCTATCACATCTTAATTCTGTCCTTTGGTGATCATACCTTCCTCCTTACTGTTAGGTGTGCTTAAGTAAGGAATCCAGA
The DNA here is from genome assembly GCA_006410675.1 of Oreotragus oreotragus. Taxonomy (NCBI): domain Eukaryota; kingdom Metazoa; phylum Chordata; class Mammalia; order Artiodactyla; family Bovidae; genus Oreotragus; species Oreotragus oreotragus. The sequence goes on from SJYX01024686.1 coordinate 140,979, forward strand.
TCAAGAGTTTGGTTTGGCTCTTACCACATGGCAGGCCTCCTTCGGCAACATCCACCCCCAGGTTTGACTGCTTTGTAGGCCTATTTGCCTTGGCTTTCAGGCTTGTTTTTATAGACCAGTCCTGCCAACTTTTAAGATTACGCAAGATTATAGTGGCATATTTTATTTAATGCTTCATTTTCTTTAGAAGAGTGGTTTTTGTTTTTTTTTTAAAAAAAACAAAACACCTCATAAGCCTGATGACTTGCCCAGGTGAATATAGGCCAACTGAGAAGAACTGGGTCACCAAGTTCTGGACACACAGCCCTGGAAAATGTCAGGAGTTGGATGGTCTACTCCTTTGTCTGGAGCCAGCTCAAGTAACTTCCTGAATGAATCCTAAGTGCTTTAAGAAATAAAAGCACTCTTAAGAATTTGTTTTCTTCTAAGTATGGAAGAAACACTGGTGATACTGGTTTGGGGGGAGCATCCTTTTCATTTTGAATTTGAAAACCACAGGAAAATCAGTAGTTTAAGGAAATGCCAATAAAAGATTAAGTATCAGCTCAGTTCAGTTCAGTTCAGTCGCTCAGTCGTGTCTGACTCTTTGCAGCCCTGTGAATCGCAGCATGCCAGGCCTTCCTGTCCATCACCAACTCCCGGAGTTAACTCAAACTCATGTCTGTCGAGTCGGTGATGCCATCCAGCCA
>SJYX01024686.1:143913-176879 GCA_006410675.1 Oreotragus oreotragus
AAAAAAAAAAAAAAAATGGCCTGACTCCTTGCTTCTCTGTCCCTGCCAACCTCTGTGTAAAGGCGCTCATGAGTAGTGAAAGGAATAAAAGGAATATAGCAGAAGAAGAAACTTAAAAAGCAAGGCTGGTGAGTTAATGACATGAAACCCACATGCTAAATAGATAGTCCTTAAACAACTGACAGCTGACTTTTTCTCGTGTTGACTTAATGCCTGGTCTCCTAACTTTAAGGACTCTGACTTGTGGTGGCTGGAAATGTGCTGGTTGGATCTTCTGCTCAGGAAGCAATGGCTCCTCTAGATCCACCACCTTTTTGGTGTTGAGGCCATACTTCCTGCAGGCTGCTCCCACCCAGTGAGTGAAGCTGGTGTGGGTACTAATACAGCCCTTTCTAGTCAGAGGCAGGACACTTCCTATGCACGACTTTGTTACGGGACTTCAGCCTTTCTTGGAACTGCACTTGGTCTACAACCCCTCCTTCCGGCTCTCCTTCTGTAAGTGCCAGACCTCCAGTATAGTAGGGAGGCTACTCCCAGCATTCTCTGCTCCTGTTCTCAACAAACCCCTTGCATGGTTAATCCTATCTTGGCATCTGCCTCTTGGCAGACATGAATTAACACATTCATCCAATATCTTGTATTTGTTTTACACTCACAAGTAGGCTTCCCTGGTGGCTCAGAGGTTAAAGCATCTGCCTGGAATGCGGGAGACCTGGGTTCAATCCCTGGATCGGGAAGATCCCCTGGAGAAGGAAATGGCAACCTACTCCAGTGCTCTTGCCTGGAGAATCCCATGGAGGAAAGAGCCTGGTAGGCTATAGTCCATGGGGTCGCAAAGAGTCAGACATGACTGAGTGACTTCACACACACATCACATACACACACATACACAGGTAGGTATATACATAGAGAAAAGCTGAAGCAAAGAAAGATTTAATAAACTGCCAAAAGAGACATGATAACTCAAAGACCAATCTCAGCTCCATCTTGGGGCCTGAGGCTCCTGAAGCCCTACGGTCTTTCACTTAACCAACATTTATTGAATGCCTGGACCCTATCCAAAGAGTATAGGACTCCTTTGAGTGGCATGCTCAGATCTGTGATATAATAAGATCATTCTGTTGCAAAGCATAGAAGTAACTCAAGGGAACAAGGCCAGAGGAGAGGAGGCCAGTTTGGAGGCTGGTGCAGTCATCCAAAGAGAAAATGGTAGCATGTGTGAGAAGAGCCAGCATAGATAAAAGAAATGGGGAGACATTTAACTGGAAATTTTAGTGATTCAACATATATTTACTCCAGATCAGCCCTGCCCTTGGCTACACTCTGGAAAGACAGGAAACAACAGACACATTCCCAACTGTTCAGAAGCATTTGAATGACTTCTGTCAGAGACGTGTGTGTGTGCGTAAAAGAACTTTTGCTCAATTCAGCCACTTAAAGCCCAGACATAATGGAAAACAGGAGCGGGGGGTACCTCTTATACTAATAAAACAAGAAAATGGCCTTGTGCCTAAACCACAGACCATGACACACAGAAGTCAATTACAGTGGGAAGCTCTGCCAGAACGAGGGTGCTGAGAGTGGCCCCAAACCTCAGACTCTGAACAGGATGCAGATTTCCCCGAAAACAAGTGTCACAACAGTAGAAGGTCTGACTAGTGACCCTCTGATTAGGACAACTAGTACAGGGGAGTTTGGGAGAAGTGAGGAGTGCCTTGCGTGATGTGTCCTTTGGACACCCTGGTCTGGATTTCCCCTCTGAGTACTGAACTGTGTGCACACCATGTTTATTATAATTATTCTTAATCTTGTGACTTTTTTCATTTTTACAGCCTTGCTGAGGTATAAATGACCCAGAAAAAACTGCGTAGATTTAAAGCATACAATGTAGTAACTTTGGACATATGCCTATATCTGGGAAAACATCATCACAATCAAGATGCTAACCATCTACTCTCCAAAGTTTCCTTGTGCCCTTTATAATCATCTTTTATACCCTCTCTTGCTTCCCACATCCAGTCGCAGACAACCTGTGATCTGCCTTCTCTCACTATAGAGTAGTCTGAATTCTTAAGAATTTGATATAAATGGAATCATGCAGTATTTGCTGTTTTTCCTAGCTTCTTTAATAGAATGCATTTGAGTTCCAGTCTCTTTAATTTTAGCCATTCTAATAGGTATATAAGGTTCTTTAATTTTTTGTGGTTTAAATTTTCATTTCCCCAATAACTAATGATACTAAGTCGTTTTTTCATGTGGTTATTTGCCACCTGCATACTTACTCTGAAGAAATTTCTTTTGAATCATCTGCTCATTTTTTAAGTGGTTGGTCATTTTTTCATCATTGCCTTTATAGGGTTCTTCTTATATTACGTATACAAGTCTTTTATCAGATAAGTGATTTGCGAAGACTTTCTTTTCAGTCTGTGGCTTCTCTTTTCATTCTAGAAGTTCTCAATATTGAAAATGTCCAGTTCTGTAATGGATTATTTATGGTTTCAATGTAAGAAATACTTGCTTTACCCAAGGTCAGAAAGATTTTTTACCTGTGTTTTGCAGGTTTAGATTTTACATTTGTTTCTGATCCCTTTTGAGATAAGTTTTGTTAGTAGTAAGAAGTCTGAACCAAGGTTCCTTTTTTCACACATGAATATCCCATCATCTCAGTAGCATCTGCTGAAGAGACTGAACTGGCTTTTCTCCACTGAACTGCCTTTACCCCTTTGTCTGTCTTCTTTTGTATTACTTTATATATTTTATGGTGCCGTTTTACCTCCTTAATTGGTTTATAAGCTGTAACTCTGAATTTTGTAGTTGTTGTTGATTAGGTTCTTAGTCCTTAGATTGGGGTTTACAGTTTACATCTTTGACTTACTGGTCTACTTTCAAGTAGTATCACATCACTTCATGCATGGTACATAAAACTTACACTTCTCCTCCATATTCCTCCTTCTTTAGGACTGTTACTTTCATACATTTTATGTCCACATCTGTTATAAACCTCCAAACACAATGCTGTTGTATTGGCTTTGAACAATTATTTTTAAAGAGATGGAGTGAGTGATAGTTGCTCAGTCGTGCCTGACTCTTTGCAACCCCATGGACTGTAGCCTGGCAGGCTCCTATGTCCATAGAATTCTCCAGGTAAGAATACTGGAGTAGGTTGCCATTTCCTTCTCCAAAAGAGATGGAAAATATTTTTAATTGCATCTACCATCATATCCATCATTTCCCACACTTTTCATTCCTTTGTACAGATCCAGATTTTCATCTAGTATTATTTTCCTTTAACCTGGGGACTACCTGTAATATCTCTTATAGTATAACTCTGCTGGTAATGAATTCTCTGATTTTTTAATGTAAAAGATAGTTATTATTTTACCTTTATTTGAAAGATATTTTTTCATGGTATAGAATTCTACTTTAAATATATTATGCCGTTGGCTTGCATTGTTTCCAAACAAAATCCAAGGTCATTTTTATTTATTCCTTTGTATTAAATATATATTTTTCCTCTCTGATGGCTTTTAAGATTATCTTTTGATAAAAGTTGGCTTTAAATAATTTCATTGTAATGTGTGTTACTGTAATGTGCTTTCAATTTTTTTACGTTTGGAGTTTTCTGTTAGTTTTGTGGGTCTGAAGTTTTCATTAAATTTGGAAAAATTAAGGGACTTCTCTGGTGGTCCAGTGGCTAAGACTCCATGCTCCCAACAGTGGCTAAGACTGAGTTCCCAATGAATGAGGCCTGGGTTCGATTGTTGGTCAGGAAACTAGATTCCACCTGCTACAACTAAGAGTTCGCATGCCACAACAAAAGATCCTGCCTGCCACAAAGAAGATCAAAGATCCCAAGTGCCGCAACTAAGACCCTACACAGCCAAATAAGTAAACATTTTTTTTAATCTGGAAAAGTTTCCATTCTTTTTGCAATTTTTTTTCTGTTTCTCCCTTTTTCACTTCCAATTAAAAGCATATTAAGCTGCCTAAAGTTATCTTGTAGCTGATTGATTTTTAAAAGAATATATTTTATTTTTTTAAAGCAATTTTAGGTGTAAAGCAAAACTGAGTGGAAGATACAGAGTTTTCATATACTGTCTACATAAACACATAACTTCCCCCACTATTGACACCGTCCACCAGAGTGGCACATGTATTAACACTGATACATCATTATCACACAAATTCCATAGTTTACCATAAAGTTCAATCCTCGTATTGGACATTCTATAGGTTTAAATGTATGACATGTATTCAACATTAGAGTATCATAAGAGCAGTTTCACTGTCCTAAAAAACTTCTCTGCTCTGCCCATTCATTCTCCCCCCTCCCCTAAACCCTGGTAACCCACCAATTTTTCACTGTTTGCTTGTTTTTTCCTTTTCCAAAATGTTGCATAATACTGTAGAGCTTTTTCAGATTTACACATTCAAATTTCCTCCATGTTTTTTCATAGCTGGATAGCTCATCTCCTTTTAGCACTGAATAATAGCCCATTGTCTGGATGTATAACAGTTTACTCATCTATTTTTTCCATCTACTGAAAGATATCTTCAGTTCAGTTCAGTTCAGTTGCTCAGTCATGTCCAACTCCTTGCGACCCCATGGACTGCAGCATACCAGGCCTCCCTGTCCATCACCAATTCCCAGAGATTACTCAAACTCATGTCCATTGAGTTGGTGATGCCATCCAACCATATCTTAGTTACTTCCAAGTGAATAAAGCTGTTTTAAACTTTCAGGTGCAGGATTTTCTGTGACCCAAGTTTTTAACCCCTTTGGATAAATACCAAGGAGCTTGATTGCTGGATCATATGATGAGAGCATGTTTAGGCTGTAAGGAGCTACCAAACTGCCTTTCAAAGTGGCTGTACAATTTTCCATTCTCACAAGCAATGAATAAGGGCTCCGATGGCTCCATTTCCTTGTCAGCATTCGCTATTGTCAGTGTTTTGAATTTTGGCCACTCCAATCAGCATGTAGCGGTATCCCACCATTGTTTTAATTTGCACTCCCCTGATGAGGTCTGATGTAGAGGAGTTCATGTTTTTGCCACATGTAGATCTTCTTTGGTAAGGTGTGCTCCCTCCTTCTCCACACTCTTTTCTCTTTGAGTTTCACTTTTGATAGCTTTTATGTTTTCAGTTTCACTCACTGATCTTTTCCTCTGTAGGGTTTCAACTACTAGTCCAATGCAGTGCATTTTTTTTTTCACTTCACATATTCATTTCTAGAAGTTCGTTTTATAAATATACAGTTTATGTCTCTACTTATCATACTCAATCTTTCTTCTAGCTTCTTGAACACATGCAATGTGGTTATAATAGACATTTTAATGTCCTTGTCTAAGAATGCTATCATCTGTGACATTTCTGAGTTTGCTTCTATGTATTACTGTTTCTCCTTATTATGAGTCACATTTTCCTACATCCATGATAATTTTTAATTGGATGCCAGTCTTTGTAAATTTTTCCCTGTTGAGAGCTGAATATTTCTGTATTCCTATAAATACTCTTGAACTTTGTTCTGGGATGCAGCTAGATCAGCTGGAAATGATTTAATCACTTGTTTTTATGCTTTGCTGTGTGGCATCAGAGTAGCAGCCTTTACTCTGGGGCTGATTTTTCACCACTACTTAAGTGATTCCTTTTGAGTACCCCACTCAATATCTTGTAAATTACAAGGAGTTTTTTTCTCTCTGGCTGAAGAGAACACAAACTATTCTGAACCCTGGGTAACTCTGAGACTGCTATCTTTAATCACTGTTGATGGTTCTTTCACTGTCCTTGGGTGGTTTCTTCACCTGCATGTGCTGATCAGTACTCAGCTACAGATTTGGGAGTAGTAGAGAAACCCTTTACAGCCTCTTGGAGCCCTTTCCCTCTGTGAAGCTCTTCCTCAGTGTTCTACCTTAAATTCTAGCTGAACTGGCCTCCCTGTGATGCCAATATTTTCTTACAAGTCAGGGAGACAATCACGGTCCTACTTGGGTTCCCCCTCCCTACACTGCAGCCTAGAAATTTTCCTTAGACAGTAAGCAGGGGCAACTCTAAGGCTCATCTTGTTTGTTTCTCATTTTCCAGTGTTCACTTTCCTGTGCTGTCTAATGTCCTACATCTGAAAATCTTTCTTTTATACATGTCATCTGTTTCTTTAGTTGCTTCCAGCAGGAGGGTATATCTGGTTCCTATTATTCTATTGTATCTGAAAGTGGAAGTCCCAAATTGTTTTTGTAAAATTAGTTTCTATCATCTATCTATCTATCTGTTAGCAGATTTATGAAAGAAAGGTCAACAGTGTTAGCAAAGGTTGTTTCCAGGTCATGGGCTTGGGATAATATTTTACTTGTTTGTGTTTTTCTTTTCCTTAATTTTTAATGCTGACATACATAGCTTTTACTTTTTAAAATAGCCCATGGCTCATTTCTGCAATAGAGAGCATTTCCTATCCCCGATTTTTTTAAAGGCACTAACATGTATTTTCCCCTAGATTCTAAAGCACCATGCAGAATAAATAATTTTCAAATATTGAAGAAAAAGAACAGTTGGCAACCAAAACTGCCAGTTCTATCCTTGAAAATCATGTTCTATTACCCCATGTGTGCATGCTAAGTCACTTCAGTTGTATCTGACTCTATGTGATCCTGTGGACTGTAGCCCATCAGGCTCCTCTGTCCATGTGGATTCTCTAGACAAGAATACTGGGTTACCATTCCTTCCTCCAGGGGACCTTCCCAGCCCAGAGATCAAAACAATGTCTCCTGGATTGGCAGGTAGATTCTTTACTACTGAAACACCTGGGAAGCATATGTTAAAACTTATCAAATTTATATCTTAAATATGTGCAGTGTATTGTATGTTAATTATACTTCAATAATGCTAATTAGGAAAAAACATTTATTTTAACGTTTAAAAAGTCTGTGACATACATCTTATAAATTCAGAGAAGAGAAGAAATTAGGACTTATTGAGGGCCTGCTCTGTGCTAGACGGTGCTAAATGCTTTCACTAGGTTTCGTCATTCAATCACCACACCAACCCAGTGAAGCTGGCATTAAAATTCCCATATCAGATGTATATTGACACCTTGCTTATTTAACTTATATGCAGAGTACATCATGAGAAACGCTGGGCTGAAAGAAGCACAAACTGGAATCAGCCGAAGAATTGATGCTTTTGAACTGTAGTGTTGGAGAAAGTTCTTGAGAGTCCCTTGGACTGCAAGGAGATCCAACCAGTTCATTCTGAAGGAGATCAACCCTGGGATTTCTTTGGAAGGACTGATGCTAAAGCTGAAACTCCAGTACTTTGGCCACCTCACGTGAAAAGTTGATTCATTGGAAAAGACTCTGATGCTGGGAGGGATTGGGGGCAGGAGGAGAAGGGGACGACAGAGGATGAGATGACTGGATGGCATCACTGACTCGATGGACATGAGTTTGGGTAAACTCCGGGAGTTGGTGATGGACAGGGAGGCCTGGCGTGCTGCAGTTCATGGGGTCGCAAGGAGTCAGACACGACTGAGCGACTGAACTGAAGTGAAGAACAACTAAAGAGCCTCTTGATGAAAGTGAAAGAGGAGAGTGAAAAAGTTGGCTTAAATTAAAGCTCAACATTCAGAAAACTAAAATCATGGTATCCAGTCCCATCACTTTGTGGCAAATAGATGGGGAAACAGTGGTTGACTTTATTTTTCTGGGCTCCAAAATCACTGTGGATGGTGATTGCAGCCATGAAATTAAAAGACGCTTGCTCCTTGGAAGGAAAGTTATGATCAACCTAGACAGCATATTAAAAAGCAGAGACATTACTTTGCCAACAAAGGTCCGTCTAGTCAAGGCTATGGTTTTTCCAGTAGTCATGTATGGATGTGAGAGTTGGACAATAAAGAAAGCTGAATGCCGAAGAATTGATGCTTTTGAACTGTGGTGTTGGAGAAAGTTCTTGAGAGTCCCTTGGACTGCAAGGAGATCCAACCAGTTCATTCTGAAGGAGATCAACCCTGGGATTTCTTTGGAAGGACTGATGCTAAAGCTGAAACTCCAGTACTTTGGCCACCTCACGTGAAAAGTTGATTCATTGGAAAAGACTCTGATGCTGGGAGGGATTGGGGGCAGGAGGAGAAGGGGACGACAGAGGATGAGATGACTGGATGGCATCACTGACTCGATGGACATGAGTTTGGGTAAACTCCGGGAGTTGGTGATGGACAGGGAGGCCTGGCGTGCTGCAGTTCATGGGGTCGCAAGGAGTCAGACACGACTGAGCGACTGAACTGAAGTGAAGAACAACTAAAGAGCCTCTTGATGAAAGTGAAAGAGGAGAGTGAAAAAGTTGGCTTAAATTAAAGCTCAACATTCAGAAAACTAAAATCATGGTATCCAGTCCCATCACTTTGTGGCAAATAGATGGGGAAACAGTGGTTGACTTTATTTTTCTGGGCTCCAAAATCACTGTGGATGGTGATTGCAGCCATGAAATTAAAAGACGCTTGCTCCTTGGAAGGAAAGTTATGATCAACCTAGACAGCATATTAAAAAGCAGAGACATTACTTTGCCAACAAAGGTCCGTCTAGTCAAGGCTATGGTTTTTCCAGTAGTCATGTATGGATGTGAGAGTTGGACAATAAAGAAAGCTGAATGCCGAAGAATTGATGCTTTTGAACTGTGGTGTTGGAGAAAGTTCTTGAGAGTCCCTTGGACTGCAAGGAGATCCAACCAGTCCATCCTAAAGGAGATCAGTCCTGAGTGTTCATTGGAGGGACTGATGTTGAAGCTGAAACTCCAATACTTTGGCCACCTGATGTGGAGAGCTGACTTCTTTGAAAAGACCCTGATGCTGGGAAAGATTGAGGGGAGGAGGAGAAGGGAATGACAGAGCATGAGGTGGTTGGATGGCATCTCTGACACAATGGACATGGGTTTGGGTGGACTCTGGGAGTTGATGATGGACAGGGAGGCCTGGCGTGCTGCGGTTCATGGGGTCCCAAAGAGTGGAACTTGAATGAATGACTAAACTGAACTGAAGTCAATATGTTGGCATTAGTCTCCTGTCAGATGATTTCTTGGTTACTACCCTCTCTCTGATATTTTGACAGGGAAAAAGCATTTATTGACAGTTCGTCTGCATAATTTTAAGACTTTTAGGCTTCAGTAATGCATTTTATTTGTTCTAAGTTGCCTTTATTTTCACATTTTTAACATCTGCAATTGAGATGGATCTCACGATTGATAGAATGTTAGGTTGGAAGAAAAGCAACGTTCAGTGACCTGGTATTTTACAGGTTTCCTTCTGGGAGTGTTTATATTAAGACCTGAACTTAATTTTTTTAGTCATCCTTTTTCTTCATAAGTCTATCATGCTGTCAATTAAGTTGCAATTTAAGTTGGTAATATAAAAGTGATGGGTCTTAAAATATAACTTTAATGATAACCCCTAATCATGAGCTCAAGAATATTTCTCCTGGGTTAAAACATTCTTAAAGATTGCTAAAGAAGTAATTTTAAGAAGAATTCACATATAAAATGCACAGTAATTTCTCAAAATATCTCTTAACATTACTGTATGTGCTTGTTGTGGGAGAGGGGATGAGGGGAAGGGTAGGTGGTAATGCTTTGCTTCCTAGTTGACAGTCTAACCTTTGTGATAGTGAAGAGTATGGTAGATTTTTTTCATCATCTTCTTAGACTCTTGGCAAAACAGTTAATGGAGCGTGCAGAAATATTGTGTGTATGTATGAGTTTACTGTCTAATGGCTTACCTGTCAAGTCTATAAAATAGTGATGTAGTTTTCACTGGTAAAAAGTGCAAGTTGTATAGAAAATTGTTATATAGGCTGTAAACAGAAAATTAATATTTTCTGAAAACCTCATGCAAATTGGGGCTTCCCTGATGGCTCAGATGATAAAGCATCTGCCTACAATGTGGGAGACCTGGGTTCGATCCCTGGGTCAGGAAGATCCCCTGGAGAAGGAAATGGCAACCCACTACAGTATTCTTGCCTGGAAAATCCCATGGACTGAGGAGGCTGGTAGGCTACAGTCCACGGGGTCGCAAAGAGTTGGACACACTGAGCGACTTCACTTTCACTTTCATGCAAATTGACAGCAGTAGGGCCCTAGTATGTTTAGTACCTATAAATGATAGGCAGCTCACCAAAGTGGAAATGACACTGATAATTATGGGAAAGTGGTCAGAACTATGTAATCAAAAGAAATACAGATTAGATCTACAGTGCTACTCCTTATTTCTGTTAATAGGACTTTCCCCCCTGCAACTATACAGAACAGGGGTGGGAACTAAAACTGTCATGATTGGTAGCATTATACATTAATGTGGCCCCACCTTCAGGAAGCAGTTTAGCACTGTACCTTGAGCCATGAAAATGATCCAACGTTTTGGCTTAGACATCCCACTTTTGAAGATCTTTGCTAAGCAGATGAAACCATTATTTATTTAAAAAGCTGTATAACAATAGATGAAAAGTTTTCTCATCAAAGAATAGAACGTTGTAAGTACCTAAACCCCAGTAATAGGGAATTGGCTAAGTACAGTATAGGAATAATGCTTGCTGTGTTGTTGTGTGTTCGTTAAAACAGTAAATATGCAACAGTCAGATGTAGAAGGGTTGTTAGTAACAAGAAGGCATAAATTATACACTAATTAGAGCTTTTTCTAATGTATAAGGAAAACAACTAAACGAGGGCTGTGAATCTGTGGGTTAATTTTTAAATAGTGTCACTTTGGCTCAGGCAGATTTTTGTTCATGACATTTGTTAAAGGAATGAGCAAGTGACTTTTACCTTTCCCCACCTTCAGTGTGATCATCAGTAAATTAGAGCTTTTTCTAATGTATAAGGAAAACAACTAAACGAGGGCTGTGAATCTGTGGGTTAATTTTTAAATAGTGTCACTTTGGCTCAGGCAGATTTTTGTTCATGACATTTGTTAAAGGAATGAGCAAGTGACTTTTACCTTTCCCCACCTTCAGTGTGATCATCAGTACTGCTGGTTAACCAGGTCTCTTTCAGTTGCAGGTTTGAGAAAATGTCTCACAATAGCTTAAATTAAATATATATTGACTTTTATATAACTGGAGTTGATAGAGGAGATTAAGTAGTACTTGACCCAGGAGTTCAGTGATCTCACAGCCTGTCTCAGTTCTGCTCTCCTCTGTTGATCTCTCCTGAAAAGCCTTTCCCCTCATGATGGCAAGAGGAGTGTCCAGCTGCTCCAGATTAGCTAAGGAGCCTAGGGTACCACTCTGCCTTTTTCTGCTTCTTGGGAAGTCCCAGGAAAGCCGTGATCGATCATCCAGTAACGGGTCATGTGCCCACCCTTGAAACCTCTAGGGTTAGGGTAGAGGGAGTGCCAGCTCTTTTCTGGCCACTTGGGCAAGTTACCTTTGCCCTGCATGTTGTCATTTCTTTTACCTCAGCCTTCTTGCTTTCTGTATATGGATCCGTAGTAGCACATCATGGCATACCAGTAGCACACTCTGGTTTGGCAGGGTGTGTGTGTGTGTGTGTGTGAAAACTTGTGTGTGTGTGCGTGTGTGTGAAAGCTTGCGTGTGTGTGCATGTGTGTTAAAGCTTGCGTGTGTGTGTGTGTGTTAAAGCTTGCTTCTCTTTGATCCTGACACTTACTTTTCCTGGACTTCCATTGACTCTTGTTAAATTTTACCATGCCATAAACCCTGATGAAAAATATGGCTACTTTGCAAGCATTTCTGCTTATTTTTTAGATTCCAGTGTAGCCTGTTTATTTTCTGGTACAGATAAGTAGTCATGAATCCTTTCAGAAGCCTTAGGTCGAAAGACTCTGCCTGTCAGCTTTGTGTACAACTGAAATAATTTATTTTCCCAGTGTCCCATTTTTCAAATATGTAGGGGGTAAAAAACTTTAAAATAATTTTATGGGTCTTTTACATAACACTGTTGAATATTTTCTCCAAAAATAGCTTAATAAACTCCAAATGGCAATGAAGGAATTTTCATGAACAACAAAACAGTTGGTTTACCTATGTAAATTTCTAATGCTGGCAGTAACATTAAAATTCCCATTAAACCAGGAAGTCCCAAATTACTGTTCATGCAAAATTCTTTCTTTGGAGAAGAAAAAGGTCTTAGGTAGATAACATTTGTGAAATGCTGGGTTAGACTGAATTCACTACTGGACTGGTTAGTTTTTAATATATCAATGTATATAGTCTTTTGATTCTCAGGGATAACATGTAAGTCACTTTGACCACCAAACTCACCTTTAAAAATAGGCCAATTATTATGGGGCTTGGGAAATATTGCCTTAACTATTACTCTTTAAAAATCTTGGTCCAGCTTCTTAAAAGATTGCTTACTTGGTTTGAGGTGGACTTCACTGAGTAAGTGCCCATAGCGCTTTTATGTTGTAAACAACAACCTTCCTGTCCAATGTGGCAGCTTGTGCTTGCTTGATAGTTCTGCCTAAATAAAAGACTGTCCCATCTTGGTGCAAAGTGAACTGATGCAGACCCACCTTTTTAACGTAGGTATAGGCAAAATTTTTTTCAAGCAGCCCTTTGATGTGCTCCAGGAAGTACTCTTACTGAAGCCTTCGATTAATCATGCACCATGAAAGGAAGAAGTGAGAGTTTAGCTTTGGAAATAGAGGGCAAAGTTAAAAATCACTATCCTGGAAGTGTTCCTTTGGATCAGAACATTGAACTCTTATGTATTCCTCTTAAATCTGCCGTGATGAACAGCCGCTAGAAAAACGGCAGCCGACTGTTGAGTAGAGTTAGAATTAGCCATTGGATTGTCTGAAGAACATTTGCCAAAAGCAGCTTATTTGGTTATAGCATATTTGATAGATTGAGATGGTATCTGACAGTAATTGACTACAGCATAACTTGCTTCTTGAGACTTCCTGAAATGTGCCAGTAATATCAGCTTAAAGAGAGGTGACTGAATTTTTAATCAATAAGTAGGAGGGGAGGCATAGATTAGGTGCAAGTTTTTTTTGTTTTTTTTTTAAAGCCTAAGACATAGCCCTGGTTTTATTCCACATGTATGGAGAATTTCTACAATTTTTCTGTTTCCCAATAGAATTTTTATGTTGTTGCCTTTACTAGTTTCCTTCTTGTCATTACTAAAAGCTCTTCTTAAGGCTATTAAACGTGATTTAAATCGGTGTGTAGCTGTTTTAAAAGTCATGTCTTTTTCTACTCAACTAATTGTCACACCTTTCTCTCTTCTTCCTATGCAGACTTAGCTTTGGAATCAAACCCATCTGACCACCCAAGGGCAAGCACAATTTTCCTGAGCAAATCTCAAACGGACGGTAAGACAGTGTTTTTCCCCCACCTCGAGAAAAAGATTGAAAACTGTCTTTGTGTATTTTAGGAAGATACAGAAAGACACTTAGAATAGTTTAAATATTTTATTTTTTCATATGTGATAATATTTTAATATATGATGATACATTTTCCCTTTAGGTGTCACTGCTTTAATGAGGGGAAACACTTAGACCGTCTGTTTATACACTCTGCTCCTTCTTTATCAACACAGTCAGCTTGCCACATGATTTAGCTGTGGTCTGTTTTTCCACGCTACTTTGTCCTTTTCCTCTTGCTCCAAGAGCACATGAGTTAAAGATGAATAGGGTTTAGGTCACAGTTAGGTTTTCATTTAATTTAAAAAAAAATCAGTTGTTAGGTATGGCAATCGAGTCTTGTGATTTTGGCACTGTTTTGCAGTGCTCACCCAGATGAGCCACTCTCACATCCAGATTTGTGTGAATTTTTAAGTTCTTTTAAAAGTTCTTATAAGAACTTTTAGCTCTTCAAAGTTCTCTCATCCTAATGTAGTGCTGGGCCAGGATAATCAGAGCAACGTACCTGCCATATGGGGTTTTCTAGAAGGTTATCCTCAGTATGGGAAACCGTGTGTAAATTTCTGGTGTCCTGCTTGTTTTAAGATAAGACTCAGAACTGGAAGTTTTTGCACTCCTGCTTGTCTTCCTTAATATATGTTAAATCCTAGTTTATTTGCTAAAAAGCCATACATGATCATTTTCGGTTGTTTATGAGAGCAGGAATACAAGAAGTGAACGTTCTATAATATTTGAAGTAATGCAGCACAATAAAAAATAGAGGGTTCTTTTTCTCTCTTCTTTTCATTAGATTACCGGTTTTTATCAAAGAGTCTGTCTCAGGAACAGCCAGACAGAAGAGGGCCAGGCGTGGGGGCGGGGTGCAGAGCGCTCCCCTCCNAAGAAGTGAACGTTCTATAATATTTGAAGTAATGCAGCACAATAAAAAATAGAGGGTTCTTTTTCTCTCTTCTTTTCATTAGATTACCGGTTTTTATCAAAGAGTCTGTCTCAGGAACAGCCAGACAGAAGAGGGCCAGGCGTGGGGGCGGGGTGCAGAGCGCTCCCCTCCCCTCTCCAGTGCACCACCTGTCCTCCTGCCTGGGGCCCCTGCATTTTCTTACCGTGTGTGTACTTTGTCTTGAGGCAGTTATTTCTAGTGAGGATTATTGTATTTCTCAGTCTTTTGCAGACTCATGAGCTGCTCACACTGTAGAGAGATGGTGGAGAGAGTAAAAGAAACACAACCCCATGCTCCTGTCTCTCCTCACTCAGTCTAAAGGAATTCGTGCTTGTGATGCCATGGGAACGAGTGTGGCCTAAGACCCTCTTTGAGCTTATATTCTTCTGGCCTTTGTTGGAGCAAAACAGTTCTGTGTGCTGTCGATGTATGTTCAGTGAGGCTAGCACACATGTTAAAGTCTTTCCAGTGTGTAAAGACCTGTATTTTTTAACTTGGGTGTTTGAGTAGGTGACCAGTAAGTGGTTCAGGATGCTTCCAGAGACTTGGGTGGTTGACCAGAAACTGATTCTTAGAGTTGTCATCTGTTAATCCTGGTGACTAAAGTACATGTAGAACTAGAAAGAACTACATACTATGCAGCTGGTAAATTTTTTTATTAGCTCAATATCTCACCTGGCCTAATTTGCTTTGTCCTTTTCTTTTGTAAATGGAGTCTTTGATTTGTACCTAATACAGAGTATCTGTTAGGTCAAATAGTAAAACTAAGTTTTTAGATACTATTTATAGGATTCATTTTGCTGGGTGATTTAAATTATATGTTGTTGGAAATTATTTTAAAAAATAGAATGAAATTTTAACTCATTGTGTATATTAGTAATCCATCAGATAGATAACTAGTGACTTATTTTTCTATGGTACTTGTATTGGAATTCATCAGTTAATTTTTTTTATTCTTAGTGCGAGAAAAGAGGAAGAGCAACCATTTAAACCATGTAAGTAAATAGTTGAAAAGTTAAGAAATCAATAGTTCAATTAAAAGCTTGTCTGCCATGATTTCCTAAAAAGTATGATGGATCCAATACTGTTAGCATTGACCTCTTATTTATAAATTTTCTGAATCTCTAGTTCCTAATTATGAAAGGTTTTTGACTTAGTAGTTACCCCCCTTTTTTTTAAGGGTCCTGACATTTAAGTTAAATTTCAATAATATGGTTATAGTGTAAAGATTGACCTCAAATTCTTTTGCCTTAAATTTTTCATCTTAGTTTTTAACCAAAGTAATAAGGTAATTTAATTTTTAGCACTGTCCATTGACTTCTTGGCACAGCAGGTGAAATCTTAACTTCCTTGTCCACTGTGACTTTATTTCCCTCCTTCTGTTCCCTTTACATGCATCAGTTTTTATTAAATCAGAATCACTGTTTACATTATTATGACTGAGCAAGTATTGTTCATTGCTGAGCCATATAGTTCTCTGTGCTGCCTCCTTGTGCACCTTTCATTCTTTTTCTTCAATATTAATGAAATCTAAGCACTTCTGCACTTCTCAGGATAATCCAGTTCTGCTTTTTCTAGCAAACATGATCTCACACAGCCAAACACGGTTGAGTAGCTCTCTGGCCAATCTCCCTGTTTGCACATTCTTCATTTTTTTCTGTGGAATTTCCTGACTATATTCACTTGCCTGTTTTGTAACAGCTATTTTTTCCCCCAAATATTGTAACATTTGTCACATGCCTATCAAAAATATTTTCCGTCCACAAAACCACATTTGTTCCATTTCTTCTTGGAGACACTTTTTGCCAACCTTTTGTCTTCCTACCCGCTGCATGCTAGTGTTTCCTAGGCGGGCTCTGTGCCTGTTTTCCTGGGGTGTCTGTCTGACGTCACCTGGGCTCTCACACCGCTGCTTTCTTCTGTTGGACCCCCTACATCCTGGATTCTGTTTCCCTCTGTCTTGTTATACTCCCTTGTTTTCCTGGGGCACATTTTCCTGGAAGAAGGCACATGGGCAAAAATTTTATCAAGACCTAGCCTCTATGAAACTCCTTATGTTTGATAAAGTGTAGAATTCTGGGTTGAAACTAAGTTTTGCAGTAACAGAGAGGTTTCCCTCTTGTCTTCTCATTTACAGTGTTGCTCTTAAATCTATTGAATTTGATACATTGTATATTACCAAATTAGTCATTTCTCCATTCCTTCCACCTATGGAACCTTGTAGTACCTTCTGTCTTTGTGGGGTTTTGAAGTTTCATAATATGGCTTGGTATAGACTTGTCACTCTACTGGGGCCTTTAAACATACAGAACATCTCTTCTAGTGAATTTTCTTATGTGTGTCTTTGGTATTTTCTTTTCTTTTTTTGATTCCCGTTAGTCAGATGTTGAAAATTTTAGAGCAATATTTCTGCAGATTTTTTTTCCCCTCCTGTTTTCCGTTTTGTCTTGTCCTACTTCCTGGAGGTTTCCTTGACTCTGCTTTAATCCTTCTATTGAATATATTGTTTTGTCTACCTTATTTTTATAGAGTTCTCTTCCATCCTTTTATTCTTTTCTCCACTGATGCAATTTCTCATCTTTCTGTAGATGTTGAAGATTTTTTTTTTAAGTTTTAATTTGCTCCTTCATTTTTATCATTCCTATTGATTCCTTCTTCCTGTTTTGATCTCTGACTTCTTGGAGGTTTCCCCCAAATATGTGATGGTCCCTCACTGTCTGTTAGGATCTAATTGGAAGCATCACTTTGGAAAGTCATTAACTGATAGACCTCACTGTGAGGATTTGGTGACCATGCCTCTGAATTCTGAACCTGCCTTGGGTTCTGTAAGACAAATTGGTTTTGTTATTCCCATCCCAGTCACTCTGTAGGTTCCAAGGTTGTGCTTCCTCTGTTCTGCCATCTCAGTTACCACTCCTTTATCTAGTTTTTTCATCTTTCAAACATCAAAAATCATCTGCTGTTTATCCTGTCTTGGGTATAGCTTTTTTAAAAAATACTTTTATTTCTAATGAGATGATAGCTCTGAAAGAAGGGGGAACGGAAGTAGATTTGTGGTTAGTCCACTCAAAGTTGGATTTATACTTTGAATATAAATTCTAAGTTTAAAAGTTTTAATTCAGTATAATTAACGATACTGATTCAGATAATACTATTATACCTATAATTAGAATACTGTACATTTCTACTAAGGCCTTGATTAAGAATCCTATTCAAACTACTCATCCTGCCACATTGTCCGTTAATGTGCAGTAATGTAGATGGAGTAGTTTACACTAATGCACTTCCTGTTGTTTTATTGCTAAGTCAGACATGACTCTTTTGCAACCCCATGGACTGTAGCCCACCAGGCTCGCCTGTCCATGGACTTGTCCAGGCAAGAATACTGGAGTGGGTTGCTATTTCCTTCTCCAGGGGATCTTCCCAACTGAGGGATCAAACCCACGTCTCCTGCATTGGCAGGTGGATTCTTTACCCACTGAGCCACCAGGGAAGCCCCACACTAATGCATAGAGTGTTACCAAATTTTAAGTAAAAGTCTGAATAATTATTAATAAACACATCTAAAACTTGCGGAAAGGGGAAGGAAAAAGTGAATTTCAGCTTAATTTTTTTTGATGGGTTAAACTCAGAGGCAATAGGCAGGATGGGAAGATTCACTGGGTGGGGGCAGAATTTCAACAGCTGCTTGACTTTTGATGATAAGTTTTTTGGGAGGGATTGTTACTTCTTATTAGTCTTCCAGTATGATTATTTTCTAGTCTCTGCCATTAAACCTGAAGTCTACTAAGTAAGCCTTTTCCCTTCTTGTAAAGATTGTGAAAGTCCGTCTGTTCTGTCCTTAGCTCTGAATGATGGTAAATACTCCTTCTTCAGTGAACATTAAACTCTCAGTGGTGGGTTTTGCTGTTTGATTTTTGTATTTACATTTTATATCATTAATCTTTGTCAGTGTAGTTTATTGGGGTTTTGAGCCAGCAATGATAAGGCTTTAATCATAAAGGACAGTTACCTTAAATTTTAAAGTGAGATGAGAGGAAAGTAAGCTGTTGGCAGCTAATATATCCAGGCTTTGCTCAGAGGCTTTAATTCTGCCATGCTTTAGTGAATAGTAGATGCCAAAAGTCTGAATCACTTCAGGAATAGGCCTGGAGAAGTGTTCACTGTTTCTTTGGTAGGATCTAGCCAGTAGTCTGTAGGTTGCTGATAGACTAAATGAGCCCCCATAGTCTGTAGGGCCATGTCTAGTTAAACTTCTTAAATGTTTCAGCACTAATATTTCCAAAGATAAACAGATATAGTTCATAATAGAGAAAAAGTTTTAATAGAGAAAAATGGGATAAATATCACCGAAAGCCAAAGCTCTACCAACTAGTCTATATTTTGGTGCATTTTCTTACTATTTTTATTCCCCTCATAGATAGATTTTATAGTTACTATGTGTAGTGCATCATACTCTTAATAGTAGTGACCTTTTAAAAGATAACTTCATTTAGAATATAAGCATTTGAGTAAATGTTCAGTTTTCATGCTGTGTCTCTTGAGATTCTAAAATTACACATTAACCAGATAGCTTAAGGAATATATGAGTTTCAGTTTAAATCATTTCTAGCTTGAAGGAGAAATTCCTCCAAATAGTGGTACTTTTCAGGTATGTTATGTCTAGAACTTTTTGTTAATAAAAGAGTAAGTGGCCTTGCCATAAAGTATCTAGAAGAAGCAAAATGATGGTTTATACACCATTTGAATAGTTCTTATTATTGGCTACTGGCAATGTTTATTTAAATGCTCTGTATTTTAAAAAAACATCGACTAGATTTCCTCCTTGTTTCACCTTTGATATATTTGTGGAGGACACTGATAGAGTGTGACAGCATGGTGAAAACTACTTTATATTAATAGGAGGAAGGAAGGCTCATCTGAATTAGTAAACAAAACCCAACAAAACCAAGTATTAAAATTGTTTGTGTTCTGTGGTATTAAAGAATGCTATTTGAGCTACTGACAGTGACTGGGATTTGATTATTGGCCTTTACTTAAAGGAAGAGAATGGTCCTAACATAGTTTAGGCTATTTTAGTATTTGACTATGGCTGTGTTCTTGGGCTCTTCACAAATAAATGGATACTTCTAAAGTGTTTTAAAGATAGTTTATTCTCTAGAGGGTCTGACAGATTTCTTTGTCACCTATCCAGCACCACTGCAGATAGTTCTAATGTGTATCATTAGTATGATTTACCTTCCGGTTGTAATTGATCTTAAATAATTTGTCAAACGCTTGTTGAATCCTAATTTGTCCCAGATTCTGTGCTCAGCAGCTGGAGTAGGAGGAGTAAGAATCTTCTGTAACCTGGAGGAGCTCGCTTGCTTACTTAGGAGGGGGGCGGATACCAGGCAAGCAGTTGAGACCGTGTAACAAGTGGTGAATTAGATGTGTAAGTGTGCAGAAAGGGAGAAGTTTGGTGGTGTGGCTGCTGGAGGTCGATGGGGTCGTTTGCTGGGACAAGGAGGAAGAAGCCATTGCAGGCAGAGAGCAGCATGCGCAAGGCAGCAGAGGGCCATGATGAGTGTCAGATAACATGTGGAGTAGAATTAATAAAACTGAAATGAGTGGGAAGTATTCTCTGAGGCTCTCACTTGTCTAATATATGGCAATCTTACTTAAACAGAAATGAGAAGTTCAGTTCTCAGAGCTGCTTTATCTGTTTCTTGGCTGTGAGAGAATCTTAAAGCTGTACCCTTTTGTCCTCCAGATAAGGAAACTGAGGCCCAAAGAGATCTATGGCCTCCAGGTCACGAGTGACAGAGCAGCGCTGGCATGCCCAGCCACTGGTTTCTCACACTGTCTCCCAAACTAGTACATTTATGATTGGCATTCATTTACTGCAATGAGATGCTCTCACATCGATATTCTATAAAGCAGTGTGTTTTACTGTAGTAAATGAATAGAAATAGCAATCTCCTCTGCATTTCATTGCTTAAGGAAGAAACACTGAAATCTTACTATACGCTTTCTGCATTATTATAAAGGCAATTTATAATAGGTGCTTGCCAGGTTCATTTGTGGGTCCTGTATCAAGGGTAGCAGTTTATACCACATTTCTCAGATCTTGCCTGTGGAAGTTAGAGTACAGAGGTTTCCCTTGGAGCCGCACGTGATGCAACACTCAGCAGTTCATGGAGTGTAAGGAAAATCTTAATGCTTTATCATTTGACATTTTAACCAAGGAAAAAACACACTTTTATAGGTTTAACTTACTGTGACATTTTCTTCTATCTCCCTTCCCCTTCAGGTATCTCCAGGGCAGCTTACTAAAAAGTATAGCTCATGCTCAACCATATTTCTAGATGACAGCACAGTCAGCCAGCCTAATCTTAGAACCACAATAAAATGGTGAGTACAACTAGGTTGCCAAGGGCTGAGTGACAGACCCCCTGCTTGCTGAAAGCATCCTAGCCATACGTAATTTCATTCATTTGATTTGTCCTTTTCAGTGATCAGGTTAAGAAACTGGTGTCAACTATATGTTGGTTTCAAGGACCTAAATATGAGTCTTCAGTTTCCATTTTTATCATAGAGTACATGATAGAAGGGAAAGTCAGTTAGCAAGTAAGNTAGCCATACGTAATTTCATTCATTTGATTTGTCCTTTTCAGTGATCAGGTTAAGAAACTGGTGTCAACTATATGTTGGTTTCAAGGACCTAAATATGAGTCTTCAGTTTCCATTTTTATCATAGAGTACATGATAGAAGGGAAAGTCAGTTAGCAAGTAAGAAATCCCAGGAAAAATGTAAATCTTGTTTGGTGCATTTCTATTGTTAAGATAGTGTTGAACATAATGAGAAAGAGAGGTAACCTTTTTATTGTATGTTTCTAGAAAATAGTATTTCTTTATGAGTTGGGAGTGTCCTACAACAATGAGTACTAGTTTGGAAGCTAACATGAGAAGGAACAGCTTGTCCCCTACTGGCACCAAAGCAAATCTGCAGTTAAATTTAATTGGACTTGGTCAGATTTATCCCACCCTGTATTTTTTTCCTGCAGTATTTCTGTATGAAATTTTACTTCTCCTTCCTCTCCCCGAAAGAGGGGGAAAATATATCAAAACTACTTTAACGGGCATACTCTGAAGCTTAATTTCTCCATAGATGAAATTTGTTCAACCGAGATTTTAACTTAATAGACACATTTAGTTTTTGTTTATAAATGTGTATCTCCGACACACTGTATCAATCAAAGCAGAGAACAATAAAAGAGATGAAGTTTCAGAAGCAAGGCTGTGGTCAGGCTTATACTTAAGAAGACACGAACAGTGTTACAATGACAAAAACTATTCCTCCATTTCTGGAAGCCCCTCATAGTCCGCAATTGGAGATGCACAATTCAGAACGCCCTAATGATGGGAACGTTCAAGTTTATTTAAGAGAGAGAATTAAAAACCCAACAGGATGCAGACCTTCCTGCCTCCGTTGGAGTTGTCCATGGAACATTAACTAATGTCTCCTCAGCATATGAATGTTGACTTTCTAGAACAGTTTGGGAAATGGTACTTGAAAATATTAGTATCTTTATCATTAATTTTACTTTTCTGTCTTAAAAATGTAGTTAGCTTATAAATTTAATTTCATTTTTAATGTGCACGGCTTTTTATTTTTTAGTTATTTAAATGATCAGTAACTTATAACTTTAATTAAAAACAACCAGTTCACAATCATCATAATGTAACTTTCTTATTAGTTTTGGTCAAATCATGTTTCAACAAAAACTGAGCCCCATTGCTCTTTAAAGTCCTGAGTTTTGGCACTTCTCTTGAAATAACTGAGTGTTTTTATTCAGCCAAGACACTAAATCTGAGGGTTAAAAAACTACTCTCACTGTGGCTAGACTCAGCTTCTTTTGAATTCAAAAGAGGCTGACATTCCAGTATATAATTCAGAAGTAGTTTTAAAGATTAACCTTGCTCAGATGAGTAGCTTTCATGCTTTTTATTCTCAAGCTAGTCTTAATGTTTGGAAATAGAGTAAATTTTTTATTTGATTAAGTTTTAAAAATGACCACTCAGCACATTCATTATTGGTGAAATAAAGGTTTATTGAGAAAATTAGGGCAAATTGGCTTTTAGGAATGATTTTGAAAAATACCACGGGATTAGTTTTCAGTGGGGTAGGTGAGCCTTATTAGAATCACCTATGCAACTTTTTCAAGATGTATGTCTCTGAACACATGAAATCCACCTTTCCTCCCTACCTGCAAGACACAGAGTCTGTGGGTCTGTATGGCTGTCTATCTGTGCTGGGGAATGATGTGTGAGGCATGATTTTATAGACGAAAGCATCCTGAAAGATTCTGATGTTAACCCTAACTCATTCATTCCTATACTTGGCTGGAAGTTGCAGTCAGCTGGGGAGCTTTAAATACAATCCTGTTGCCCAGGTTGTACCTAATAGAGTTAAATCAGAACATTTTGAAGCAGAAGCCAGGCAGTGTTTAAAGCGTCCTGGGTGATCCCAGTGTGCAGCTGAGCTTGGGAACCACTCTCTGCTTCGAGGGTAGGAGAAAGAGAACTACTTCTGATAATTGGTGGGACCTTGAGTAAGTCAGTTTTTAGCCTTGATTCCCTTATTTGTAAAATGGGTTAAGTGTCATATAAGGTTCAGTTGCCCTTTTTATCATGTAACTTTTAATTCTGTGACTTTAAAATCAATTTGAAGAAACTTTGAAGCACTATAGAAGTATCCATCTTTGATGCTAACAGTGTTACAGGCCTTTCTGCAAATGCTAAGATTCTATAGACTAGCTACAAAATTCAGATTTGCCTTCTCTCAATTATTTTGAGTTTCATTTTAGATACTGAGAACAAAGGGAAGCAAATAAGTTAATCACAGAACCCCTTAATTGCTTAATACACAGCATCCGTGAATAACTTAGGGCTATAGCAACGTAAAAAGTGTCTGAGGACTTGTATCTATTGGTTAGTTAATACTTTATTTAAAATAATTTGGAAATACGTCATTAATAGTGTACTGTGCTGTACTGTGTTGCCTTATTAGCAGTGCTTATTTCAGGATAACTAGGCCTATCATCAATTTGTGACTATAAAATTTTGCTATTAAATTTTCTAATAATTATGTGTGAAAGTGATTTTAAATCCATTTTATTTGGTATGGAGCACTTGTATTACTTACTTTTAGAAAAATAATGGAAAATAGACGTGTTCAGGGGATACTGAACTAAATCGACTGAAATGTAGTGCCTAACAAAAAGCCACAAACAAAATCTGCTGTGCGTCATATTTAACCAGGTGGATAGNTAATTATGTGTGAAAGTGATTTTAAATCCATTTTATTTGGTATGGAGCACTTGTATTACTTACTTTTAGAAAAATAATGGAAAATAGACGTGTTCAGGGGATACTGAACTAAATCGACTGAAATGTAGTGCCTAACAAAAAGCCACAAACAAAATCTGCTGTGCGTCATATTTAACCAGGTGGATAGATGATATAACTTGTATGGGATGAAAGATTCTGTGCATAGAAGGACAAATGACCGGGGAAATATATAATAATTTAATCAACCCAAACATGTCTTCTAAGAGCACATCTAGCATTTTGGGTCTCCTAATTTTGCTAAAAGCCAAAGAACCTAAAACATGGGGGATAGGACCTATGGGTACTGCTCTGAATTAGAGGAT
Source organism: Oreotragus oreotragus (assembly GCA_006410675.1). Lineage (NCBI taxonomy): Eukaryota > Metazoa > Chordata > Mammalia > Artiodactyla > Bovidae > Oreotragus > Oreotragus oreotragus. The sequence continues at coordinate 167,918 of SJYX01024686.1, forward strand.
GCGGGGGCCACTGGCATCTGGAAGGTCTTAACCTCTCTGCCAACCCTTTTAAAATGTCTTCAGGCCTAATGTGATAAAAATCAATTATTACAATATATTTTTTTCCTCCACAGTGTGACCTTAGCAATATATTACCACATAAAGAACAGGTGAGCTCTTTTAAAACCTATCTTGTTGTTCTAGCTAATTAATTTACACAGTATCAAGTTTAGTGTTAAGTAATAACTATAGACAGTATTTAGAGTAAGCTTTTACTGTTAGAGTGCTTTTATTAGAGTATTGAAGTGAATCATTTATTTTTATTAGGGACGCTTAATTCTTTAAGTTTTATGTGGTTTATATGGATAGTTACTGTATTAGAAATTGAAATTTAAAATTAAAAAAATTAAATCCATTATATGTTAAACAGGCTTTCCTTAGCTCTGTTGAAATTTTGAGCTGGATGAAGCTTTGTTGTGGGGTGCTGTCCTGTGGACAGAGTATTTCATGGCACCCCTGGCCTCTGCTCTCTACGTGCCAGTAGCACATTCCACTGCTCTCCACAATAGGACAACGAAAACTGCCTGCTGAGGGATGAGATCACCATCTGGTTGGGGACCCCAGTATTTAACATAAGTCATTATTTTTAAAATGAAAAATAACCATTTTCGACAACAAAATAATGGAGAGAAAAATATTTCATTAATAGGAGACAGTTGATTGTCCTATCAACACTGTCTTCAGTCATTTACTTTGAAGAAGCAATATGAAGACCACATGCAGACATTTAGGTGGGAAAAGGTGACTTTTTAAAGCCTTGAGATAATTTGGCATATTCTCTAATACTGTCCCCAAAATCCACATGTGCTAGTTCATTAAATTAGTTAAGATGGAGTTCCAAGTCATTACCAGTGAACTTGAAGTAGGTACTATGTTAAATTAATGCCCATTGATCTGTTGTGCATAGAGTGGATCTTTTTATCTGTACATGATTTTATATTATACATTGTCATTTGCAAAGTATTGGTTCACATTCCTTTAGACAGTGTCAAAAACTCACTCTTGTTAGTATCACCACCAATCTTATCAGAAAAGTCTTTAAGTATTGAGAAATCAAGCTCACCTTAAATAAAGCTCACACTAGAAGGTACACGTTTTCCAAAAATCCTGGTATTTTTAGTTTGATGGTTTGAATTTTATCATTGGCAACAAATAGTTTAGAGTTTTCTTTGAAGTGACAGGCTCACTTTATTAATTTTTGAAAAAATGATTGTCAGTTGGTGTTTCATGAAAAAAGTGGTTTAAATATGGTGTTCTAGGGGAAAAAAAGTGACTTACCAGTACGTTACAAGTGCTCTTCCTTAACACAGCCATATTTCAGTATATACAAGTGCTTAATGCATACTTTCCACTTGCTCAGAATATGAAAAAGAAGAGTAAAGGTTTAAGAACACTTAATTTTTACTCTTTCATCAAGGATGTTCTTAAGTGAAGCAGATTTTTTAGATGCATTTGGCCAGGAATAACTGAATGACTGCTAATTTAGTTTCATACCACTGCCTTGATTGACACTCAGAAAGGAGCAGTTTTACCCACTTTTGCTTTTATACAATCATAGTTAAGTGTCACACAGCGTAAAGGCAGGTGATGTCTTGATATTCTTATAAAAAAGTTTTGACTTCTTGGACTTTCAGGCTTTCTGAAGAGGGGCCAGGGGAGATTCCCAGAGGCCTACAGACAACATTTGCAGAACTGCTGTTTAAATGGGCACAGTGTAGTAGTGTGGTGGAATTTAAAATAAAAAGGCTGGTTTCTCTTAAAAGACAATTAACATTTTAAACTCAGATTATTTAAAAGAGAGAAGAAGAAATAACAATATAAATATATAATTATATAGATTATATTTATATATATATTATATAACATATAATTTATATGTTATATATAACATGTTATAATAAAGAACAGAAGAGGGGAAAAAAAACAAAAAAGCATGAATCTCATATTTACATTCATTGAAGTTAGAAGACTTTATTGCCCATTACTGCCACTTTATAAAATGTTCTTGTATATTCCAGTGTGAGGTTAGTGCAGTGAAAATGTATTGGTCTACTAACATTGCCTGTTAGAAGGGGTCTGTGCAGGTAAAGGCAACTCTGGCTGGTTGTAGAAAAGATTTCATGCAACTTGGTGTGCTGGGTATAAAATACGTCAGAAAACCTTTCTAAGGGTAGAATCCAGGAGAATATGTAAAACTGTTTGCTTTATATTGAAGGTTAAGCTTCCTCTACTCCTCTCTCTACTCTTAGCAGATACTTTACTAAGCCAGTAACTCCTGAATTAATTTTTAAAATACACATTCTTATTTTATAGAGATGCCAATAGATCCTTGGATATTTTTGATGAGAGATCACATCCACTCACAGTAAGTGTCACTTTTATTGAAGCTGTATTTTTCTCTTATTACAGTTGTGTTTATTTCATGCTTATTTGCTTTGACATTAATTACTAGAAGAAAATTACTGCCTCCAGCTCGAAGCCAAGATTGTCTTCCTTTTAAGTCTTCTTCCCCCACCCCATGTTATGTCTAGTCATTTTACCAAAGGCATGTTGTGTCAGGGGTGTGACTGATAAGAACCAGGTTGTGCTTTGTATGACCAGTGAGCGGGTAAGTAAACATACCCAAGTAACAGAAAATATAGCTTTTTAAAGGACGATTTTCCATAGCATCACACAATATAAACATTTCCTAACAAATATGTAAGACCTCTAAGGAGAACATTAAAAAAGTGTTTAAATTTTAAACTAATTAAAATGACAGGGTTTTAAAATTCACTTCTTCAGGTGCTCAATAGACATGTGTGACTGGTGACTGCTGTGTAAGACAGCAAACTCTTAGCGCCTTCTGGTTACAGGACACTGGAAAGGTATTTTCATAGTTGACTGCAGAAAAGTATGACGACATGCAATGATCAGCAAGACTTTTGAGCCTAAAAATAGTTTGCATTTGGTTAGAATTCTTTGGGAAGAAGGTGAAAATAAATTTTCTGTGGTTGTGCCTGCATTTTTCTTTAATGATTGGTAGTGAGTACTGAATCACTATGGTACTTTAGGATCCCACTGTTCATATTTAAAAGACTACAAAACATGTCATTTAGTCAAAATTATTTTAAGTAGCACGTGGGCCCACGTGTGAAGATTGCTGTATTGAGGGTTACTTTTAAGTATTTTTCTTCATTGGACACTTACATTGTGTTTTTTCTTCTTTCAGCGAGAAAAGGTTCCAGAGGAGTACTTTAAGCATGATCCTGAACACAAATTCATTTACAGATTTGTTCGTACTCTTTTCAGTGCCGCACAACTGACTGCCGAATGTGCAATAGTGACTTTGGTAATATATTTTTCTCTTTAATATAAGCATCTCTAGAAATTTTTCTCTTGTACAGAAGGTGTGGGCTTGTTTTTCAGATGAAAGTAGGTTCCTGAAATGATCATCAGAACTTTATTAAAGAGAAATGTATCAAAAGGAAGTAAAATGTACAGATTTGAGCTTTAGTAATCATAATGATTTAAAATGTTGCCACTGCTTTTCTCATCACAAAACATTTGGTAGCAGGAGAGACTTCTGGTTTCTGCTTCCACACCTCAGGACTCATGCACACACAAGGCACAGAGGTACACATCGACAAAGTGTGCCGGGTGGCAGGATGGAGGCATTCACTCAACTTTCTGGGCCACAGCAGGTGCAGATTCAGTGTGTTTCTTGTCTCAGGCTCTGTTGCCTAGGCAGTTGTAATGTGTGTCTTGATTGGGACCGACTGCCTTCAACTCCCTGTCGTTGGACGATAATGTTAACCATCTCTACTATCCTCTGGTGCCTGCATGTGAAGGTACCCAGGACTGGGGTGTCAGTAGTGCTTGGAAAGAAAGGCTTTACTCAAGTTAGCCTGCCAAGCTCCAGCTGGGTAAGGACCTTTGTGTCATCCATACTGAATTCCTATGGTAAGATTTTATCATTTGAATAATAAATCATATTCAGCTGAGAGGTAGTTGGGATTGCCTGACTCCTCCCTATAGCAAATCTATAGGGGAAAGTCAGCTGCATGGTCTGGAGGGAAGGAATGTGTCCACCACTGCCTGCTCCTCTCCAGGCAGTGTAGGAGANCTGAATTCCTATGGTAAGATTTTATCATTTGAATAATAAATCATATTCAGCTGAGAGGTAGTTGGGATTGCCTGACTCCTCCCTATAGCAAATCTATAGGGGAAAGTCAGCTGCATGGTCTGGAGGGAAGGAATGTGTCCACCACTGCCTGCTCCTCTCCAGGCAGTGTAGGAGAGGCAGCTTCTCCTTTTTCAGAGAGACCCCTCAGTGGGCACCAGGTCAGACACAGGCCTTTTCTTGGAGCTGCAAGCCACTTGCAGTGCTTAGTTAGCACGTGCTTGAGAGAGGCAGGAGTGGCGCTGGCACATGGAGAGCTGGGAAATGCAGGAGGAGAGTATGTGGGTTGGAAGAGGGGCATTTCTTTGTAGACAAGTTAAGCCTGATGGACCTGTGAAACAGCCGAGTTGACGGTGTCTAGCAGTTGTTTGACTGTATGGGATTGGAGCCTGAAGCTGAGCGAGAGGCAGGGAATTACGTATAGCTGTTCAAATGCAGAGAAAGTACGTTAAATAAAAATTAAGGAGATGGATCTGTGGGGACCATCAGCACTTACGGACACATCCCCAGAGGAGTGGCCGGAGTGGTAGGAAACCCAGGAGAGAATCAGAAGAGATGCCAGGAGAGACTGAAGGAGGAGAGCATGATGCACATGATGAGTGCTGCCAAGGAGTTCCTCGGGGCATATATATGCACCAAATACCTCCCTGCGTCACGGTTCTAAGCGCTGGGGACAGAGGAGAGCTCTTGCCTTTATGAAGTAAGTGTAGCAGACCTAAACAAAGGGTGTTTGGTTTTTTTTTGTATTTTAAGTTTTTATTGGAGTATGGTTGATTTACAGTGTTGTGTTAGTATCGGGTGTACAGCAGAGTATAAGACTTTTTAAAAATGAGTATTTTAAAAAAGATGACTATTTCAAGTAGTAGTGAAAGCTAGAAAGAGAAAGCAAGGTAAAGGGGTAAAGAGATAAGAGAGGCTTCCCTGGTGGCTCAGACAGTAAACAATCTGCCTGCAGTGCAGGAGACCCGGGTTCGATCCCTGGTTTGGGAAGATCCCCTGGAGAGGGGAGTGGCAAAACCCAGTGCAATATTCTTGCCTGGAGAATTCCCCATGGACAGAGGAGCCAGACAGGTCCATGGGGTCNCAGTAAACAATCTGCCTGCAGTGCAGGAGACCCGGGTTCGATCCCTGGTTTGGGAAGATCCCCTGGAGAGGGGAGTGGCAAAACCCAGTGCAATATTCTTGCCTGGAGAATTCCCCATGGACAGAGGAGCCAGACAGGTCCATGGGGTCACACAGAGTCGGACACAACTGAGCGACTTTACGCATGCACGCTAGAAAGATCAGGAAGAGCCTCTCCACAGAGGTGAGATCTGAACCAGGACCTGGCTGGGCTGAGGAAGATGAGGGGCACTGATCCCACAGGCAGAAGGGCAGAGCACACAGCACTGAGACAGGACCAGCAAGGTGGCCACTGTGATCACAGCAGGGAATGAGGGAGAGCACAGGCGATGAGGTCACAGGAGGAGGACGGCGCCTCACACAGGGCCTCTAACTTGCAGGCCGCAGAAGTTCTCTCTCTGATGGGAGAGCCCTGGCAGATGTTGAGCGGGCCTGTGAAGTGCACTTAATCTAAGAGGCTCTCCTGGCTGCTCTGGGAGAACAGACTGGTTGGCAGTGGGAGCAGAGAAGTGAGGAGGCAGGGATACAAGTCAGAAGGGACGGGCAGAGGGCAGCGCCTTCAGGCGACCAGTGAGAGCGGAGACGAGAATTCCGAACAGACTGGAGTGAGACAGCTCAAGTGGAGGGTTTTGGGCCTGGCAGCAGGCGTGTGGCAGTGTCTTCAGCTCTGTGGGCAGGCCTGGGGAGTGGGGCGCTGTGATGAAGAGCTCTGGTGGTTTGTTACGAAGGCAGCAGTGACTCTGCCCGAGTAGTTTCGGTGGAGCAGTGGTGGCCAGGGGCAGACTAAAGTGGGATGAGGAGAGGATGGGCCGTGAGGAGCCAGCCTCAGGACATTTCCTGAGGGAAGTGTTCTAGGGGGTGGTGAGTGGTGCGCTGAGAATATGTAAGAGAACATTGGAGAAAATCTCTGACAGAGAGGGGGTTGTTCAAGAAGAGGTGAATTGTGGGAACCATGTTCTGCAGAAATGAGAGATGGGACTGACTTCATTCATAGAAGAGTTAGCTTCAGGAAAAAGAGATGTCACTTCCCCTGGGTCTGCCTTTAGTAAAGGTGAGAGAAAACTGAGGGACTGCCCCTAAGGCTGAACTGCCTCTATTAGTGCCATAAAGTAGAGAGGTGGACCCTGTAGGGAGATTCGTTCTTAGTACTGGAGCATGCTCAGTTCTCTGGGGGACGGGCAGAATTTCACTAAGGGTATATAATCTCAGTAACCATGTTTGAAACACAGTTGAGTTTGGAGAGCTTTGGCAGATTTGAGCTGTCAATCTGATAACGTTCTGATAAAAACTGGATGTTTTTCTTTTTGTCAAATGGCATATATTCTCTTCTGCAGAGGTAACACCATCACNGGGCAGAATTTCACTAAGGGTATATAATCTCAGTAACCATGTTTGAAACACAGTTGAGTTTGGAGAGCTTTGGCAGATTTGAGCTGTCAATCTGATAACGTTCTGATAAAAACTGGATGTTTTTCTTTTTGTCAAATGGCATATATTCTCTTCTGCAGAGGTAACACCATCACAACTTATGTCTTTAATCTTTACTCAGCTGTTAACTTGGTCTGGTTCTTTATAGAATAGCCATTTGACACATATAAAAGAAGCCATGAAGTCGTCCCACAAACTACCTGGCAGATTTAGAGGAGCCCCAGCCATTCAGACACTGGCAGCTCTTAACCACCTTAGAACCAAACAAATTGACTAAGTTGTAGTATATGTAAGACAAATGAATTTTGAAATAATGGAGATGTGAAAAATAGGGGATATAAAAAGAAAGCTCTTTGTATGCATGAGTCTTCCTTTAAAAGGCACTAAATGTGGTAATAGTGTAAAGCTGCTGTCTACTGCCTGTCCTGCTGTGCCACACAGCGGCCACTGGGAGGCTGTCTTCACCAGTTACCATCTTCAGATTCATCCTCTGAAGAGAAGATAAAGAACTGCCCAGTCTTACCACAGTTTTACATACTCAAGCTTTATGTAAAATTGCCACGTACCCACCACCAGTATGGTAGGTACATTGCACATGGTAGGCACTCAAGCTTTTACTGAACGGTTGAATTGATGCTGGGCTGTATGTGCTGCCTTTTACAAGTGGGAAAGTAAGAACACAATGCCTGTCTTTAGAATGCCCTATGCCGACGTGTCCTTTCATTCCTGCGACCAAAAGTGAGTTGGAAATTCACATGGGCAGAGTAGAAATACCAGACTAACAGAAATAACTGCCTTAAAACTGTGGCCTGGCCTTTGGCCTTGGCTGGCCGAGCAAAAGTCTGTGTAGAACTAAAGAATAAAAGACATGTTAAAAACAGATGAACTCTATCATTCCTAATAATTCTTATCACAGCCCTTAAACTGAACTAAAATCAAAGATCAGTCCTCTACTTTTGCAGGTTTACTTAGAAAGGCTTTTAACTTATGCTGAGATCGACATTTGCCCCACTAACTGGAAAAGAATTGTTTTGGGAGCCATTCTTCTTGCCTCCAAGGTTTGGGACGATCAGGCTGTTTGGAATGTGGACTACTGCCAGATCCTCAAGGACATTACAGTTGAGGACATGTGAGTTTGTAAGGTTACGGTGAACTGTCTAACCATTTTCCAATACCTCATTTGCTCCCATAAAGTTTACATCTTAAGAAATGTTACATTTTAAGAAAGGTTACATTGAATTAGTTAAGATGGAGTTCCAAGTCATCAGTGAACTTGAAGTAGATACTATGTTAAATTAATGCCCATTGATCTGTCTTGCATAGAGTGAATCTTTTTATCTGTACATGATTTTATATTATACATTGTCTTTTGCCAAGTATTGGTTCACATTCCTTTAGACAGTGTCAAAAACTCACTCTTGTTACTATCACCACCAATCTTATCAGAAAAGTCTTTAAGTATTGAGAAATCAAGCTCACCATAAATAAAGCTCACACTAGAAGGTACACGTTTTCCAAAAATCCTGGTATTTTTAGTTTGATGGTTTGATTTGTTTCATTGGTAACAAATAGTTTAGAGTTTTCTTTGAAGTGACAGGCTCACTTTATTCATTTTTGAAAAAATGACTGTCAGTTGGTGGTTTATGAAAAAAGTGGTTTAAATATGTTCTAGGGGAAAAAATGGGACTAACCAGTAAGTTACAAGTGCTCTTCCTTAACACAGCCATATTTCAGTATATACAAGCGCTTAATGCCTACTTTCCACTTACTCAGAATATGAAAAAGAAGAGTAGAGGTTTAAGAACACTTAATTTTTACTCTTTCATCAAGGATGTTCTTAAGTGAAGCAGATTTTTTAGATGCATTTGGCCAGGAATAACTGAATGACTGCTAATTTAGTTTCATACCACTGCCTTGATTGACACTCAGAAAGGAGCAGTTTTACCCACTTTTGCTTTTATACAATCATAGTTAAGTGTCACACAGCGTAAAGGCAGGTGATGTCTTGATATTCTTATAAAAAAGTTTTGACTTCTTGGACTTTCAGGCTTTCTGAAGAGGGGCCAGGGGAGATTCCCAGAGGCCTACAGACAACATTTGCAGAACTGCTGTTTAAATGGGCACAGTGTAGTAGTGTGGTGGAATTTAAAATAAAAAGGCTGGTTTCTCTTAAAAGACAATTAACATTTTAAACTCAGATTATTTAAAAGA
>SJYX01024686.1:177024-202485 GCA_006410675.1 Oreotragus oreotragus
GTGTCACACAGCGTAAAGGCAGGTGATGTCTTGATATTCTTATAAAAAAGTTTTGACTTCTTGGACTTTCAGGCTTTCTGAAGAGGGGCCAGGGGAGATTCCCAGAGGCCTACAGACAACATTTGCAGAACTGCTGTTTAAATGGGCACAGTGTAGTAGTGTGGTGGAATTTAAAATAAAAAGGCTGGTTTCTCTTAAAAGACAATTAACATTTTAAACTCAGATTATTTAAAAGAGAGAAGAAGAAATAACAATATAAATATATAATTATATAGATTATATTTATATATATATTATATAACATATAATTTATATGTTATATATAACATGTTATAATAAAGAACAGAAGAGGGGAAAAAAAACAAAAAAGCATGAATCTCATATTTACATTCATTGAAGTTAGAAGACTTTATTGCCCATTACTGCCACTTTATAAAATGTTCTTGTATATTCCAGTGTGAGGTTAGTGCAGTGAAAATGTATTGGTCTACTAACATTGCCTGTTAGAAGGGGTCTGTGCAGGTAAAGGCAACTCTGGCTGGTTGTAGAAAAGATTTCATGCAACTTGGTGTGCTGGGTATAAAATACGTCAGAAAACCTTTCTAAGGGTAGAATCCAGGAGAATATGTAAAACTGTTTGCTTTATATTGAAGGTTAAGCTTCCTCTACTCCTCTCTCTACTCTTAGCAGATACTTTACTAAGCCAGTAACTCCTGAATTAATTTTTAAAATACACATTCTTATTTTATAGAGATGCCAATAGATCCTTGGATATTTTTGATGAGAGATCACATCCACTCACAGTAAGTGTCACTTTTATTGAAGCTGTATTTTTCTCTTATTACAGTTGTGTTTATTTCATGCTTATTTGCTTTGACATTAATTACTAGAAGAAAATTACTGCCTCCAGCTCGAAGCCAAGATTGTCTTCCTTTTAAGTCTTCTTCCCCCACCCCATGTTATGTCTAGTCATTTTACCAAAGGCATGTTGTGTCAGGGGTGTGACTGATAAGAACCAGGTTGTGCTTTGTATGACCAGTGAGCGGGTAAGTAAACATACCCAAGTAACAGAAAATATAGCTTTTTAAAGGACGATTTTCCATAGCATCACACAATATAAACATTTCCTAACAAATATGTAAGACCTCTAAGGAGAACATTAAAAAAGTGTTTAAATTTTAAACTAATTAAAATGACAGGGTTTTAAAATTCACTTCTTCAGGTGCTCAATAGACATGTGTGACTGGTGACTGCTGTGTAAGACAGCAAACTCTTAGCGCCTTCTGGTTACAGGACACTGGAAAGGTATTTTCATAGTTGACTGCAGAAAAGTATGACGACATGCAATGATCAGCAAGACTTTTGAGCCTAAAAATAGTTTGCATTTGGTTAGAATTCTTTGGGAAGAAGGTGAAAATAAATTTTCTGTGGTTGTGCCTGCATTTTTCTTTAATGATTGGTAGTGAGTACTGAATCACTATGGTACTTTAGGATCCCACTGTTCATATTTAAAAGACTACAAAACATGTCATTTAGTCAAAATTATTTTAAGTAGCACGTGGGCCCACGTGTGAAGATTGCTGTATTGAGGGTTACTTTTAAGTATTTTTCTTCATTGGACACTTACATTGTGTTTTTTCTTCTTTCAGCGAGAAAAGGTTCCAGAGGAGTACTTTAAGCATGATCCTGAACACAAATTCATTTACAGATTTGTTCGTACTCTTTTCAGTGCCGCACAACTGACTGCCGAATGTGCAATAGTGACTTTGGTAATATATTTTTCTCTTTAATATAAGCATCTCTAGAAATTTTTCTCTTGTACAGAAGGTGTGGGCTTGTTTTTCAGATGAAAGTAGGTTCCTGAAATGATCATCAGAACTTTATTAAAGAGAAATGTATCAAAAGGAAGTAAAATGTACAGATTTGAGCTTTAGTAATCATAATGATTTAAAATGTTGCCACTGCTTTTCTCATCACAAAACATTTGGTAGCAGGAGAGACTTCTGGTTTCTGCTTCCACACCTCAGGACTCATGCACACACAAGGCACAGAGGTACACATCGACAAAGTGTGCCGGGTGGCAGGATGGAGGCATTCACTCAACTTTCTGGGCCACAGCAGGTGCAGATTCAGTGTGTTTCTTGTCTCAGGCTCTGTTGCCTAGGCAGTTGTAATGTGTGTCTTGATTGGGACCGACTGCCTTCAACTCCCTGTCGTTGGACGATAATGTTAACCATCTCTACTATCCTCTGGTGCCTGCATGTGAAGGTACCCAGGACTGGGGTGTCAGTAGTGCTTGGAAAGAAAGGCTTTACTCAAGTTAGCCTGCCAAGCTCCAGCTGGGTAAGGACCTTTGTGTCATCCATACTGAATTCCTATGGTAAGATTTTATCATTTGAATAATAAATCATATTCAGCTGAGAGGTAGTTGGGATTGCCTGACTCCTCCCTATAGCAAATCTATAGGGGAAAGTCAGCTGCATGGTCTGGAGGGAAGGAATGTGTCCACCACTGCCTGCTCCTCTCCAGGCAGTGTAGGAGAGGCAGCTTCTCCTTTTTCAGAGAGACCCCTCAGTGGGCACCAGGTCAGACACAGGCCTTTTCTTGGAGCTGCAAGCCACTTGCAGTGCTTAGTTAGCACGTGCTTGAGAGAGGCAGGAGTGGCGCTGGCACATGGAGAGCTGGGAAATGCAGGAGGAGAGTATGTGGGTTGGAAGAGGGGCATTTCTTTGTAGACAAGTTAAGCCTGATGGACCTGTGAAACAGCCGAGTTGACGGTGTCTAGCAGTTGTTTGACTGTATGGGATTGGAGCCTGAAGCTGAGCGAGAGGCAGGGAATTACGTATAGCTGTTCAAATGCAGAGAAAGTACGTTAAATAAAAATTAAGGAGATGGATCTGTGGGGACCATCAGCACTTACGGACACATCCCCAGAGGAGTGGCCGGAGTGGTAGGAAACCCAGGAGAGAATCAGAAGAGATGCCAGGAGAGACTGAAGGAGGAGAGCATGATGCACATGATGAGTGCTGCCAAGGAGTTCCTCGGGGCATATATATGCACCAAATACCTCCCTGCGTCACGGTTCTAAGCGCTGGGGACAGAGGAGAGCTCTTGCCTTTATGAAGTAAGTGTAGCAGACCTAAACAAAGGGTGTTTGGTTTTTTTTTGTATTTTAAGTTTTTATTGGAGTATGGTTGATTTACAGTGTTGTGTTAGTATCGGGTGTACAGCAGAGTATAAGACTTTTTAAAAATGAGTATTTTAAAAAAGATGACTATTTCAAGTAGTAGTGAAAGCTAGAAAGAGAAAGCAAGGTAAAGGGGTAAAGAGATAAGAGAGGCTTCCCTGGTGGCTCAGACAGTAAACAATCTGCCTGCAGTGCAGGAGACCCGGGTTCGATCCCTGGTTTGGGAAGATCCCCTGGAGAGGGGAGTGGCAAAACCCAGTGCAATATTCTTGCCTGGAGAATTCCCCATGGACAGAGGAGCCAGACAGGTCCATGGGGTCACACAGAGTCGGACACAACTGAGCGACTTTACGCATGCACGCTAGAAAGATCAGGAAGAGCCTCTCCACAGAGGTGAGATCTGAACCAGGACCTGGCTGGGCTGAGGAAGATGAGGGGCACTGATCCCACAGGCAGAAGGGCAGAGCACACAGCACTGAGACAGGACCAGCAAGGTGGCCACTGTGATCACAGCAGGGAATGAGGGAGAGCACAGGCGATGAGGTCACAGGAGGAGGACGGCGCCTCACACAGGGCCTCTAACTTGCAGGCCGCAGAAGTTCTCTCTCTGATGGGAGAGCCCTGGCAGATGTTGAGCGGGCCTGTGAAGTGCACTTAATCTAAGAGGCTCTCCTGGCTGCTCTGGGAGAACAGACTGGTTGGCAGTGGGAGCAGAGAAGTGAGGAGGCAGGGATACAAGTCAGAAGGGACGGGCAGAGGGCAGCGCCTTCAGGCGACCAGTGAGAGCGGAGACGAGAATTCCGAACAGACTGGAGTGAGACAGCTCAAGTGGAGGGTTTTGGGCCTGGCAGCAGGCGTGTGGCAGTGTCTTCAGCTCTGTGGGCAGGCCTGGGGAGTGGGGCGCTGTGATGAAGAGCTCTGGTGGTTTGTTACGAAGGCAGCAGTGACTCTGCCCGAGTAGTTTCGGTGGAGCAGTGGTGGCCAGGGGCAGACTAAAGTGGGATGAGGAGAGGATGGGCCGTGAGGAGCCAGCCTCAGGACATTTCCTGAGGGAAGTGTTCTAGGGGGTGGTGAGTGGTGCGCTGAGAATATGTAAGAGAACATTGGAGAAAATCTCTGACAGAGAGGGGGTTGTTCAAGAAGAGGTGAATTGTGGGAACCATGTTCTGCAGAAATGAGAGATGGGACTGACTTCATTCATAGAAGAGTTAGCTTCAGGAAAAAGAGATGTCACTTCCCCTGGGTCTGCCTTTAGTAAAGGTGAGAGAAAACTGAGGGACTGCCCCTAAGGCTGAACTGCCTCTATTAGTGCCATAAAGTAGAGAGGTGGACCCTGTAGGGAGATTCGTTCTTAGTACTGGAGCATGCTCAGTTCTCTGGGGGACGGGCAGAATTTCACTAAGGGTATATAATCTCAGTAACCATGTTTGAAACACAGTTGAGTTTGGAGAGCTTTGGCAGATTTGAGCTGTCAATCTGATAACGTTCTGATAAAAACTGGATGTTTTTCTTTTTGTCAAATGGCATATATTCTCTTCTGCAGAGGTAACACCATCACAACTTATGTCTTTAATCTTTACTCAGCTGTTAACTTGGTCTGGTTCTTTATAGAATAGCCATTTGACACATATAAAAGAAGCCATGAAGTCGTCCCACAAACTACCTGGCAGATTTAGAGGAGCCCCAGCCATTCAGACACTGGCAGCTCTTAACCACCTTAGAACCAAACAAATTGACTAAGTTGTAGTATATGTAAGACAAATGAATTTTGAAATAATGGAGATGTGAAAAATAGGGGATATAAAAAGAAAGCTCTTTGTATGCATGAGTCTTCCTTTAAAAGGCACTAAATGTGGTAATAGTGTAAAGCTGCTGTCTACTGCCTGTCCTGCTGTGCCACACAGCGGCCACTGGGAGGCTGTCTTCACCAGTTACCATCTTCAGATTCATCCTCTGAAGAGAAGATAAAGAACTGCCCAGTCTTACCACAGTTTTACATACTCAAGCTTTATGTAAAATTGCCACGTACCCACCACCAGTATGGTAGGTACATTGCACATGGTAGGCACTCAAGCTTTTACTGAACGGTTGAATTGATGCTGGGCTGTATGTGCTGCCTTTTACAAGTGGGAAAGTAAGAACACAATGCCTGTCTTTAGAATGCCCTATGCCGACGTGTCCTTTCATTCCTGCGACCAAAAGTGAGTTGGAAATTCACATGGGCAGAGTAGAAATACCAGACTAACAGAAATAACTGCCTTAAAACTGTGGCCTGGCCTTTGGCCTTGGCTGGCCGAGCAAAAGTCTGTGTAGAACTAAAGAATAAAAGACATGTTAAAAACAGATGAACTCTATCATTCCTAATAATTCTTATCACAGCCCTTAAACTGAACTAAAATCAAAGATCAGTCCTCTACTTTTGCAGGTTTACTTAGAAAGGCTTTTAACTTATGCTGAGATCGACATTTGCCCCACTAACTGGAAAAGAATTGTTTTGGGAGCCATTCTTCTTGCCTCCAAGGTTTGGGACGATCAGGCTGTTTGGAATGTGGACTACTGCCAGATCCTCAAGGACATTACAGTTGAGGACATGTGAGTTTGTAAGGTTACGGTGAACTGTCTAACCATTTTCCAATACCTCATTTGCTCCCATAAAGTTTACATCTTAAGAAATGTTACATTTTAAGAAAGGTTACATTGTGCAGAGAGCTGAATTAGGTATAAATATAAAATTAGACTTCTTTCTGTTTAAATGTAGTATAAACATTTGTATTTCCCATCATTAATTAGTTAAATCTTGGTGTGTTGTTATTGTAATATTCTGCTTGATAAATTGAAATTACTTTTCTGGTGGTTTTTGCCAAACATTTTACAAGCTCACTACCAGAACAACATGATGCAGTAAATAATTTCACATCTTTCTTAAAGCTGTCTACCAGGTCCAGTCTGTTTTAAGAGGCACATGTCTGGCCTTGGAAGTTAAGTGGTCACTGCTGAGGTCTTAGCACCTCCAGACTACTGAGAGGTTATAACTTCACCTTGAGTCACACATTGTACGTTTGTTTTTGCAGGTCTTTTTTTTTGTAATCTGAGGTTGTATCTAAGGTTCAATTGTTATAGAAACCATGATGTACAGATAACCACACAGAGAGGTTTCAGATCTCTGTGTTGTCTCCTCCACTGTTAGGAGTGTTCCCCACGTTTAGAAATAGAGGTCTGCTGAATTAGAAAACTCCTTTGTTCAAGTACCCCAGGAAGTGTCACTGGGGCCTTACCCGGGGCACTCAGCAACCACAGCAGCACTTGATGGGGCCTTGAGTTAACTTGGGGAGTTCCTCACAGATGGCTTGCTCACATGGGCATGAAACATCAGGCTTCCAGTCTGGCTGCAGGGAAGGCCCCGAGGGTGGGAGGCAGCAGGAACCAGAGAGCTATTTGCAGCAGACTCTAGAAATGCTCACTTGACAGCGAAAATGTCCTTGTGGATGACATTTAGGAAAACGTAAAGGTGTACCTCTTTATTAATAGTGAACAGCAGAGGACGATCAAGGTCATGGCAGGCAGTGCCAAGAGTTTGTTTTTGTTACCTTTGCCCCTGACTCTTAATTCAGAATTACCAAAGTGCATATTTACAACTGAAGCAAAGAAGCTTGTGACTAAGAGAAGGGACCAGTGATTGTTGGTAGCTGTCAAAGTGACTTTTAGTGAAAATGTCCACTTTGGTGATAAAAAAGTGTCATGGTGATGTTGCTGGTAGCCACCTTAGTATTACGGCAGACAATTCGAGATGAGTAGAAGTACGTTTGGAAGTTGTAGAAACTAAAGAGACATTGAGCACCACTATCATCCATCTTTAAACTGGTTCCTTGAAGGAAGGAGATGTGTAATCATAAGCACCAGGCCTGCCATGATGGCAGCTGAAATTTTCTCAGAACCTACAACTAAGTTGACGGGGGCTCTGGGTCCAATTACGGCATCAGAGAACATGCAGGGTTCACAGCTGTGAGCCCAGCAGCACTGATGGCAGTGTCTAGCTACAGGAAGAAGCTAACTGTACACAGCACTTTTCCGTGTAAAACAGAATCACCAGGAGCTGTGTTCGTAATAGGCTGCTTTTGTTTATGATCTTTGGAAACTGGAAAGCATTACAACCAAGTGTTCAAGTCACATTTGTCTCATCCCCCTGCTGTTGGCTGCTGTTTGTAATGGTCTCATTTTGAGTCTAAATTGAAAAATTGGCATCTATCAGCTTTTCCTTAAAAGTTTTCTAACATCCATGTATCTTGTTTGAATATATTTCCCTTCAAAAGAATAAGTTAAACTGAGCAGCTGCTGTTCAGAAAATTTGCTGCGCCTATAAATGGCATGCTCTTGAGTCATCTAGTCATTTAAACAACCACCAGAAACGCAGAAGATGCGTATTCTGTAGGCCTAATGCTTTTTCTTCAGTAAGTAAAGCTCTGTTAATAGACATGTTAATCCTATGAAGTACTGTATTTCTACACAATTAAAATGTATTAGTGGAAGAGAATATAAAAGGGATAGTGAAGTGCATTTATTCCTGTAGTAAATTAAGTCCTGATTAGCTGACTATCAAAACATTATCTGATTTACATTTCTATAGACTTATGGCCATATGAACAGGAAATTGATTTTGGAGGTAGGTTCAGTTAGGTTTAAAATTCAACAAATGAGAAACCTCTTTGCTGCTCACACAGGAGCAAACCTCTGCTCTCCACACAGGAGAACATCCAGGAAACAAATATATTGAAAAATAAGTCACTCTCATTTGTCTGGATATTTATCATTTTTATGTAATTAATTCTTTAAAGTGATTGCTGTGAAAGTGGTAAGACTTACTCTGATTTTCTGTACTTAAACATTAGACAAGCAAATGACTGTGTATGGTCCCATAGCAAAGACCTGCTCCCAGCACCCTACTTTCCCACTTCATTGAATTCGCCCCTGTGTGCATATGCACCTTCTGTCCTAGCCAGGAGCAACTGGATGGAGCACAGGGGAAACTGCTCCATCGGAGGTCACATGCTCAAATGCATTTAATCTAGCCAAGACATCTACCCTTAATCTTGCTGCCTCCCATAGCTTAAAAAGTGTATCCCATCCTGTCCCAGGAACACCTTCTCATCCTACTGGGGTTAAGAGGAACAGAAACTTGCATTCTGCCCTTTGCCAGGGCCCCTGCACTGGGGCAGGGGGAGGGGATTCCCTTTCCCATCCAGTGTAGCTTATTTATTTATTTATCTGAGATGAATCCTTGTTGCCTCAAGAGTCTTCTCCCCTTAGAGATAATAGCAGTGGCTCTCCATGGCTCCATTTGTTGCCGTGGTGATGTGCTTACTCCCTTTGTTGGCGTGTCTCTACTTCAATAAGCCCCTTCCTGTTATCGGCCTGGTGAAAATGTCTGCAAGTTCTCCAGAGCTAATAAACAGCATACATCATTCCTTTCATCTGATGACTATAGCGGGGCCTTGTGAGTGAGCGTGGAGCATGAATGCACAGCTGCACTAATGGAACTCTGAAGAATGAGCCCCCAAGTCAGCAGCACGGGTGCATAAGAGGGCCGTAACCTCTCCCCCCTTGTCCCAAACTCAAAGTGCCAGGACGCAGAAAGAACCACAAATAGCTGTACCTTGTTTGAACATTAGTGTATTAAACCAGCTGGGGAGCCATTATTTGTTTCAAAACAGTATTTAGAGCTGTTGTAGTGGCTCAGAATGGGGTTTCTGAAGATAGCCCAGTTGACTAAAATTGTCCTATGTTGGTTTTGTCTTGTCCTCCTCCCCCAGGAATGAGATGGAAAGGCACTTTCTGGAGCTCCTTCAGTTTAATATTAATGTTCCCGCCAGTGTTTATGCCAAATACTACTTTGACCTTCGCTCCTTAGCAGATGACAACAACCTGAATTTTCTATTTGCTCCTCTTAGCAAAGAGCGAGCACAGAACCTAGAGGTAAGACTGTGGAATCACTAGCTGGGTTTTCTGTCAGCCACCAAAGCCAACATCTGTGGCTACCTTACACTAAGCAGTGAATGGGGAAAATGAAAAGCTGTTAACAGTTTGAAGAGCTTATTAACCCGTTGGCATCTTATTGCCTGTATCTTTTATGGGTTAGGGATCTCACATTATTAAAAAAAAATTTACAGATATTCTCTCTTCTGGAACCATAATTCAGAATGTTTTAAATCAAATTTAATCTGTTCTTAATGGTTTTCCATTTGAACCTCCACACTTACTGGAGAAGGGAGTGGCAATCCACTCCAGTAGTCTTGCCTGGAGAATCCCATGGAAGGAGAAGCCTGGTGGGCTACAGTCGACGGGATTGCAAAGGGTCGGACACGACTGAGCGACTTAACTTTGATTTACATATAACCATACAGGCATTTACATATAACCATACAGGCATAATTTCTTTATAATTGTATCCCTAAATCATATGTATATTGATAATCTACTTACCACTCTTAACTGTCTTAGCTTGCAGTGTGTGTGTGTGTGTGTGTGTGTGTGTGTATCACAGTTCAGTCCCATGAGTTTATTAGACCAGAAGCATTAGTGGCTAACCTGCCAGACCTGTACTTGGAAATTACAATGTGGGTTCAGAAACTGGATCTAGAAAGTACATGGGTTTTTANGTGTGTGTGTGTGTGTGTGTGTGTGTGTATCACAGTTCAGTCCCATGAGTTTATTAGACCAGAAGCATTAGTGGCTAACCTGCCAGACCTGTACTTGGAAATTACAATGTGGGTTCAGAAACTGGATCTAGAAAGTACATGGGTTTTTAATGGAAATGGTAACATACATGGGATGAAGTAATTTATAGTGGTGATTTGAAGAGTAATTTGAAGTAGCTTGTGATTTCTGGTGGGTATATAGCAAAATTTACAACTGAAATGAATACATATAAACTGACACTTTTTCTGGTAAGATGTGGTACTTTAGAATAAGACGTTTTTCCATGGTAATTTACATGCATGTGAAATAGCACCTTGTGCTTCATCATCAGACCTTTCTTGCCTTCAATACACACCTATCTCATTAAAATTTCTTAAGAGTGTGTAGTAAGTAATGAAGACTGAATAGAAGTTGAATAGCTTGGGTAAACACTGATTTTGCTCGGGTGTGTTCATTATGTTTAGTAAAACATAGGTAAAGTCATACTGCTGTTAGACGGGGCCTATTTTGGGAACCCAGTTTTTAAGTAAGTTCCTCCCTGCCCCAGCAGTCTCATCGTAGCCCTTCAAGGATATTACCTTAGGGAATCAGCAGTGTAGATATGAGCTATCCAGAGTAGCAGTAACTGTGAGCCTGAATGAATGCAGATGTGTGGCTTATCAATGATGCTTTCTTTTTTTAAGGTTGGAACTTCTTTTTCCCCTAATTATACCTATGTTCTATCTGAGTGACTTTTTTAGGCCATCTCCAGATTGTGTGANGCAGTAACTGTGAGCCTGAATGAATGCAGATGTGTGGCTTATCAATGATGCTTTCTTTTTTTAAGGTTGGAACTTCTTTTTCCCCTAATTATACCTATGTTCTATCTGAGTGACTTTTTTAGGCCATCTCCAGATTGTGTGAAGACAAATACAAAGACTTGTGCAGAGTTGCTGTGAGAAGGTCTTTTAGCGCTGATAATTTCATTGGTATTCAGCGCTCCAACGCCATCCTCTCATAAACAGAGAGACGTCAGGAGTTGTAACATCGTGAACCCCTTGTAACAAGGACTGGAGAAGTACCACCTCTCCTACTCAGAAACCAGCAAAGTTAGTATTTTCACCTAACAGAAAGACTGAATTCAAGAGACTCACGGACAGCAAAGATTATGGTCATAAGAAAAAACTGGACCTTGTCAATGCAACACACTGTTCTGTCCTTTTTAATGTAAACAGAGTTACAAAAACCACTCCAAAGCTAAAAGCTCCCAACCCACCCACAGATATTTGCTTACTATGTAGGCCGATAACTGTGAACTATGTTGTTTAATAGTTTAAATTTTTAGACTTTAAAGACACTAACTATATAACTTTTACTTTTTCCTATTTTTCTCGCCCATATTGCTGCATATTCCTTTAGAATCAATGCAGTATTACTATTCAAACATGGGACTCCCAACAACTCATAAAGCCACTTAGGAACAGACTGTTGTAGCATTGCTAGGTCTTGAAGGACTCTTCCTCCCTACTAGTCCATTGAAGCTGCTAGTCATTTTTGGCAATCGGTTTAAACCAAAAAGCTGCTGAATAACATTTGTCATTCAGATTTTTTGCAAGCACTACTTACTAGCATGTTTGGGATCATAAGCAGAAAGTATGTTGTTACCTACATCTATTGGGTCCGTGCTGCGTTTCTTAACTCTAATGGTGCTTCTCATTTTCTGATGATTTTCCTCTTTGTTAAATACTTGTATTAAAGGATATTTTCATAATTCCAGCCAACCTTTTAGTCCAGGAATAAGCAGATAGTGAAATAGAAGGTGTCCCAAAAGTCTTGGCGCAATTTTAAGCTTCAATACAGTGTGCTTGGACACTCCAGGACACTGCTGCAGAAGTATAAATGCTGCTGCTGCTGCTGCTAAGTCACTTCAGTCGTGTCCGACTCTGTGTGACCCCATAGACGGCAGCCCACCAGGCTCCCCCATCCCTGGGATTCTCCAGGCAAGAATACTGGAGTGGGTTGCCATTTCCTTCTCCAGTGCATGAAAGAGAAAAGTGAAAGTGAAGTCGCTCAGTCTGTCCGACTGTTAGCAACCCCATGGACTGCAGCCCACCAGGCTACTCCGTCCATTGGATTTTCCAGGCAAGAGTACTGGGGTGGGGTGCCATTGCCTTCCCCGAGTATAAATGCTACAGACACAAAACATCACTTGAAAGTTTACTTGAATTTCTTCTAAACTCATTTAATTTTGTAAATCTTAGNCTACTCCGTCCATTGGATTTTCCAGGCAAGAGTACTGGGGTGGGGTGCCATTGCCTTCCCCGAGTATAAATGCTACAGACACAAAACATCACTTGAAAGTTTACTTGAATTTCTTCTAAACTCATTTAATTTTGTAAATCTTAGATGTTAAGCTTTTGATTTTAATTTTTTGTTTCAGCCCCTCTTGAAGATGGCAAACAATGGGCTGAAATACAAAATTAAAATTAAGAGCTTAATGTTTGAAATTTACAAAACAGTGAATTTAGAAGAAATTCAAGTAAACTCTCAGGTGATGTTTTATGTTTGTAGCATTTATACTTCTACAAGTATCAGAGCTTCAAATTGCACAAAGACTTCAGGAGGATTATCTTGTATCTTTATAGACCTGGCCCCCTCTTTTTAAAATAGTCCTTTGCCTGGCTGGGCTGTTTATCTGCTTGAGCACCGAAGTTTCTTTTTTCTAGGTTTGGTAAAGGAATTATGAACAGTAGCATTAATTCTCCTGTAATAAATTGGAAGGAATTGGACCCTAATAGTAGTGATAGGGGAGAAGGCAATGGCACCCCACTCCAGTACTCTTGCCTGGAAAATCCCATGGACGGAGGAGCCTGGTGGGCTGCAGTCCATGGGGTTGCTAAGAGTCTGACAGGAATGGGCAACTTCACTTTCACTTTTCACTTTCATGCATTGGAGAAGGAAATGGCAACCCACTCCAGTGTTCTTGCCTGGAGAACCCCAGGGATGGGGGAGCCTGGCGGGCTGCTGTCTGTGGGGTCACACAGAGTCGGCCACGACTGAAGTGACTTAGCAGCAGCAGCAGGCTTTCCTTTCTCTTTTTGCCCCTACCCTGTGGCATATGGGATCTTAGTTCCCTGACCAGGGATCAAACCCTTGCCCTTCGGCAGTGCTGGACTGCCGGGGAAGTCCCAGCAGGCTTTCTTGACTGGTTATTGTTATTTAGCCTTTCCAACACGTCACTGGGAGAAGGCAATGGCACCCCACCCCAGTACTCTTGCCTGGAAAATCCTATGGACGGAGGAGCCTGGTGGGCTGCAGTTCATGGGGTCGCTAAGAGTCAGACAGACTGAGCGACTTCACTTTCACTTTTCACTTTGATGCACTGGAGAAGGAAATGGCAACCCACTCCAGTGTTCTTGTCTGGAGAATCCCAGGAACGAGGGAGCCTGGTGGGCTGCCGTCTATGGGGTCGCACAGAGTCAGACACGACTGAAGTGACTTAGCAGCAACACGTCACTGGCTACATGTATTTCAAATGATGTCTTTTACTCTGTGACTTATAATTTAACTTCCCTAAGTTTGTCTTTTGATTAACAGAGCCCTTCATTTTAATATAGTCCAGTGTATCACCTTTTTCCTATTTTTTAGTTCCGTGTCCTCTTATGAAATCTTGGCTAACCCAAGGTTACAAATGTGTCCTCTTACAGGCCAGGTGCTTTATTGTCTTTACCTTTAAATTTAGGTTAACAAGCCACCTGGAATTAATTTTGGTATGGTGTAAAGTAAGGGTCAAAGTTTATTTTTTTCTGTAGAGATATATAATAGGCAACAGACCCAGCACCATTTATAGAAAAGACTAGACTTCCCCCATCATATTGCAGTGCCATTTTTGTTAAACATCAAATATCTGCAGATTTGTTTTGTATTCCTTATTCTATTTCATGTATCTGTTTGTCTATCCTTGAACCAATATTATACTGATCTTACTTACGATAAGCTTAATCATAAGGCTGACATCTGGTAATATGTCTTTTTATAGTTGTGAAATTTCCATCTTTAACTATAGGAATGCTATTTGCCTTGAAGTCTGTTTTGTCTAACATTATAGTTACATCAGCATTCTTTTGGTGTTTGCTGTTATTGTAATCTTCAACATTTCTGTATACTTATATTTAACATGTCTCTTAATAGCAAAATACAGCTGAACTTTTAATGATTCATTCTAGTAAGCAGGCATTTTTCAGACCTGCATCACAATGACTATTTCAGACATGATCCTTGCTGTAAAAATGCTTAAGCTTTAGGAAGCCTGCCTCCTAAAGAAGAGTTTAATCTTGTCTCAAATTTGTTCCAACTAGAAAATCACTCTTGGAAAATTACTGAATGAAAGTTTTGTTGATGATTTTGTGAGGTTCATTTCTCTACATCGACTGAATAACTCCACCTATTACCATTCTATCAGGTCGGCCAAAAAGGAAGAGTTTATAGACAAGCCCAAAAGAACTTTTTGACCAACTCAATACTATGCTGTCAACCAACTGTATATATGTTAACTCTTATATCCCTTGGCCTGTAGCCCATCAGGCTCCTCTGTCTATGGAATTGTCCAGGCAAAATACTGGAGTGGGTTGCCATTTCCTACTTCAGGGGATCTTCCCAACCCAGGGATTGAACCTGTGTCTCTTATGTCTCCTGCATTGGCAGGCGGATTCTTTACCACTAGCGCCACCTGGGAAACTCATTGGGTGCTTAATTAATTCATTAATTAGTGTTAGTCGATATTTCCAGCAGCTTTAATTACCCTTGACATGGGTGGAGTGGGAAGGGGACCCAGATTTTTTTCATCTCTCTAGAGGCTTCTCATTTCTCCATGCTCCAAAATATTAAATAGGATGTAAAATGTGACTTGGTTTTTCTTCTGTTGACTGAAGTCTTCAGATGCTGATGGTCTTGGAAGCTTTAGTGCCATGTTACCTACAAAAGCTGAAGAGGCAGACGTCACAGGTGGAGACGGTACCTGCTGCCCGGGAGGAGATTGCTGCCATGGCTGCTCTTGCAACCTCCCTGCAGGCCCTTTTGTACAGCGTGGAGGTCCTCACCAGGTAATCCCATCGGCGGAAATGTCCACAGCCACAAACAACATGTATCCACCACAAAGAGGAAGAAAAAAAAAGTGATGGCTAAAATCCCTAAAACCCAGTTTTTACCCAAACTTGGGAGTTTCCCAGGTGGCTCAGTGGTAAAGAATCTGCCTGACAAACAGGAGACCTGGGTTCGATCCCTGGGCTGGGAAGATCCCCTGGAGGAGGAAATGGCACCCCACTCCAGCATTCTTGCCTGGGAAATTCCTTGGAAAGGGGAGCCTGGTGGGCTACAGTCCACGGGGTCGCAAAGAGTCAGACACAACTTAGCGACTGAGCGTGTACCCAAACTCAGCCCTTTATGGCTAAAACTGCAAACATTCTCTGAGTTGTTTGGATAAATAGTGCTAAGTACTCAGAATAATAATGATAATAATAATTAGTAGTAGTATTGTTATTGCTAAACACACACTTGCACATAGCTTGCTGAGCTTCTCTGGCAGTTTTAACCCAGTAGTAAACAAATCTTTCATAAAAGGGCTAATTTAGTGAATGTGAAAATGTGGTCCGCATTTTTATTAGCTCTTATTTTATGAAACATGAAATGTCACCAATTTCAACTAAGTGTTTATATTGTTTCCCGATTTTTAAAGAGTTGGGGTTTTCTTCCTATAATGTCAGAAGCTACATAACAGACATAAAATACAAAATTTTATTCTAATGCTTCAATTGGTAGATTCTCCATCGGACAAGACTCGTTACTGCTGAGAGAGGGGACTGAGGGATTTGGGAATGGAAAGGTCAATTGACACCAGGGTTCACCCTAAGCAGAGTTCCAAGAGTTTAGTCCTGTCATAAGATTCTTGGGTGTAGAAACAGAAGAACTGGGTGACCCTGGGCCCAGGGAAGGGCTGGGCTGATGAGGCCTGGGTGGAGTTTGAGGTAGTAGGGGAGCAGGGATGTCTGTGTACAAAAGATAAGGTGAGTGGGAATGGTAGATGCAGAAAACTACGTAGTGACTGGCTTCCCTTTTCCATTTTCATCTACAGTTAGCTGGAAGATGTTCCTCCCCAGGGGTGGAGGTGGGGAAGCCTTCTTTCTGCATTGGTGTCTTTGTTCCTCCATCCCATTTGACCATATCATTAGCCTAAAGTTCTGTGATTTACTCCCATCAAAGGTACCAACTTCTTCAGCCCCATCTTGCTCAGTCAGTGGGGGGGACTCGCTGAAATCTCTGTCACTTCCAGCAGCAAGAGAGAGGGGGTGTGAGGTTGTCATTCATTAAGTTCAATCCATATTTAGTTCCCAATCTTGTACTACATTGCCAGCCTAGAGAAGAACACAGCCCAAAGTCTTGGGTAGACTATCTGTTGAAATGGCCCCATGCATCTAAACTGAGGAAATGGGAAGCTATGAAACAGGGACCTGTGACAAATTGCCTCATCCCATGAGAAACGGTCCCCAGTGCTTTGATGATGGTTTTCTGAAAGTCCAAGGAGAAAGAACATCCCAAGGAAAAATACATGACTTACACACTCTTCCTTCTCCACCTACCTGGGTATGTCATGACTGCCTTCCTGAGACTAGAGGAAAGAGCAGTCAATTTCCCCAAGTGCCGCTTGATTCTGGCTCTTAATAATACCCAATGATGCTTTCTATTCCTTTTTATAAGTCAATTAACTTATCCAAAATTGACTTAACCAAACTTCCACAAAGAATTATGGATGGAGCTCTGATATTTAAAATCCCATGGTCTTAAATATTCCCGTGTACTTAATATTCTTTTGATGAAGTGGAAGACTAGCCTCACTGGTTGGTTATAATTATTCACAACTAAACTGGCCTCATTGTTTTTACAGAAAGCAAATATTTAATGAGAAGGATACCATTTCACTTTCACAGTCTTAATTTATGTAGCTCATGAAAACAACAACAGTTCTATAGATAGTAACACATAAACAAGTGTATTACAAGTGTATCAGTGTTAGTTTTCCATTGTTGCATAACATGGTACCACGAGCTCAGAGGCTTAAGACAGATAATATCACATGGCATGATTCTGTAGGTCAGAAACCTGGGGTAAGCTCAGCTGACTATTCTGCTTAGGGTCTCCCAAGGCCAAAATCAAGATGTCAGTTAGTCTGACCTCTTATTGGAAGGTTCTGGGGGAAAATCCATTTCTAAGCTCATTAAGGTTTTTGGCAGAATCCAGTAGGCAGCTTTGGGTTGGAGGTCCCTTTTCCTTTCTGACTTCAGCCAGGGGCCACTCTCTGCTTATAAGACACTGATTTCCCTTCTCACCCAGAACCTCCAATCCTCCAGCCTATAATGGTGCCCTTGAGTCCTTCTTAGGCTTCAAATCTCTCTGCCCCGAGCAAGAGAAAACTTTCTGCCTTTTAAGTACTGGCATGCGACTCAGTGTAACAAATCTGCCTGCCATGCTGGAGAAACAGGAAACACAAGTTCAATTCTTGGATTAGAAGATCCCTTGGAGGAGAACATGGCAACCCACATCAGTATTTTTGCCTGGAGGATCCCATGGACAGAGGAGCCTGGCGGGCTACAGTCCATGGGGTTGTAGAGAGTTGGACATGACTAAGCACGCACGGTAAGATTAGGTCTATGCAGATCATCCCCCTCTTGCCATATAATGTACCAGAACCATGAGAGTAACACCAGGCAGGAGGAAGGTCTTGGGGCCAGCTTTAAATTCTGCCCGCTATAGCAAAGGCACAGAAAGAGACAGTCTGGTGTTATCATTAAAGTTCCAGTCGCCAACCACAACCAGCATATAGAAATTGAGCATAATAGAAGCAAACCTTAAAGCGTTTATATAAGCAATTGCTTTAAAAAGCCTTATCTTCCCTTCCATGTCACAAATGACACAAAGGCAGTTAACCTAAAACTCAGAGAAGATATAAAATAAGAGATCATTCTTTTCTATTTCTTAGCATCAAAATTACTGACTTAAATAGATATTCATTTACTCATGTCCCTGGGTAGTCTTAGGTGTAATTTTCACTGGAAAGGTTCTCCTTCTCTGATAGTTTTGCAGAAAAATCGAGTGGTTGATTATGGAGTAGGTGGCCTAAATGATATGTGCATTCTTTTTTTTTTTCTTACTGTCTAGAATGGCTAGCTTCCTGGTACCTGTAGATTTGAAAAATGAATTCTTAACTTTCACTTCATCAAAACAGACTTATAAGTCTGATTTCATAAATGTCTGGTTTGGAGTCCTAGTTCATTACTCAGGACCAAGAAACAAAAGACCTTAAATCTCACTGATAGACCCTTGGGAATCGGTATTCCCTTTTAAGTGCCTCCCAGAACAAAGAGAGCACTGGAGTGTGACAGCAAAGCCCAAAGTCTTTATAAGACTCTAAAACTGACTTAAAACTTGTATGAGCTGCAATAACCTGAGGATTTCATAAGTGTCTCCACTTGTGTTGTTTTGTTACTGTCATTGTTGCAGGCCCATGACGGCCCCCCAGATGAGCAGGTGTGACCAAGGTCATAAAGGGGCCACCACAGCCAACCACACCATGTCCTCTGGGGTGAATACCAGGTAATTCCCTGGCCCTATGCTTCTGTGGTCTCTCAATTCCATACAACCTGAATCTCAGCCACTGGGAATGAAAAGAATCCTGAAACTAGTCAATACTGAGGGTGACATTCTCCAAAGAAAAGAAAAGAAGGTGAGAGTTTAGAGTTACAAGAAAATACTGAGACCATTTTTTAAAAATGTCACCTTCATAAATGAAGAGAAATAAGACATCTTTAAAAAATGGCGTTCCTTTGTTTGTGTGAACATGCAAGATGTTCTCTGCCTCCTGGGTGGTCTTTGAACTACTCCACTGTTGTTTCATTTGCCTTTTTGTTGGACACAGATGAAACAATAATAACCAAGAGGTGGTTTCTCATTCCAGGGCAGTTGTGCAGAGTCAACTTTCTTTCATGTGAACAGATTTTCAGCAGACCTTTCATCCAAACTTTGACTTAGGTCCCTACATGATGCTTTCATGGTTGTTGACTTAATCATCTTCCTTGTTTTAGTGTAACTCAAGATACTAGCTGGACTAGTTAATACTTTACCTGCTTCATTCTGCGTAGGTTAACCTCTAAATCCCCTGAGACAGAAAGAAATGTTCAACTAGCTTCTTCCTTCAAGGAAGAATTTAAGACAGGGCAAATCTAAAATCAGCTTGAGAGAAAGTTCTTTTTTCCCAGTGTGGACTAGTTAGCACAATAATCATAAGGAAAAATGAAATGATTTTCTAGTCTCTCTGAAGCACATTTTAAAGTATGTATCATTATTTATGTAAATTCCCAGCTTATCATATATTTATGCTAAAAATGAAATAGATTTCAAACTAGTGTCAACTCGGGTCTCAGTGTCTCACATTAACTAGACATGATTCTTTGGGTTTTGAGTAATGAGTTTAAGTGATGCTTAGGGGTTTCTCTCGCTGGAGAAGGGCATGGCAACCCACTCCAGTATCCTTGCCTGGAGAATCCCCATGGACAGAGGAGCCTGGCAGGCTACAGTCATGGGGTTGCAAAGAGTCAGACACGACTGAGCGACTAAGCACGGGGGTTTCTGTAAGCATACTGAGCTCTGTTCAGCTAGGCTCATGCAAGGTACACAGAGAAAGAGGACTTCTAAAGTCCTATTGCCAGTCACTCATAAAAGGAGAAGTCTCTAGAACCGGAAGGAAGTCAGCCATGATTTTCCCTCTGGTCCCCTAAGATATAGCACATGATGTTAAAATTGTAAGTAGATTCACCTTACCTTTAAAGTTTAAAAATGTCCCTCATGAGACCGTATTCCGTGAGTCTGGGCGTGTTTTTACAGTATTTGTCTTTCTACAAAGTATCTGGCAATGGAACAGCTTTCCTGGCAGCTATTACTGCAGTATCTGTGATAGCTGAATGACAGATCAAGATTCTCTACTTTCGAGTTTGTACCGCTTACCAAAACGTGTGGCCTCAAGGGCTTCTCACGAGGAAAGGTCTTCAAGAGGACCCACCGCAGGGCTCCTGCTCTTGCTCTGATAGTGACTCAGACTGTTTTTCTGACTCTCAGGTACCAGGAACAAGGCGCCAAACTGCACTTCATCAGGTACAGAAAGACAACCTAACGTTTTTAAAAAAAAGATAAGCACCGTTAATATTTTGGAAAGCATCTACCAATTGTTTATTTTTACACAAACATACATAATCACATAATTATATGTGGGTAGATTGTCTTCTACTGTACTCTTTTTGAAACCTGCCTTTTTTTATTCCACACTATGTCACACCCATCTTTCAAAGCCAGTAAATGTAGAGCCTTACCTTCATGTGCAATGGTTGGATATGTCTGATTATAAATATATACTAATTTGTTAATCAACCTCTGTTTGTGGGCTATTTAAGCTGTTTCCAATAGTTTACAATTATAAGCAACCATGTAATGGCTAGATCCCACTGGGCAATTTCTTATTATTTGACTGTCTTACCAAATGGCCTTTGGCTTCTCCAGGATATTGCCTTTGTTCATACTTCTTTCTTCTGAGAGGGAAGTTCTTTCTCATTTGCTTAATAGTTATTATGTCTTTTAAAAATCTTTTCCTACATGATAAAAGTAAAATTCACAACCCATTAAAGCATATCCTTCATCCTAGATTGCCCAATTAAATCAAGGAAAGCCTCACAACACTTGAGGGTAGTGAGTTTTAAACTTTTTTAACCATGAGCCACATTAAGTAATACATTTTTAAAAATCATGAATTAAAATATACTTTGGGGGTAGAATCACCTATATATTTTTCTTTTTTAATTTAAATTTTTATTTCATTTTTGACTCTTTAAATTTTTTATTTATTTTAATTGGAGAATATTAATTATTGTGTTGGTTTCTGTCATACATCAACATGAATCAGCCATAGGTATACATATGTCCCCTCCCTCTTGAGCCTACCTCCCACCTCTCACTCCATCCCAGCCCTCTAGGAAGACATCTCTAATTTTGTACTATTTAATAATTCTATCATCTTGTGATGATTTGCATGGTTCCATCAGGTTTCATTTCATTCATGCGTGGCATCCTAATTCTGCATAAATCCTCAGGAAGTGACTAATGTAAAGTCACTATAGTTTGGGGTGATAGTCTCTTCTAGAATGATGGACTTTCTTTATTTTTCCAATGAGTTTCTCCTTGGCCCTGCCCTGCTGCTTTATTAACTTGGATATAATGTAAGGCAGGAGTCTCCAACCTCTGGGATCTAATGCCTGATGATCTGAGGTGAAGCTGATGTAATGATAATAGAAATGAAGTGCACAATAAATGCAATGTGCCCGAATCATACCCAAACCATTCCCTTCCTACCCTGTCTGTGGAAAAATTGCCTTCCTTGAAACCGGATCCTGGTGCCAAAAAGTTTGGGGACCACATCATGTTTTTCTTCAACATGATACCCTTCTTTCACAGCTGCCCACCACACACACCTTTCCAGACCCCCAGTTAATAATTTTTATTGCCATCATTTTTAATAATAATTTTATAATTTCTCCAGAGAAAACCTGCACTTACTGGAGGAAGGGCAGGGCCTTCCCAGGGAGGAACTGGATGAACGGATCGCTCGGGAGGAGTTCAGGCGGCCTCGGGAGTCTCTGCTGAACATCTGCACAGAGTTCTACAAGCACTGTGGGCCCAGGCTGAAGATCTTGCAAAACCTGGCCGGCGAGCCACGGGTCACTGCCTTGGAGCTGCTGGATGTGAAGTCTCACATGAGGTACCATCCTCCTTTTCTCTCCCCTGAGTGTGCACACAGCCAGGGCAGGTGAGGGGTGGGGGCGTTGTGCAGGGTGATTGTGATGGGCCAGGGTCAAAACTTGTAACTGGTTGAAATTGATTGGTCTCATGTGGTTTGGATACATGACAAATGGAGCCCTCTGGGAAAATGGATGTCAAATCCATGGAAAAGGATCTTGGCATGGACAGGGGGAGATATTCTTAAAGTCAGAAAGGCCCAGTCAATATTTGCTCCTCAATAAGAGAATGAAAGGAATTTATGTCACCTGAGTTCTTATGGAAGTAACGTTCTTCCAAGTACTCTTTACTGCCCCAATTCTAATTTTTCATAAGAATCCAGTGTCTCCTGTCTCTTATATTGCATCTGCTCCAGGACTTGCTCTGCTCCTACAATATCTGAGGACTCAGTGATGGGCCTACAGGGAAGGAGCAGTTTTAATTTAGAAGCACATTTTGGTTCAGTCTGAGATTCCTTTTATACACATTGTGCATGATAGCCTTCCAGTATTTCAAAAATATCCTGGTAAGAAGTCTGCACTAGTTGAGGCCAGTCATCATATAAAAATTTGTACTCCTGGAGTATCAGAGAGAGACCCCAGAATTACATCTCTGTGCACTCATATTTCCTTCTTTCTAGGGAAATGTCATTTTACTGTTACTCAGACTATAAAGCCTGTGTCTGTATTTTCAGGTTCTTTAAAGGAACATGATTCCAGGGGATCTTCTATTTTGATTTATAACAGTTTGTAAAGGATTATAAAAATTCCTGGAAAGGAAAATTCCATGGGTAACTGAATATTCCCTTGAAGAGTTTAGTAGATCTATAAAGCTAAAGGTAGGCTTAGGTTCTAGCCTTTCAGAAATAATGTTGCAATTTGGCAAAACACACCAATTTCCTGATTATTGCCTCATTTCCCCCCCTAAAATTATCCCTTGAAAAGTTTAGAAAGTACTAAGTGAGGGAAAATGAGAAATGTATGAAGAACACAGGCTCTTTCTCCTCCAGACTGATTTCACACTCTCTGAGTTGTTGGCGCACACCCAGAACTCCATAGCATCACATGTGTTCACACTCCCCACTGTGCTGTGATGGGAAGAGCTTATTTTACACTGAGAATTTCAGCTCCAGCACTGGGAAAGGGAGGAAAGTTTGAAGTGTTAAGCTCCGGTTGCCATAGTAACTCAGTGCTTCAGTCACGCTCTCTCCGCTCCTTTCCTACTGATCATGGCTTGTTGTTCAGTCACTAAGTTGTTTCCAACGCTTTGTGACCCCAGGGACTGCAGCACCCAGTCTTCCCTGTCCTTCACTATCTCCCAGAGTTTGCTCAAACTCATGTCCTTTGAGTCAGTGATGCCGTCTCTCATCCTCTCTCATCCTTTTCTCCTCCTGCCTTCAATCTTTCCTAGCATTAGGGTCTTTTCCAATAAGTCGGTTCTTCTCATTAGGTGGCCAAAGTATTGGGGTTTCAGCAACAGTCCTCCCAGTGAATAACCAGGGTTGATTTCCTTTAGGATTGACTGGTTTGATCTCCTTGCTGTCCAAGGGACTCTCAAGAGTCTTCTCCAGCACCACAGTTCGGAATCATAAATTCTTTGGCACTCAGCTTTCTTAATGGTCCAACTCTCACATCCATACACGACTGCTAGAAAAACCATAGCTTTGACTATATGGATCTTTGTCAGCAAAGTGATATCTCTGCTTTTTAATATGCTGTCTAGCTTTGTCATAGCTTTTCTTCCGAGGAGTAAGCGTCTTTTACTATTGTGGCTACAGTCACCGTCCACAGTGATTTTGGAGCTCAAGAAAATAAAATCTGTCACTGTTTCTACTTTTTCCCTATCTATGTGCCATGAAGTAATCATGGCTAGCTGTCCTAAGTTATTCCACGTCACATTGCCAGAATCAGAGACAGGCTACTACCAACAGACATTTTGTGGGAAAAGATTCCTAAAAGATAGGAGAGTGAATGAAGAAAGAGAGGGAGAGAGACCAAGTTGGAGAGAGAGATCATAGCAATGAGTTAGTAACTGTCCTGTGACTTGAGGGTCTGTATCTGCATTCCTTAAGGCGTTTGGAGGGAGGGGAGCTCATGAGTCAGAGAGGCCTGGAGCTCCCTCTAGAGGTCAAACCCTTTTAGAGATTAATGAGCTCCAGAAGGGCAAACTCTTAGCTCCATGCCTGGCACAGACCTAGGGATCAGTAGATACCAATGCTAATGAGAAAGATCCAAACACTATACTAGACACTGGGGGTGTAAAATAAACCCCTTGTCTTAACAGGATCATAGTCCAATACTGAGACACACGTAAGAATATAGAATGCTGTGTTGCAAATACTGTCTATCACATGTGAGTGTTTAATTTATTATTGTACCAAGTACTTGAGGCAACTTAGAAAATCATATGATGCAAAAGAATACAATTTACAAATTAGAGAGTCAGAGCAATGTGAAAAATTAGCAGGGAAATAATTTTTTTAACATGGGAAATCTATGGTTTTATCATATTAGATGCTACTCATGAGCTATAAATTTGACTTTGTGCTATCAATAGGGAGACAGGGCCAATCGTAAAATCATAGTTTCAATAAGATGAAAACAACCAGTTTCTAGGTAAAACATCACCTTTTCAAATATGAAGAACAAGAAGTATCTCTTGGTCGATGTATGTTAAAAGGAAAGAGTAGTGTGACAGACACCATCCTCAACAACATCCCATGATAGATAAAGGACCATTTTCCTGGGACTGGATGCCTGTCAGTGCTGAAAGTTGCATAATGTCTTAATGCAGTTCATCAACAGTCAACTGTATGGACCCAGCATAAGGTCATTCTCAGTTCAGTTCAGTTCATTTCAGTTCAGTCGCTCAGTCGTGTCCGACTCTTTGCAACCCCATGAATCGGAGCACACCAGGCCTCCCTGTTCATCACCATCTCCCGGAGTTCACTCAGACTCACGTCCATCGAGTCCGTGATGCCATCCAGCCATCTCATCCTCGGTCGTCCCCTTCTCCTCCTGCCCCCAATCCCTCCCAGCATCAGAGTCTTCTCCAATGAGTCAACTCTTCTCATGAGGTGGCCAAAGTACTGGAGTTTCAGCTTCAGCATCATTCCTTCCAAAGAAATCCCAGGGTTGATCTCCTTCAGAATGGACTGGTTGGATCTCCTTGCAGTCCAAGGGACTCTCAAGAGTCCCACAGTTCAAAAGCATCAGTTCTTTGGTGCTCAGCCTTCTTCACAGTCCAACTCTCACATCCATACATGACCACAGGAAAAACCATAGCCTTGACTAGACGGACCTTAGTCGGCAAAGTAATGTCTCTACTTTTGAATATACTATCTAGGTTGGTCATAACTTTTCTTCCAAGGAGTAAGCGTCTTTTAATTTCATGGCTGCAATCACCATCTGCAGTGATTTTGGAGCCCCAGAAAATAAAGTCTGCCACTGTTTCCACTGTTTCCCCATCTATTTCCCATGAAGTGATGGGACCAGATGCCATGATCTTCGTTTTCTGAATGTTGAGCTTTAAGCCAACATTTTTGCTCTCCTCTTTCACTTTCATCAAGAGGCTTTTGAGTTCCTCTTCACTTTCTGCCATAAGGGTGGTGTCATCTGCATATCTGAGGTTATTGATATTTCTCCCGGCAATCTTGATCCGAGATTGTGCTTCTTCCAGCCCAGCGTTTCTCATGATGTACTCTGCATATAAGTTAAATAAGCAGGGTGACA